>CM051628.1:22970247-23338614 GCA_028020825.1 Podargus strigoides
CCCTCCCTTCTCCTACCTCCCTCCCCCTCCCTTCTCCTCCTCCCTCCTCCTTCTCCTTCTCCCTCCTCCCTCCTTCTTCCTCCCATCCCTCCCTCTCCTTCCCCTCCCTCCCTCCCTCCCTCCCTTCCCCTCCCTCCCTCCCTTCCCTTCCCCTCCCCTCCCCTCCATCCTCCCTCCCTCCTCCCTTCCCTCCCTCCCTCTCCTCCCTCCCTCCCTCCCTCCCCTTTCCCTCCCTTCCCCTCCCTCTCCTCCCTCCATCCCCTCCTCCCCTCCCTCCCTCCCTTCTCCCTCCCTCTCTCTCCCTCACCTTCTCCTCCCCTCCTTCTCCTCCCTTCCTCCCTCCCTCTCCTCCCTTCTCTCCTCCCTCCCTCCTTCTCCTCCCTCCTCCCTTCTCCTCCCTCCCTCCCTTCTCCTCCCTCCCCTTCTCCTCCTACCTTCCTCTCAGGTGCTCTTGCCCTTCTCTCCCTCCCTTCCACACAGTCCAGGAGGTTCCTGCAGCACAGTGACAGTGACTTTCCTTCCTCAGTACACTAACAGACTTCTGCATCTTCTCCTCCCAGCTGTCACCAGGCCATACTATGACTTCTGATGCGTCAGAAGCATCCCACCCTGCCCACCACGCTCGCTCCGCAGCAGCAGGTCTTCATGCTGGCAGAGCCCAAACGCAAGCCCTCGAACTTCTGGCAGAACATCAGCAGGCTGACACCCTTCCGGAAGTAAGGACAGCCCCGTGTTTGTGCCTCAACTCCTTCCACTAAAGCACTTTATCCGTCAGTCCTGGGAGGTGGAGCACAGTTCTTCCAGTCCTTTGCTTACAGAGGATGCCACATCTGGTCCTGCCTTCCCTATTTATTTTGCAGACAGACTGACTGGCCACACTGGTGACACACTGCACTGGATGTGTGCACACACATCTGCGTTCCAGCCAGCCTTGCACAGCAGCCAAGAAACAGACTTCCAGGAAGAGATCAGAGGGGGAGCCAGACCTCTCTCAGCTGAAGAGATTTCACCCATCACCTGTACTTTAACTTACTCATGACCACTGCTGCTGTCTGGCAGCTGTCTGTCACACAGGGTGGCAGCTGATAAACCACCCAGCTCTGTGTCCACTGACATGATACAGTTTCCATGGAGGGATAAACCCCTCTGCTCTCTGCCCACCCACGCCCACCCCCCACGTTTCTCAAAGACGTGATGCTCCTGCACACGCCTCACCGATTCCCTGAGCCTTCACAGGCTCTCAGCCAGGACAACAGTGAGTATTGCACTGTGACCACTTTTCCTTTCTTTAGTGCAGCACCACTGACTGAAACTATAGAGTACATTAAACTGTGCCAATCAAGCTGCAGCATGACTCAAGTTCAAAAAAAAAAAAAAATCTCTCTAGTGGCTTTGACTTACATAAGTTAGAGACAAATGTGCCTAATACCGTACTCACTCATTAGATTCTTGTCTCGCCATCATTCTGCCATATTTCCTGGCCAATGAAAATGCTCACTGTTTGTAATGTGTTTATTTATGATAAAATCAGACCTGTGTATTTTGTAAGTCTGTAATTGTTCTTGTCAGATGTTGTTAACGTGATGCCTGTTTGTCTGTTTTCTTTTTTTTTTTTTATAAAGAAAGGTCAATATTTACAAACTAGCTCCCAGAAGTCAGAGTCTACAATTCAACTCAACACTAAAACCATGCTTATTATGCAAATCCCCCCCAGCCCATCCAATCACAGGCTATTACTACAGGGTTTGGGACATCTTTAAACAAAATAGAAAGACACTTGAAAAAAATTGTAACTTTGGACATTAGAAGGCCTCAATTAAGCAAACTGTGGCCAAATTGAATTACTTTTTAAACCCTGCTTAGCAAGGCAGGAAAGATTTGCCTTACCATAGAGAGCGTTAGAAGCCATACTGCCCGAATTCCCTTACCTGAGGAGAGATCCTGTGACAGGGGAAGGAAGCCACCCGCTCATTCCAACACGCTGCTAGTGTGAGTGAGCACCAAGTGTCTGCTGAGCTCAGACATCCAGTGTGTGTTGATGCTGTAGCTGACCAAAGTCTGGTCATCCAAGGAAATCTGAATTCAGTAGCATGTACAGAGTTATTCTTGCACTATATCTCCCACACCCCCCAGACCAGGGGCAACATTTAATTTCATAAAGAAACTTCTAAAGAGTGACTCTCAGCCTGTGTTTGTCTCCAACATGTCTATCTGTGTCAACCTATTTTTCTTCAAAGTCACTGTAGAGATTCTTAAAAAAAAAAACCAAAAAAAAAACCAAACCCAACCAAAAAACCAGTAATCAGTAAAAGCCATGCTCTACATGACCCTCAACACCACCCTCCTTGGATGGGAGACTGGTGAAGCAGAAACCCTACACAACACTGCTGGCTCACCTAGAACACTGATCAAGGTTACCTAGTTTCCAGCTCCCAAATTCCTGCTAATTACTTTAACGGTAAACATCACAAAAGCTGCAGGGGATGCTCAAGCCCACTTTGAGCAATAAGGATTTAATGAGGAACAGCCAAAGCCAAGAAGTAAGAAACATACTTGAAAGAGAAACCCAGCTGCTCCTCCTGGGACATGGCAGCCTGCTCCCCGGCCCGTTCTTCCTGGGGAAACACACAACTCCATGTTCCTCTAGGCAGGACAGACGTGACATCACCAGTCCATACAGCCCTACAGAGTCCTGACTAGAAACACCAAGAACTTTCTTCTCATGCAGAAGCAGAAGAGATGTCTGGCCAGGGAAGAGCTGGCACCCTGCCCACTGTTCTCCACCCCCACCCCACCCCCCCCCCCCCACCCCCCCGCCCCCCCCCCCCACCCCCGTAGAAGAAGAAAATTGGGCTTACCAAACTGGAACCAGAGCAGACACAATCCAGTGGGATATGGCTGGAATGGCCTGCCAGCACCACAGGTGTGGTTACCAAACTGAGGGGGGGGGGGGGGAACAACGGAACAGGACATACCAAAACCAAACCACCAGAACCCCAAATCCCACTCACACCAAAACTCAACCACTGCCCCAGCCCTCCTGTGCACACATTCCATCTCCATTATCAGCTGACAGGGCTCAGCACTGCCCAACTGCACCCTCCTGCCCCTCCCTAAGCCCCGGCCATGTCCCCCAGGAGTCCAGAGCACAGTGCCAGCCTAAGCTTCAGTAACCAACACTTACACCTTTTTTTTTTTTTTACAGCTGGCCTCTCAACCTGAACTAAGACATTTGTTCTCTGCACTCCAGATGACAGTGTGACAGTACTTGGGATGGGGACCTTAAAAAATCAGGCTGTAAGAAACCACTGAGGTCAGACCCCCCCCCTCAATACTTACTGCTTGCCAAGTATCAAAATTAACAGTGACACTGCCCCGACCCAGGCCAGGTTACTGACTACTCTGCACACGTTGAGCATTACAGGGTTTAGACAGCACACATCCACATCCACACACACCCCCAACACTGGGGGCTTTCACCTGCAGCCCCCTGATCCCACAGCTACACCAATATTAGCATAATGTGTTTTTACAACATAATCCCAACCAACAGGCTTAACTGCCCCCCCCGCCAGGGGAAGAACCCCGTCCTTGCAGATGCTCAGGCCCAAGCTCAAACCCAAGAAGTGCTGTGCTCACCTTGAGCAGAGCAACACTCTCAGTGCGATGTCACAGCATCCCCAGGCTGCACTGCCACAGCCAGCAGGGTCAGACAGTCACAGGTACCACCTCTCAGCAGCACGGGGGCAATTGTCACTTATGTGTTCACCCCTAAGTAAGTATGTCTGCACCACCCAACACACATCCACCCCCCTCCATCCCCCCCGTTCATGGTGTGTTTTGATTGGCCAGGAAGAAAATCTGTTGGCACAGAAATGATCCATTTTCTGAGCTTATCCAGCTTTGTAGTCCATGGGGGAGGAATGCTGGACTGAACAGTGAACCTAGGCTGGGAGGGACCTCGGGCCAATTCCACCCCCCCCCCCCACCATTTACCCTCAAAGAGAGCCCAACTGTGAGGCTGCATCAGGTTGCTCATGGTCTTCTCCAGTTGCTCTCTAAGTGTGCTCAAGGACAGAAATCCAACCCCAAAAAACCTCTCTCTGCCCCCGTTCAATATCCCACTGTCCCCATTATGGGGAAAAAACAAAACAAAACAAAACAAACTTCTTACATCTATTCAAATTTCTGGTGCTGCAGCTTCTGATCTGTTTTTACTTTTCCTGTTGCTTTATACACTCAGCTTTACATCTATGTGGAAGTCACCTCAGTACCAATCCTGACTTATTCTGAGTGACAAGGGGTGACAGTACTTAATGTGCAGCAGCTCTGAAGGGCAATAAAAAAATGCCTCTGCCCCCCCCCCACTAAAACACACATAACAAGTAGCTACTCTTGGTTATCTGTGTAGCAATAGTCTGAGGAGTAAATATGCATCAAGCTGTTTAAATTATCAGATTACTGACCACCTCCTCCAGCACGTGATATCTGACCAGTGCACACAAATGATTTATAGAGAGAAACTTTTTATAGAAATCTTTCTAAGTAAGTGCCAAAACAGACTTCTCTGCTCCAACAGTACACCAGGTGATGGCCATGTATTTATATCTGCTAGAGAGAGACCTTCTCTACTTGCCTGCCTATCAGTACCCTTCCTATGAAGTGTCTTCAGTTGGGATTCTAGTCTTGCAAGAACCGTTTGGAGCCAGGATCCGATCCCCTATGCACGACTGACATCAGGTATAAAAGCTGATCACACGGCCAGAGGTGCAAACCTCCTCACACAGCAGGTGGAGTTCCACCAGGGACACTCTGAACAGGTAAGGATCACCCTCACTTTGCTCACCATGCCTACCCACGTGCCAGCATGGCAGCAGACCACTTTGTAAATCTGAAGAGGATTTTGTCAAGAAATGCCATCCCTTATCTTCCACCCAGCACTACTTCCCCAGTCTCTAACTGCACCACCTATTGCTTCCTGAGCAGACTGTATCGGATCATGGGTAACCTCCATGGGTCTGACGTGACTGGACACTCAAATGTTGTGTCATCTCATCTCCTAAGTTACTGATGAACTGGTAAGATGCACATGTGTTAGACAGTTAACAAACCAACCAGCACCGAATTTCCCTCATCTTCCCCCTGGCATCTGGATTTTGACTGGAGTTACTCACACTGTACTCTCAATTAAAGAATCAGGGAGAACGTATGCGTTACGTAGTCACAAGGCCATCATCTAAACTTGTAATAAAGGGGTTTTCTGGCCTATGAACAGGTCAAGTACAGCTTCTGCCAAGCTTTCTGAGCTTAACGGACAACACAATCTTACCCGACTGACAAATCTGAAGCACAAATAACCAGAGATGGGAGACCTCAGCACCCGCTCCTCCGCAGCTCAACCTGCAGCCAGAAATGCAGATTTGTGGTCAGAACAAACTGCAGCTCCTGGCACGAGCCAGAACAGCACTGCTCAGCTGGGATGGCAGGGTCGAACCTACTTAACTACTCAGAAAAATACTTCTGCCTCATGTTATGCAGAGGACAAGACAACTTGATCCAGGGTTGGCTGGGGTTTTGTGTTTTGTTGGTTTTTTGGGGGTTTTTTTAGGGGTTTTGGCTGTACCTGTTCTCCCCCCCCTTCTGTAGCTATCTGTTTAGGAAGCTTCTAGTGGAAAATAGCCATGTTTCTTAATGAGTAAAATCTCCCCAGATTTCACCCGGACAATTAAGACACAGACTTAATGTAAAGTGTGTGCACCAATCAAAAGAATCATTTGCTGGAGCTACCAGTAAAATGAAGAGAACCAGTGGCTGCTAAATAATCTAGTTTCTGCTCTGACCAAAAAAAAACCAAACTCTATTTTGAACTATGAGTTTGGAATAACTGAGTCAGAAAAGGTGGGTGTATGCATTATAAAAATGTCTATGCTTCAAGTTCTGATAGCATCACAAGCAGTTACCAACTGTCTCTGCACTAAAGCAAAGTAACAATTAGATTAATTGCCATGGAGCTACCAGTTCCCATGCAGCGACCCTTAAGATCTGTCCTGTTTTGTCCATTACCCTGAAGAGCAGTGGAGTGTAGGCTGGGTTCCTGCCTGGCCCAGTCCAGCCCCTCGCTGCTGGACATAATTCCAGCTGCGCAGGACACTGCTCCACAAAACCTCCCTGTCATCCATTCAGACAACTGAAAATGGAGGCATCTCAGAGTACCCGATATTCCAACAGAATCTCAGCCACAGACTCGAAGTGTAACATTTCTTTGGATGCCAGAATGACAGAAATTAGCTGTATGTAATAAAAAGGTCTTTCATCTTTTGCAATATACGCCAAAATATCAGGCTGTGCTCCTCCAGCTTTCCTGCAGTGGAAGCATATCTTCATGTGAATTAAATATTTAAAAATCAGTGGCAAGATTGATATATCAGTCTTTTGAACAAGTATTGTACCACTTGCTACACAGGCTGCTTAAGAACTCTGTCAGTATCAGTGAGGTGGTACAGCTTCCAGCAAGTGCTAATTTCTTATTTTACTGTTATTACTTCAACTGTTTCCAATTCCCATGTCAGGTTTCACCATATACCTGCTGCTGAGGGCTGTGGCATTCTAATACCTTTCTGGACAGTGAATACAGTAGTACAGCAATTCCTAAAGCTTTAAGAATGGAGCTGTTCACACTTCACTCAGCTGCCAGAGCCTCAGCCTGTACCTGCTGCTACACAAGCCTCCTACTAAAGCCAGGACTCACCAGTGGTACTGACAAGCAGCAGTACCACATCAGTACAATCGTAAGGTCTCAACTACTATGTCCTTGCAGCAGCCTACCAGTACCAAGTCCCCATCCCCATCACTCCCAGGCTGCACAAAGCTGTAGGATCAGGTCCTCAGGTAAGTAGTGGGTTAAAGAATAAGAGGTTCGGTAATGGATAGAAATTAACTGAAAAAATATGAAGTGTTTTCAGATGATTTTAACCCACTGAAGATGCAGTGCTGTTCATTCAGTTTGATCGAGCAGGGGAGGGAATCAAATCAACACAACTCATTTCAGAGCTCAGCCAGCAGGAGGCGGCAGTCAGAAACAGGACACGCCAGAAGCCAGCAGGCACCCCTGCAATTCTCTGCCGAGAGCTCCCGGCATCAGGGTGGGCTGTCAGGGAAGGCCTACTGCACGCTCAACAGCAGCACCAACCTGCTTGTCTTCATATTCACAGCCACAGGGCTTCAGGCTCACGGACGCCAAAGGGCACTCCTTCCCAGCTGGCCCTGCCTTGGGATTGACACCTCACACCACACTGCATCTCTCACCAGGTCTCCACATGCTTCCTTCAGAAGCAGCTGCATTACTAAAATCCCATGGCTTTGGTAGTGCTGGTGGTTTTAGGAAAAATACAGGCTGTTTGTTCTTTCTGCATAACACTCCTGTCATTTTCCTCCCTGCAACTACACCACTCTTCTCTGCACGCAGTGAGCTTTTCTTTTGCACAACTTTGCTACCAAAGCAGCTCCCTGGTTTACAGCCTGTGCACATGAAATACCTGTGATACTTAACCCAGACTTGTGTACCTTTGTGTGTGACTGTTTACATAGACATTTGTGAGATGGGAAATAAAGAAGCTATCAACTTTACTCCTGTCTAATTCTGTAATCCTCCCGTAAAACATTAACTACTGAGTACAGAAAATAAGCCTTCATGTCTGCCATAATCAAATGCAGCTATGTAACACCACTTTGCTCGAGTCCCTTCTATCTTTCCACATGTGCTTCTTTCTCCTTTTCTTAGAAGTAGCAGCCTACCTGCACATCCATTACCTAGGTTTGATTTTTTTTTCTTTCACCTACAGCAACCTGACACAATACACTTGCTATCCAAATCACACCAAGAAAAACCTTACCTCCAGCTTCAGCCATCTCAGCATCCATGCACAGGAAGAGAGTACAGCATTTCATCTTACCTGTGCAACTCGCACGATCACAATTCTTACAGTAAGGCTACTAACACAGAACTGTGGAAAGGTGCATTCCCCTCCCTCTTTCTGAAGCATCAATTTGTCCATATATTTTACCTCTCCTGCCTGGAAGAGAACAAGCTATTCTAAACTACTACAAAATAGCTTAATACAGCCCAAAAATGAAGGGCCAACAGCACTAATTTAAGCTGACAGTTGTGCTGCACAGTGTCCAGTTTTCTCTGTCAAGTTTGTGTTTGAGGTATCCTTCAGCCCACCACGGTCTATAGCTATAGGTTTCTTGTACCCACGAGGCTCAACAGTCTGCCTTGAAGGCCTGCCCTTCTCTCCCTAACACAAACAGTACAACTGCAGCTACCAAATATCTCCTACTGCTGTGCAATTTCATTATAATAGTTTCTAAAGTAGTCACATGGACCCCATTTTATTCTGGATGATTAAGACAGGATAGCTAATAGCCCAACGGATTTTGAAATAAAGGAGAGCATTTAGCTTCCCCCATACAAGTCAGACATCTTACCAATGTAATGCAGCAAACACCTTCCACCCACTATGAGTGGCACTTCCTACAAAAGAAAATTCCCAGCTAAATAGTAAAGCAAACTTCCTTTTTGTCCAGATTTAGTTACAGGAAAACTTGAAACTCAGAACTTCTTATTTCTGACAATCACTAACTGAGCAGTTACTCTTCTGGAAGGGGCTCTAGTTGTTATCAAATGTTCAAAGCTACCTCTAAAATAAGGGGAGTTCTTACCAATACATCTAACCATCACAGCAACTAACAGCTGCTCATCAGCAAGTCAGCTGGAGAGTAATATGCATCACAATGTCACTGCAAAATGAATCTGGGAAGAGGAACAATCAAACCATTAGCAGCCCACCATTTTGGTAGTTCCAGGGACATGTTTAAAACAAGCAAGAAACCCCATATAGACTTAAAATTTCCATACCACATTCTTGTGAATGTCAGCTACAGTACAAAGTAAATTCTTCACAACAGACCACCACAAGACCAGCTACA
Source organism: Podargus strigoides (assembly GCA_028020825.1). Lineage (NCBI taxonomy): Eukaryota > Metazoa > Chordata > Aves > Caprimulgiformes > Podargidae > Podargus > Podargus strigoides. Next base: position 22,979,236 of record CM051628.1, read on the forward strand.
CCAGAACCCCTCTAACCCAAGAATGATCAGCATCATTCTGAAGAACAGTATTTGCCCTTTATATCCCCCCAGATTCCAGCAACCCAGTGGTCAGGGGTTACTAATTCTCATCAGCTCCAACGATCTGCAAAAATCCCCAAACCTATCACCATGTAAAATAAAACTGATCCGAGGGTAACTGACCAGCAAATACCTTGAGGTAAAACATGGGGGTGGGGGGTGGAAATCAGCCCATGGATTCCTAGTGCTTGGTTACTATTTTTGAAGCTGAACTACCTGACTGAACAAAGCACACCTGTAGCAGTAACCTCAAACCGAACGCTATGTCTGCAGTTTGATGCAGTTATTGGTATCTTCCTCTGCCACATGCATTGCTCTTCACAGGAATGTTAGCAGGTAAGTTATTCTTATTTCTGGAGACCTACAATAAATGAAAATAGCCAGTTAGTTCAAGTTGTATAGTCCTGTCCCTCCCAAATACACATACGTGCACTTTAACACTAGTGTCACTTACAGGCACCCACACTCTAAAGAAACAGGATAATTACCCACACCTACTCACATCTTCTCCTCGTGAGGAAGACTCAAGACACTGATTTATAACAGCTTTCTGCTCAAGACTTGTCACCTCTGAAACAGCATTGATTTTGTATCAAATTAATGCTCAAGCACTGTGAAATTTTACATCTGTTCCATTTTCTTTGTTTTAAGCTATCAAATAATTAAAAAAAAATTAAAATAATCAAACCCAGGAAACTCAGGAAATGGCTCAAAAGGGAATGAGGCAGGGTTGTACCATCTTTACCATACTCTCAGGCAGGGCAACTTAGGGCAGCTTATTCCCCACTGTCTCTAGTACCACGTTTTTTAACCATTTAAGAAACCTTACAGAGAAAAGTCACATAACCAATTCCAGTGGTTTGCTTTGATCAATCACAGATTTCATTATTTTAGAGTTTCCACATACCATCCTGCTATCCAGCAACAGAATCTTTCACAAAAGGATATCACCAAAGACAGAAAAAACCCCCACAATAAGCAACACAAGTCAATCTTTATTGAAAACTGAAGTATTAATACATAACAATTCTTGTTACAATAAACGTGCTTTTAAGAATTTAAATCTGAGCTCATCTACTCATTGAATTGCATAAAAAATAAAAAAGTATGAATTTTCACAATTGAACTGGCTCAGAATGGAATCTCCACTCTTTGTGTTGATGCGATAGTTCAATGCAGGAGTGAGTGATGCCTTAAAACTTATTCTGGAAGACAACATTGACCTAAACTTAAAAAAGTACCAATACAACTGTTCTTAAGACAGTTTTAAAAAAAGTCATAAAAAGGAAACCTGTGTCTATTTCATAACAAACATGGAGAACTATTACTGGGGCCTCTTGTACTTCCATTGCATGCACTCACTTTTTCAAATCTTAGACATGAGGGCAGCCAATAATAGCATTACAATTAAAAAAAAAACACTAACAAATCCATTCTACTTAAAACAAGTCTGTACAGCAGCCAGCTAAAAAAGCTTTCCCACTTTGCCTGCTAAGTGCCCAAAAGTCACAATAGTTTAGAAGAGTCATGCTCACTTTCTTGATGTTGAAACTACAGAGCCCATAAATTGTTTAGAATATTTTTTAAAATCACAAATGGACCCTTACTACCTGTGGAATTCAGATGTTTCAGTGCCATGTTCAACCCACACCAGAAAAGGTTTCCTCGTCCCCAGATAAGCACTGTTGCTCTTCCCTCTCTTCTGTCTACAAGAGCCCTTGTTTCCTCTTCTCCACACACCCCCAGCAGAGGTGTACAGAGCCTGAAGAGTCCCCCCTATGTCAGAGGAGAGCTCAGAATGGACTGGATTCCTGGCGAGGCTGCACAAAACCATCCTAACTTTGCTGTAGCTGTTCCTCTTAACTGGCATTCTACCTTGTCAAATCTGAGGGTCTCTGCAGGAAGTTTAGAGTTGATAAAATACAGGATTAGAAAGCTCACACTTATTAAATAGAACAATCTGAATGAGCAGAATCTTTGTGTCTTTAGAATGGGTGTTCACAAACACTTCGACGTGAGGATTGGTGGCTTGCCTGTGCCCCTCTGCACGCACGAAGGTCGGCCAGCGGCACCTCCAGTGGGCCCTGCCTGCGCCCTACCAACTGCCCACAAACCACAGCCTGGGCAACTGCAGAGCCTTCAACAACCACTGCCCCTCTCCTCTTTCCCACAAGTTCCACTGAAGCATCACTACTGTCCACGTTCCTAAGATGGGAGGTTTCACATACACGGTATTTACTACTCTCTGGCACGAGTTTAAGCCTAGAGTTAAGTGGTGGTATTGGATCGCTGCGCTTACCTATTCAAGCAAAAATCTGTCCTAAACCCAAATGAATGGTATACAATACTGTGCTTAAGCACTGGGGAGTGATTCCAAATCCATTCTGACCATCTCTTGCTCAGATACCTTCAGTGGCCTTGCTACCCAAGTAGCAGTGAAGCCAGAATGCTCCACGAAGGGCAGCCAATGCTGAGTACCCTGGTATACAACTCTGTACCATGAACTATTCTCAGACAACACTAAGACATGGTGGTACTTACAGGTGGTGGTGGTGTTTCATTTGTTTTTTTGTGGGTTTTTTTTGGTTTTTTTTGGTTGTTTTTTTTTTTTTTTTTTTTCCAGTGGATGAAGCAATACAAGGAAGGCCTTCAACTAGAGTAAAATATCTTCATCTACCACTGCATCTAAGCAATTAACTTGCATAGTGCACTCAAAAAGAAGCCTTCTTGAACAGCATTCCTGCGCATCTCCTGGAAACTTCAAACAGGAGATGGTTACAACAAGCATGAACAAGATCTAGCAGTAGGTTCTCCACTTTCCTTCCTAGTGTTTCATTAACAACCACCACACCTCTGACTAGGGCTACACGTTTTTGTTGCCAATTATTAGCCATTTTTCTTTTGCTGCTGCTACATTTAAAAGACATTTCCATCAGCTGATACTGACATAGGGAATACCTCAGTTTTTAAAAAATACTTTGTCTAAACTCAACACCAGAAATCTGAATTTAAAACAAAAAAATTTCTTTCTTGGACTTCTCTTTGTTATTGCTGCAACAGTTATTTTCAGTTCCAGGCTGAAAGTAGTACTTTCTTTTAATCATATAAAGCTGCCATAAAAAAATTTTTTTGTTTAGTTTTTTGTAGTTTTTTTTTTTTTTTAAAGAGAAGCTCGATCTGAAATGTCTCTACTGCACTAGCTCTTGTCATTTGCTGAGGAGCTCTAGTGCAAACACATACTGCGTATTTATTTAGAAAGGAATTCTAAATAGGGAATGTTATATAAAAAGCAGGAGAGAATGTTTCATAAGACCCTCACTGTGTAAACGCCTATTTAATGATGTACAGTTTTCCCCGCCGCAGTTTTATATCCATGCGTTCTACTATTTGCAACAAAATACCATTAAGATAGTTATATATACACATATTCCCCCCTGTCCCCCTGCACTGTGCTTTTGGTTACTTTCTGTATCAACTACTGGAGACATGCTCCACCCTCCCAGCAGATTACAATGGATCGAAACTGGAAGGTGTAGTACCTTTTAAAAAAGGTACAGTTTCCCTCTTGTGGATGAATCCCATAATGCAACTTAGAAAAAAAAAAAAAGTGCTCAAGTAAGTGAGACTGCCTAAATGTTACGGGATATTACATGGAGACCAATTCCGAGATGACATTTCAAAATCTGAAGTTAGAGCAAATATATAGGAAGTTATAGTAATTCCTTAACTATTTATCTATTGCAGCATTCATGAAAGTTCTCTTCTATGATTTTCAGAGCTTTAGTTTATTGAGTGATGAGACAGGAGACAGCAAAGCTTTGAGCTTGTTCTTTATAGCTTCTCTCCAGTACAGCACTGTTTCATATCTCAGCTCTTTGCTAAAATCATGCTAAGACAACAAAACGTCACTCTCTACTAGCTAAAACTGGTACACGGCCTGTATTAATGTTCACTGTACTCTCTGGCACACCTGACAAATCAAAGCTGCAAATCTACTACACAAATGGAACTGTTAAACAGACTTGAACCAAGCAGTACAGATTCAAATAAGTTTGTCTGGGGTAATTTTCTGCTCCATATAAAATATACAAGGAAATCCCTAAGCTGCAGTAAGTGCTCATGAGTAAGATTTAAGGTACTTATTCCAACACAATTATGTTCAAGGCATTAGAAATAAGGGGGCCATCCAGTGACATCGATTCATGTGAAATAAACCTAAACTTTATTAAACAAAAAAAAAAAAAAAAGGAAGTACAAAATATGGAGAGTGCTTACTGTAAAAAATAAATTTACTGAAGGCTCCGACCTCCAATGGGTTATGAAGGTACGTACGCCTCCCACCAGGGCAGAGTACTGGAATGGCAGCATTAAATCAGCACTGATGTCACCCTGAAGTAGCTGCCAAATCTGTATAGGAGCAGAACACCCCAAAACAAAGCATAACTAGATATACAACTTTAAAAAAATTACTTCTGAATGGAAATTAACCCACAAGAACAATACAGACTGATATAGCTCTGTGTAAAGGCTTAAAAGGGAACAACATTTTATAACGATTTACTGCATAATTTATTGCAGGCAGAAGGTACCCAAAAAAAGAAAATTGCATCTTTCTGGAATCGTAAGTCAAGCAGGTTTCAGAAAAACCTTGATTTTATGTGCAATATTCAAATTTAAAAATTTAAAATCTTCCCCATAACAATTTTGGTATACAAATGGGTTCCAAGGGTAGCCCTTTATCCCCACAGCTTTTGCTTTGAGGTACTTCTTAAAAATTGAAGCTGCAAGAAAGAATATCACACGTGACTCATCGCAATGAAAGGCTAATCTGCAGTCAGTCTTCTTTTACGTATTTCCAAGTGCAATTTTAGAAGTAAAAAAAAAAGAAAACACTAAGAAAACACATCAAAACGCTGTAACCAACAAATGTCTCTGACTTCAATTAAGAGTATTTTCAGGAAAAAAAAAAATAGCTATATGAAACCTCTATATTCTGGCAGCCCTACTCAGCATATCCATTGTCCGTACTGCAAGTAACTAATAAGGAAATTGTGTTAAAATGCTTTGCTCCCCTTTAACATACTCATCAGGCACACAAGCTTTCCTCAGAATAACACACAGCTGAACTCCCCTGTTTGTTGTAGAAAGCCCTAGCACTTCTTAAGTTTCAGGAAAGCAAGCTGGATCAACTGCACATACATTTTCAACTGACTACAACATTCTTTAGGAAAAACAGCATGGATTTCCTGAACCGAGAACTAGAAGGAAGTGTTTTTCTATCGGTTTGTGTGGCAGTCTCACTTTGACACATCTTGCACCCTATGAAAGAGAGTACTGGATATATATCTCCCCAGGACATGCAATTCATTATGCAGGTGATGTCACCTCCTACTATTCCTAACAGCCAGTTTTGCCTCAAGGAAGTTTGTTTTTTTTTTTTACTGGCACACACAGCATTACCTTTGCCATTTCATTCTGATCCTTAAGAACATCTGTATAACACTGAATCCATACAATAAAAATGAAAAGGTATGAAGGAAACTAATTGTGTGCGGGATTTCTACAGCTTGTCTGACTCATTTTCCAGTGGCTCCAATTCAGTGGATGAATTTGAAAAGAATACATCACTTAAATAAAAATATGCCCCTTTTAAACTGGCAACTCCATCAACCTGAAAAAGGCTGAAGCACTTATCTAATGTATATTATGGTATTCTATAAAGAAACTCACTTTCAGGATTCTACCTTTTAAGACCCTGCATACGTTACAACAGTGCATTAGTGATACAAGTTGTAAAATACTTTTCGGTTCCTTTGGATTTGCATATGATGGTTTTTGCATCAGTCACTGCAGGTAGATTGAGCAAGCTTTGTTTTTTGTGTTTTAACATGCATTCAACTAGATATGGATCAGAATAAATTTATACTCCCTTTTTATCATTATAATTAGCTAAAAAATTGCAAGACAGTCCACAAAACAGGATTTGCTTTAAGACTAACTGCTGGAGTTCCAAGATGTAAGATATGCAGCACTGGAAAATCTTCAGTGATCAGGAATTAGTAGTGTTTAGCCAAGTGTTGAAAGCATTCAGAAGAAAAGTCCTGGTTGGAGGCATGAGGGCTTCAGCACCAACTTTTAAACCTCAATTTCTTGATTGCATATCTCCCATCTTCAAACCTACGTTAAGAGGGAGGGGGAAAAAGTAGGAATTATTCTCAATTATGTTCAATATACATGAACATTTGACCACTGCATGCACCACATCGATATGCACACACAACAGATGTAACACATTTTATAATGCTACCCCAGCACTTATCCAGTCACTTGAAATCCACAGGCTTCTAGGTTAAGAATTCACTACACTGTTTTTCTCCTGTCATGTCCATTCCAGCTTTCTGTCCTCACTAGGAGTTTTGTCTTTAGTATAAGGAATAATTTTAAAAAGTTATGCCACGCTAAATTTAATTATCAGCAGTCATGAGTTTAGTCACAGCAAAACTTTCACTTTTGATACTCATGTAACATGATGCTCTTGGATGAGGTATTACATGTGAAACATTTCAGATCTGCAGACTGGTATGTAACATCAAAGTGAGAAATGGCTATGGCATTACTGCCTCAAAGGGAATAGAGTCACCTGCAACCACAGAACTCTGGACTCCTAACTGCTGAAACAGAAATCCAAAGAAAGTTAAAACAAAGTTAACTTTATCATAAACTAGATGGACCAGAAGTGAACATTTCTAGTTCAGTTGGTCTGACAAGCCCTTATTTCAAATGAAGCTGTTCTCCATTTATGCAGAAGTGAGGATCCCAAAATCATTAGGCTTTGTGTCAGTGTCACACACTATGCCCCCAAAATCCATCCCATCTTACAGAAGATTTCAAAATTTAAACTCCTTTTTTTGAATCCATGACCTAAATTTTGGTCTACACTAGAAACAACCTTTCCATGTTGAATGCAAGTATGAACTGACACTCATCTGAAACAGTGTGACTATATGAAATTAACACAGGCTTGTGTATTTGTTTCAGCAACTTGTGAGAAAGATTCAACCTCAGAGCAAGGCAAAACACCTCACCTACTTATTTAGCCTATCAAAAATAAAACCCCAAAGTTACACACATTGCTTCATCCTCGAATCACAGTACTGCTGGATTCAACAACTGCCAACAAATCCAAAATACCGAATATATTTAGTCCCAGATATATTTTAATAAGGCAAACTTGAGGCTCATTCTTTCATATTCAACAGTGAGCTACCATGAAAACGTTTCATGATTTCTGAAGATACCACAGGAGTCGTCCCACCAGGCTTCTTTCCTTTGCAGGGAACAGCTATTACACTAGCAGTAATTTCTGTGTATTCTAATTCAACTGGAATACTGTAGAAGAACCCCAGACTACTTACCATCCGAAAAACCTCTCTGAAAGAACCTGCAACACCGCCATTTATAAGAAAGATTGGCTGCTTTCAATGGAAAGCGGTAACTTACACTGACTGCCAGGATGATCACCACTGTGGGGGCACATAACTATAGGTTGGTGTTCCTGGAGCCCGGTATGTGGGCATAGTAACTGGATGAGGGGCTACTGGAGTTGGGGAATGAGTTGTCAACAAAGTACCTAGGATGAAGAAAACATTTTTTTCAGTAAGCACAAACGCTAGCACAGGAAAAAAAAAGAAAAAGAAAGTTAATTTTAAAAACAATTACAGCTTGCTCATCTTCCGATTTAAAATTACCAGTATCATTTTGCACGCCAGTCCCAAATCATTCTTCAAAGATTTATGCAAGAAGGTCATTTTTATGTTTAGTCCAATGCACACAAAGATACTCATTACTCAAAAATAGCTCTAAAAGAAACCCTGCAACATAAGCATTCTTCACTGAAAAACTTTTTCCCTCAGCAGGCTTTACATGCCATAAGAATATCTGATGGCAGAGATAACTTGACTGATACATCAGAATAAATGAGTTCCTGTGTGCACTATTCCAGATAGTTTTTTTACAGACTAAGGGGGTTCAGAAACAAACAGGATGAGATAACAGGAACTTAACAGTCTTACTCTACAGCACTTTATAAAACAGCAGCAAACACCTGGGATAATCTTGCCCACATAAAAAACTCCAATGTTAGCTCAGTTTGTGATACAAAACTTCTCTAGTTTTGAGATTCCTCAAATTAAATGATGAATTTAACAAGATAAAAACCAGAATCTGAAAACAAGCTCATGGCTCTTGTTTTTTAGATTACCCAACAGAGCATCCTTTGAATGACAGTCGACATTTCTTTGTGAGTTAACACCCACTGAGGAACAACGCTCTGCACCCCCTCAGTAAACACACAGATGAGTCTAGATGTTGGTTAAACAATATTTTCTCCAAAATACTACCACAGAAAGAGTGTGCCATTAGGAAACAGACATCCCTCACCACTGCCTAACGCACAGAAAACCTGCAGGTAGTGTAAACATAAAATGTTCTATCTCAACACACAAAGGTGGTCAGCAATGTGCGGGGGGGCTGAGAACACTGCATTTTCCTCAGCCTTAAGAAGCTGCCATTTTCAACTATGCACAGAGAAATGTATTGAGAAGAGGAAGTCAGATTCTTGATGCTGATAAGATGAGAAGCAAAGGATGCAAAAGTGAAACTATTTTACCATAATAAAAATACCTGAAAAGAGTATGTGATATCTCTGTCCTTAGAGATGATCAAAACATCACTGAACAAGTACGCAACCTGACCTAGCTCGACCCACTTTGAAGATGTTGGACTAGAAGACCTACAGAAATCCCTTCTAATCTAAACACCTTTATGATCCTGACAAGTGCACCTCCGGCATCACATTTTTGTACTGCAGCTGTGTTCTATCTATCTCAACCTGAAAGGAGAGCTTCATGAAGAAAACATCAAGGGTTCTAAGGTGACATACCTGCTGACATTGCCATAGTAGTCCCAGCCACCATCCCCATAGTCACACCGTTCCCTCTCGGCGGTGGAATCGGAGCAGGATACATGGTCGCTGGCATGCCGTTAGGCTGCACAACTGTGGTGTGGTGAATTACGTGGGGTGGTGCTGCATATAAAGGCTGTGTGTAATAAGTGCCTTGCTGTCAGAGGAAAAAAGTATATCAAGTAATTATAGTGTATCTGGTGGGGAAGATAAATGATGTCTGTTTTCATTAATGTATCATAAAATAAAACCACTATTCTGAAGACGTAACGTATATACAGAGCAGAAGGCAAAACATTCATTTCAACTATTCCAATTACATTTCACTGGCAAACATTCTAAAATTTAGCCCCTTTCTAAGGCGTTTAGGATAACATTCAAAAGCAGGGACCTTTGTAGAACTCCAATGCTGACTGCACCTTCAACAATAAGGGTTCATTCATCATTCATTTCCTTCATTCTGTATCTTTTCATGTATTAATCCATGACAGAACTTCTCTCTTCACAGCTTTTTATTCAGCTGCTTTTAGTTCAAGGTTTCTGACCAATCCAAATATACTAAGCAGATTGGATAAACCTAGTTACACACTTGTTAATTCCCTTCAACTACTGCACACACACCAGGCAAGTTTCTTCTATGCAAAAAGAGGGCCAAATTTTCCCCCAAATGTCACTTTTACTGAAGTGGTTTAATTCTATCCTTTCTAACAGTTTTCAACAGTTTGCCAAGTATGAGACTTGCTAATTGTAATCACAACAGAGGCCTTCAAAAAAAAATAATTTAATGCAAGTTTATGACAATTTTTGACAAAATGAAATCCAGGTGTGTTAGTTATAGCATTCAGCATGCATTTTATAACTACTGAATCTACTGTCTCTTCAAATACTGAACACAACATCAGTAAGTGCAGAGTAACTGTCATTTGAGAGAGAATGCAAATGTACACTCTGTAGATCACTGCATTAAGAATTCTTACTGCAGGCAGCTAAAAAGTCTCTCCATCCACAAAGAAAGAAACGTGATGTAAAGTTAAGAGTTCAAGCAGCTATTACAAGGCAAACAAAATACTATGCAAAGAGACAGTTTTTTGGGTTTGGTCATTTACCTGTGCATATGGATTCTGCTGTGGATAGGCACTTCGAACTGGGTACACAGCAGTCTGATAGGGATTCGGCGACGAAGAATACGGTGGCACTGCACCACTAGTGGGTGAACAAGATACTTTATATGGGGTGCCTGGTGTATAACCTGAAACAAAGGTAAATCTGCATTAAAAGCATGAAAAACAAGTGTCAGTACACTGATTTCTTAAAGTCAGGGTTAATAATTTTCTTCAATTTCCAAATTCCTTAATCTTCGTGTGAGCATTTAGTAGGCTATACTCCCAATATCCAAGATAAGTTCTGTTGTTTGCACAACACTGACAACAGTCTGAAAATAATACTTGATTACATCAACTAAGCATGAAAAGTTAACTGTATTTTTATGCAATTTTATTTTCAGTTCTATGGATACGGGATAAAAGAGTGGATTTGGATTTTTGTACCAATATCATTAAATACTTGGATTTGGCATGTTAGGCAGCATTCCTATATAGGAGGATTTAGTGTATATTAATATCAGAGCAGTTCTCAATGCACCACAAATTGTACTGGCTAAACTTATTAACAGTTACCTAACTTGTAGTTACCTTCTGTAGAAGATCATAAAGCACAAGAATAACTTGATTTCAAAAGTAAGACTTATGTAAAGAGCTCAAGATGGATTTTACAGAAAACAGACACAATCTGCACCCTCCAACTTACAATTACTCATATTTGTCTGCTGGCATTTTCTGAACTGGCTAAAATAGATATGAAAGGCCATACCTTTCAAACACAAACACTGTAGAGTTGATTGCAACTGCAAATTAGACTCTGAATGCACTTTAATATCTTTAAACCTCCTTTTTATGTATTACATACCAAGACATATCTGTAATCATCACTTAAGAATTATTTTTATGCATTACAATAAGACTACAGATGCCATCTGAAAAAATTCTTTTGCATTCCTACTACAAGGCCCCCCAAATCAGTCTGCCTTGTAAATGTTGGAAACTGTTTGTTTTTTACAGGGCTAAGTAGCAACTGCTGGCTCAGACCCTGCCTAAAGACAGTTCTTCTGTAATTCCTCCCCCACATCAGGCAAGGTCTCGGGATAATAGAACAAGAGCTTGATGAGGCACGGAGAAGAAATATGAAAAGCATCATTGCTACTACACACTACACTCCCAAGATTATACTACAGCTTATTGGCCAGAGCGGGATTACAAATACCTTAGCAGCACCATCCACCAGTAATGACATTTAGGGTAGGAAACAACTGGTATGATCTGTTCTGGAGAAAGCATCAAAGCCCTACTCTGTGCTATGCTGAGAGGAACTTGGGTCTCATACAGGTCCACCACAGCAGGAGACAGCTCCCACAGCTAGATTTCTCTTTAGCTGGAATTGTACAAACTAGCAATAGGGCAACACAAGGATGAGAAAGCACTTAGTAATTACTGAAAAAAAGAGACTAACAGAATAGAGATCAGGTTGACTTTAAGAACTGTCTACAACGTGCTGAATTCAATACAGAGAACAGATCTGAAGTCATGCAGCAGAGAACAGTGGCATTTGTGTTGTGAAAAATCAGCCTGTGCAGACAGCATGACAGATGACCTTCATTCTTTTTGCAGAAGTCCGAGTTTCTTTCCAATTTCATTCCACCCTTCAAACTGCAAATTCTTATGTTAAAGAAAGAACAGGTTTACTACGTTTTTCTTTTATTTTTTTCTTAAATAGAATTTATCACCTTTAAAGACACTAAAGAAAGCTACCACAGCTCTTACGCTGAAGTCTTGTTTTTAGAGATCCTAAGTGTTGGATGAATAGAGCATGCTGAGGAAGTAACTTCTATTTCTAGTATGGGGAGCTATTTGTGTTGAGGAACTCAGCTACACAATGCTGAACATGAAGCACGACTAGTGAACATCAACTATGTCCTCAGTCAAGCCCACTCTCACTGCAAAAACCCACTGATCCAGCTGCACAGGCAACTGGACTTTCATTCCTGCAAAGTGGTACATCCATGTAAGAGGTATTCTGTCTTCCCATGTAATTTTTTTCTCCCTTAGAGGGAGCAAAGACCTTAACAGCAAACCGCATGGTTATTCAAAACTGCAGAAATTTAAGAAAAATGTCTGTAAAAAGGTACCCTTTCTGAACAGCAGTGGCACAGCATGTTTAAATACTGCTGTATGACATGAATTTACAAAAGCTTTGATTCTACAAACAAGTAGTTATATCAGAAAAGTTTAAAAAAAAAACAAACATAAAAAATCCCAGCTGTCAGGACAAAGTATTTCAAGTTATCTGCCTGAATTAGAAGATCTGGGCATTCTGAACTTCAGTTCATAGCTTAAACAGTAGCTAAAAATTAACGCTATTCTTAGTTCTGAAATAAAAGCTTATTTTCTATTCAACAGCAATAAAGACTCGTAACAGTAGTAGCTTTAAAAAAATTATGGACATTAGAACATGGTATACAATGACTTCTGTACAGCTTTATTCCTTTTTCACACAAAAGTGAAAAATTTCTTACTCTGATTTTGTTATATAGCATAATATATATTGCAAAATTAATCAACGCAAACTAATCTGACAACATGAGCAAGAAGTAAGTCAAGAATCTTCTCCAGAAACCACAACCTTGTATTGCAACATAACTGACACAGAGGAAGAAACCCAATCAACTGGATAAAAACAATGGTCTCATGATTTGGTAAATTGATTACATGCATCTTATCTTCATCTTCCTGCAGTAGGATTTGCAAACTGCAACCAGTAATAAGACTGGAACTACTTTTCAGTTATCTGATCCGAGGATCAAAAATTACAGCTACTCCTCAGGACAGCTGCAGGAATCCCGACGTGATAAACAACAGAGAACAGAAGGCAGAGCCACATCACTATGGTAATCTCAACCGTACTCATTCAACTGAACAGCCTATTAGTAATACAAGCTGATAATAAAAGCCCACATGGGGTTGATTCCCATGCTAAGAGTTATACCCCTGATGGGAACTGCTCTCCCTTGAACATCACTCTCAAAAAAGTTCTTAAGCAATCCAACGCAAGCTAGTACCTCTCAGATACAATACTTGCACAGAGGCAATATCCTATTTATTTTTTTTAAAAAAAATTAAAAATTACCGAAACTAAAAATATCTATCTGCCTCCCTACCTTCAAGGCAAGACCAAAGATAAGCCAAAATCAGTTCTGCACTCGCTATGCCTCTAAGCAGCAAACTGAACAGAGACACAGGGTGTACCAACTACAGCACTGCGCAGTGCCAAGGGAAGCCACACACTTTTAACAGGTTCTGCAGGCAAACATTTTAGATGACCTATTTGCCCTTGCCTCGGTAATTGCTGCCACATCCTTTCAAGAAACCAATCAAAACAGAGAGAACAACCTCAATGCCTGCAAAGAGCTGCACTTCTAAGCAGCATTATCATCAGTCCTCTGCACAGAGTCTGACTGGAAAGAAAAGAAAATAAAAAATTTCTGTCTTCCTTTGTGGAATACAACATCTTTCAGCTTAGAGCACGGTATGCAAGACTTGAAGCCACAGCTGAGAGTGTAATTAAAACTTCATGTCTTTCAGGAGTCTCGTGGTAGTTAATGAAATGCCACTGGTTACACTGAACTTCAAGCAGGATTCCACGACGTAAGCTTCCCAGTTTCAAACAGTACCCTTTCCTATCACCCTAAGTTACACAAGGGCATTCAGGGACAAGTCTGGTTATATGCCATGTGTATCTCTGAGAAACTGGCATAACGAATGCAAGTGAAAGAGTTCCTGAAGACTGCCCAGATCTACATTAACAAAACAATGTAAGGAATTCCTTAGCATGCAAAATATCCACAGGGAGAATACTCTTCTATCAGATGGATGTTCCTGGTGTAAGTGGGAATTAAATGCTACCAGTTTCTGTTTTGTTTCAAGCATCAGCACACCAAAATCATCTTCTGATGGTGAAAGAACTACATAAAAACAACTTAGGTGAGTGCTTTGGTTTCTCTTGTGTCTGTTTTTCCATCTCCCTTTTCCTAGACTCATCACATTCCTTTTCTCTTAAATGATAACATGCAAGTGTAGTTACCCAAATCCTCCCCCAATATCCACTATGGACAAAATAGTTCTACCCAGCAACCCAGCTTTCTAGATGGTTAGTTTGTAGAAGACAATTTTAAGGGCAAAAAGAAGGCAGCAAGCTGAACTTGGGAAGAGCTATGATATAAGAAAAGGATGAAGAAGAAAAATTTTGAAGACAACAGAAGGAAAAACAGGAATCTGGAAACCACCAGGAGGATGCAAAGCAAGCTGAATCAAGGAGAAAGCAGTGAAGGGAAACACAACACAATCCTGAAGTACCACTCTGGAATACAGAAACAGCAGCAAACCCCTCAGCCTTTCCCTTCTCCAAAGGTGAAAGCTGTATGACATAAGACAAGATCGTACTCATTTTAATTTATCAGGTGATTCCTTATGAGTCATATTCAAAGTAACAGAAAACATCCCACAGTACAAGTGTGAGCGTAAGCCCCTCCGGGTTTTCCTTTCCTGGTTCTAACAACTTCCAAACTTCAGGTTACTGCTTTGACATACCTATTACACATACCTGTTTGGAAGGTAGGATTTGCTCCAGGGTACATGTTAGGGGAATAGGCAGGAGCAGCCGCTGCATAGCCCATTGGGAAGCCAGCTAGAAGAAAGAACATGTCAAAAGTTATTTCCTAGACTGACTGCACAGCCTACCTAGACTTTAGTCTCAAGACTCTCACTATACATCTTTTATTTGATATAACAGATGGCCTTCAATCACACCTCCTCAACTAAATCTCCGGGCTCCTCTTCCCCCAAGCCACCTGAAACTGAATGTGAGATGAAGGGAAGAGCGAAGGAGTCACAAGTGCTGTTCTCCCCAACATCCCTGTCTCAGCAAATCTCAAAGTTGGCCAACTCTTCAGTTAGTCGGACAGCAAAGTTTTGTGCAACTATCCCACCCTCCTCCCCCTTTAGTTTTAAGGCCCGATGTATATATTTATCTGAAGGGAGTGACTCTGACTCTCCAGATCAGAGATATCCCAAGTAGAGAGTACAAAGCAACTTTAGGTAGTCCAAAATGCTTGTTGCATTTGACACAGATTGGTTATTACACTCAGGTATCAAACAAGGTCACCAGTTACAGGCACATACTATGAGAGTAAACAGTAACAAGTGATTCACTGAGGTATCAGCAACACGACAGGTAAACACTTCTACACTAGAACACAAGAACCACTATGGCTGAACTAACATTGTGATATACTGGCCTCCAACACAAGGCAAAAAACAGCATTAGCAAAAGCTGCAGTTACTTGAAAGATAGGAATTTTGTTTAAATTGCAGTAAGTGAAAATGCTGAATTAATCATAGCTATTAATTTTCCCAGGAACTTATTTACATTACTCCAAACCGTAAAACTCAGCAATAGCTGTTTTTAGAAAGACATTTACTACATTTTGTTACCAGCATATAAAGATTCCAACCTCTACAGATAAAAGGCAATTATTATTTGCATATTCACTGTCAGGCTTAAAGCTACTACTTTTAAACTGCTACTCTAATTTGAAGGATTTCCATTTTGCTATAAATCCCAGAGTCCTTCGCAATTACTCCTAACAATAAAAATTCCTTAGGGCAGAGCTATATATGCTAACCTAGTTTTGTAAAGCACTCTGTAGACATAGCAAGTGACATACACTTGGCACCACTATTAGGTGGTCACCATGGATAAGACTAAGAAAAGCATTAGGCTTAAAAATCAGAGGTAAAAATAACATATCCAATTCATAACCACTTTTCAGAGTGTAATAGCTCTTAGGATTTCAAATTCACAAGCTGCTGGTGAAAAGCTTTAGTACAGCTTTACACGTTACTCAAATTGACCACACATCTGCAACATTATGTTGTATACATTTTCAGCCCTCTATTCCTTCTTCACAGGTTTAGCTCCACAGTAGAGCACTCTGAGCTGCTCAAGAAACAAGCAGTTTGTGTGAAATACAACTATGACAAGCAGCAGTTTTAACTTCTACACAGAACTTTCACCCCTGTGAGAATATCGGGATATTGATTTCTTGCTGTGGTAAACCCATCCAACAAATTCAAACAGGTGTAGTATAATATAAACAGCTATTAAATATGCAACAGCTTTAGAAACACAGTGCCTTTAAATAATACATTCCACCTAGTGGTATATTCATTACTTTGTATTACCATGCAACCCATCTAAATTCAATGACTCTGAATGGAGAATCTGTAGCGTTTAAGTTAGGAGAAGCAACGAAGGGAGACTTAGTCATGCAACAGCTTTTTTAAAAATTCTAAACTGTAAGTCTATTTTCATTTTAGAGAACATGTTTTGTGTTTATGCCACAATCTTTAAGGCTGAGCCAGGCAGCCCAGCAAACTACCTGTGACAGTATAACACAGTATAAGTTAATGACTAAGCTGAATTTAAGGGTCACCATTGTGTAAACTCACTGACTGAATGCTCTAAGAAAGAATTTTGAGTGATCAGCTTGTAGCATGACATTTAAGGCACTTCTGTAATAATTCTACTTCAATTCCATATATTGTAGATATGCAAATTTACAACCAAGTGAAGACTGACAAATATAGAGTACTTGCATAATTTAATATGTAGCCTAATATGTATAACAGTAGAATAAAAAATCAGAAGTTGCAATGTGGTTTAAACTGCTATTTATGAATCTACAATAGTGTATCTTCTTAATTAAGGTACCACTTAGATTAGTATAAACAAGAACTTCAATATAATGTGTAAATGGTTACAAGTACAAATGAAAACCTGGTTAATACAAATCTGCACCTAGAAAATAAAGATAAAAATACAAAGCTCTATTGAAGTAATTCATAATAATCGTATCTAAAGCAAAAGAAAACCTTGAAAAAGCAATCTATTACAAATACAGAAATAAATGTACTGTAGCTGATATTAATTAGTAAACCACTACTGCTTGCCTTATAAAATTATCACAGTCCATATAATTAAGACAGTTACAGAGAATAAAACCATCCTGTGGGACTTAAGAGTCACACAGCACCAGCTTTACAATTTATAAGTGCACCATTTCAGTCACTCACTAGAGTTAAAAACATTGTGACACAGTTGGGGTTTTCCCCTTATAAATAACGTAGAAATCAAGAAAGTTACACTAGTTGGACTAAGTACCTGAAAAGCAAAAATAAAAATTAAAAAGGTTTTTGAGACGATCAAGTCAACAGTAAAGAAAATTTATTTATGCACGAGTACAGAGGAAAGTAGAATAGGAAAATAGGAACTCCAGTACACTACCTAAGCCAAAAAAACAAATTTAAAACCTGTAAATACCAGTAGGAAAATCATGTACAGCTACAAAGATTATCAACAGTGACAGCACAGAATGATTTCTAGCTCCCAACACATACAACAAGTAAATCACAAAACAGCCTGCCTGTCAAAGTAACAAAAGTGCAATTGGTTATGACTCCTAAAATCTGAGCTGAAAGAACCTCCAGCCTCTCACAGGATGGAATAATTCCCTTACCCCACAGATACCAAAAAACAAAAACTACATCAAGACATACTACTTGAAATGCCTCATGGAGGCACACAGCCCTTCTCTTCAGCCTTCCTAAAGTGTTCTGTCCAAATCCAATGATTGTCTTATCCAGCTTCTGAACTATGGGGACATCAGAAACGAAGCCTCCCTACACACACATTAGGAGATGAGGGGAAAAAACCCTAGTGAGAAACCTAAAGCCAAATGAGAAGCAGAGAAAGCAAGAAACACATTTGATTTCTATTTTTAAAACTTTTTTTGGCCATTTTTTTGGTCGCACCTTTGATGCTAGGCTTCAGGCAGTCATAAAACAAATAGCATGAACAAGAATTAGAGGATAGAAAGCCTAACAGCATCAGCCAGCTAGCAGCAGAAATAGACTGACTCCTCTTCTTGCAGGGTGCAATTATTAGAGCTCCTAAAATAAGCTGCTTTGGAAGAGCTATTGCAGTTAGAAATAAAACTGAACAACTAACATGACTCTTGAAATATGACTTTTTAAATGTAAGAAACCCCCCCACCCAAATCCCCAGATTATCATACACAAAACCATAAGTGACTATTTCTTCTTGACTATTAACAAAGACGAGAGCACTGAAAATCATTAAAAACCAGACTGACTTACCTGGATAACCAATTCCTTTGGCATTTGCATAGGGAACCCCAGAAGATCCAGGGCTATACACAGGATTCATGATTTCAGTAACTGAATCAGGACAAAAAAAAAAAAAGAGAAGAAAGTATTTACTCAAGTATAGGGGAAAACTTGAAATCTCAGCAACTAAAATGGAACCGGAAATGGGGAAGACAGTATCTGGGTAAAAAAGTAATAGAGGAAAAAAGCAGCAATTCCACTACTTATAAACATTAAAACTGTAGCTGCAAGCAAGAGAGAATCACTGCAGAAGTTTCACAGCATCGCAACCCTCAATTGGCTAGAGAATGTCTAGGGAATGAAACATTCCCTGCTGCAGAGCATATTTTCAGAATATTTCCATCCCGAAGAGCTCTCCCATGGCACCCAAATCCATAACCCGCTGCAGGAGTTCACATGTGTTGGACTTCTCACCCCCATGCCATCCATCATCTATCAATCACTTATCTATCTACCATCTATCAATCTTGGTTTCTTCCCATTTCTTTCTTGAAGCATCTAGCCAAGGCATGCAAACACTTGGAGTCTATTACTACTTGCATCTCAAGCCTGGGATTCCAGTCCTTTACCAGCATTAATGCATAAACCATCAAGAGCCCAAGCACTACAGAAGTGAGTGGCAAAAGACTTTCTGTATTAGACAGCTAGCTCACATCTATTTATTTGTTGACTTGCTGCTGAGTTCTTCAGAGCCTATGACAAGCTGACAGTTGGGTCCAATAATTTCCAAATTACATATTCACACAACAAAAAGGCACTGACAGCATCACTGGCAGGAATCAAACCAAATCCCTAGTTTTAAAAAGGATTTGTACACAAACACCAAAGAAAATAAAATGGCATTGAAGACGCTCCTCACATTTTTTTAGTGTGCCTATGTACTTCTAGGAATATAAATCATGGCAGCGCAGCTCACAAGCTGCCTCTTTGCAACTACTTTTGTAATATTTTAGAAAAAAAAAAAAAAAGCCTATATTTTAACACAAATATCTTCAATCATCTGATTTTTTGCCTATATTTACAGATTTACCACTTCTCTTCCTGCAAGTGCCCGTTTTTCACTACAAACAGCCTCTGACATCAAGACAGGAGGGCACATTATGAAACCAGACTTTCTTATTAACTACTGATACCTGATACTTGAGTCACTTCCTCTTCTACATCTTGAGATGCTGGCTTAAACTGCTTAGCACACTGTTCATTTAACACAGTTTAACAGAATTTTGAAAATACAGTTTATGAAGCAAGAAAGAGTAACAAATACACATGCACTAGTTTAGTTACAGAATATGTTATGGCAGGAATCAAGTTAAGTTTACCAGTATAGCTGCACTAATACACCTATGGTAAGTGACTGTATGAAGCATAAATAGTTTGCTTTTTAAAGTAACACTAAAACCAGCTCTGTGCCAAGAGTTTTAGCAGCATCCAGTACACAACAGAAGCAAAGGAAACATTTGTGCAAAACTAGGAAACCAGAAAGCAAATGCTGTCAGAAAGTTTATCATCACGCTTCAAAAACCACTCAAACTCCATGTAAGAGAATTACAACACTCACTAGTTTTTGTACTCCCCCCCCCCTTAGCAACAATGCTAACTTAAATAGAATTGCTTTTATTTTTTACAGCTCCATACTTGGTTACATAAGACAACAGAATCCATTAAGGATGAGAAAAACAACCAACTTGCCATTTGCATTGCTTAGTATGAGCATGTTGTAATCACCTGACCAACATCAAAACAGTAGTTTGACACAAATCTCTGGAAATGTTCTACAGCAAACTAGTTGTCGTCGAGTATAAAGCATTACTTTGCACTGAAGCCTCTGGAGTTTCAATAGCATTAACTCTGCTGCACTATAAACCAACAGGCATATTCTGTTGGACTAGCATTTCACTGTAGCAAGGCTGTTCCCTTGACCACACTTTCTTCTGTGTATCCTCCTTTCTATGTAAGGACTCATTTACTTTAAAACTTTTAGTCTCTTCCCTTAGTATTTCCCTGGATCTCCTCACTCACATCTCTGCTCCTCTTTTCATTGTTGATATTGTCTCATTTTCTTTAAACTTAAAAAACCCATAAGAGGTTTAAGCTACACTTCAGTCTCAGCATTTCCAAGTTGTGGGTAAAAGACTTAATGCAGGTGAACAGACATTCCCATTCAACTATAACAGCACTCTCCCACACCCCCACATCCCTACAAACATGCTGCTCCTCCTTAAAGCCTCTACAGTAATTTGGAGGAAAGAAGACCCTGTAACCCTCTCACCATTCTGAATGGCAATGAGAGAGAAGACTGGAAAGCCAGCAAGAGCACTCTGCGAAAATTTGGGTAAAATAAATATATAAAAAAGGCAAATTATTGAAAGTATTAGTAGTCAATGACTGCAGAAGAACACAAGGACATGCATTTTGGGGGGTGACTTAAACAGAAGCCATACAAAGATGATAAGGTACAGAAAATGAATGGAAAATGTCAGACAACTCAGACTTGATCTCAAAGGAAGTGCAGATTAAGAGAACGGAACTCCACTTAAGTAAGGGGAAAATAACTTGTGGTACTGGGAGCCTGCAAGCTGCCTCTTACTGGAAACAATGTCAACTTCCACTTCAAATGCATCCATACTTCAAAATTTGTGTGTGTACATACACATTCGTTCAGCTTTGGTTGAACAGGCTTTCACATTCTAGTTTTCACCACTGAAAATACAGAGATCCACCAGCCTACAAAAAACTGCTTACAGTTTTCATAACGCAGACAGAGCTTCAGATCGCTTCTAATTAAAAATAATTGTTTTCAGGTTTTCTCTGAAGGACCCAGTATGTGTAAGTATAATTATACAGTATTACCCAGTGGCTGCAATCATCCCACTCTTACCGTAATTTTACTTGGAAGGGCATCTGTTATATTGAAATGTGGAACCTTGCAGTCCACTTCCCTGTAACGCTTGAAGTCCACATCAAACGCTAAGGAAACTAGCATAAAGTGAACCCAAAGGATCATGGCTTTCAACCTTCCTGTTGGCATCCCCTCCAAAGCATTCTCATGTTAATGAATATGTAAATAAGTGTCTCCCGTGCATCGTCTGTATATAAATTGCACAGAGTCAACTGTATATAAATTACAGTCAATTCTTTCAGCTGAAATGAAGGTGAAGATGATCTTAGTGAAGATGCTCTGATGAAAGACTACACAGGCATGCTTGGGAAGCCCAAACGCTTCACCTTTCATTCCTGCCAAAGCCAAACAATCAAACTGCCTGATCAAACCTGTTAAATCTCATCTTGGGACAGATACCAGGACAATCATCCTCCTCCTAAATCCATGTTTCAGGAAGCTGAGCACAAAGGCTGACTGCTGCTAATGCTGAAGCTCCAGCGCTCCGAATTAGATACGCCTTTGCACATAGCTTTTCCTGCTACACTCAGAGTGAGCACATTTCTAGGAATTTCTGCTTTTTAAAAGTCGTTTTAGAGACGTATGTGCAAAAAACCACAGATCATTGCAAATACTGTACAACAAACTGCACATTCCTTTGTAACAGATATATTTTCTTACTGCTTATTTTCAAAGTTGTGCAGAAACACTATCAGAACAAGAGCTACTGATTGCCACTCTGTGCTCATTTTATGACAGTTCCATCCCAAGAGCTGGGCAAGATTCTCTCCCAAGCAAGTACCTTGCCTAAAGCACACTACTGCAGTCCACTAATGCTTTCGTTCTTGGAATTTAAGCAGGCTAATACTAAGTCATTACAGCATCTAACATCTATCCATCCTAGAATACTTTTAGAATGCTATTTGCTCTAGAACTGTACAACTGACCCAGTTTCCACTTACATACAACCCGTTAACAAAGTTACAATACCATCTTAGCAACGTTCCACATTTTACCTGTCCGATTTCTAGTCAAAGCTTAATAGAAGTAAAACAATTCCTAAAAATCTGGTAGTTTGTAATGTAAAAAAAATAGTCATTTTCACTGCTGAATAACAAAGAAAATAGTTCAGGACACTTCTGCTATTCTAATACCGGAAGACAAAAGTCTCAGTTGCATTACAGTCTGTTAAAACTTCAGCCACCAAAGTAGGCCCTTTGAGGCAAATTCTAGGCCAAATAACAGACACTTTTGTTACAATTACTTTAAAAAAAGAGGGCTCACATCATTAGGTATTCAATACCTCATGAAGTCACACCTCAAAAAAGGTCACTGAATTTTACCAGGAAGCAAGTTATTACCCCTGCTCACAGCAAGGCACACGCTTACAGCACGCCATGACTGAAGACAGCTGGAATCAATGCTTATACAGAAGTGCCATGCTTCTGGCAAGCAGTCCCACCCCCTGCACTGGGACAGCACTGGCATTCTAACCCCTCATGAAGCTGCATCAGCTGAGTCAGTTCACAGAATTCTGGAGTTTGCTGGAGTTTTTTTGGGCAGAAAAGGCTGCTACATTTTCTTCCTACCAGCTTGAGAGAGCTGAGACATATCAACAAATGCCTAAGACAGCACCAGTGCAAGGAAGGAAGCAGGACTGTAGAGCAGTACAGACTGAGGTTGCAGAACCACAGCCTGGAAAAGAACAATTAACAACTTTGCCCAAACTTCACACAAAGTAAAATACAAAGCTGGAAATATCATTCACATGCAATAATTCCTCCCCTGCTTGAGTTACAAAATGTTCTTGTCACGAAAGAATGAGACACCTGAAGTCACCCTTCTGTTTTGTGTGTGTGCAAATTCTTTATTTCAAGACTATTTCTTTGTATAGAGCAATTTAGACTTTTTAATCCTTTTTAATGGATACAATTATCACCTGTAAGCCTATTGCACTAGTGGTCTGTTATTTTTTTGTTGTGGAGTAACAGATTTGAAACACTCATACATTACCACCATTGTTCTATTCTTAAAAAAACACCTCCAAGAACATTACCAAAACGTTTTTTCTTCAAAACAACCCACTACCTACAGAAAGATTAAACAAACAGCCCAGCATTTCTTGAAGCCTACAATTTCTTTTATTTCTACTGCACAAGGGGATAAAAGTTGTCAGCTCCAACCCTTGCATCTGGTGCATAACTTTGAGGTCGTGTATATTCTTATTTCAGAGAAGTGGAATAGCACAGCAAAACTGCCAGTTCTTCATGGTAAGAATCCTAGAAGCCTGCCTGCTGCAGAATTTAGGAGATGTTAATAAACAGAGGAAAAACAATTAAGTTGGAAGAATAAGATTTCACTACATGAAGGAATCAAATTCACAAGTTTTTGTTTAAATCCTGAAGCTCATCTTCTTGGTAAATTTTGCATCCTACAAAGCATTTTTTCATTAAATTACTTTTCAGTTTATGCCACATTCCTTTCTGAAATAAGATGAAACCGTCACAAGTTCCAAATTGAGATAGAATCTCCAGAAGCCTCTTAATTCCCCCTCCTTTTTAACCTGAAAGTTAAAGCACGTAATTACCACAACAAAAAGCACAGGTTGGGAAGCGTGTGGTATACGAGCATGGAAGTTTTATGACACCAACAATTACACACCTCACAGTAAAACCCCATCAGCGCAGACAGAAAGTCTACTCAGATGAGGTAACGTGCACGCTACTACTGAACGTTTAAGCCCAGCTCTCCTCCAGCTGAGCACTGTATGCCTCCCCTCACTTACAGCCCAACTTCACCCGTCTCTCGGAGCACAGCTCCTATCATGTGGCTGGTCTTTATGGGCTGGCTCCAGCCCTTCTAGAAAAGCGCTGAAAGCACGGTTTGCACCAGGGCTTTTTTTCTTTTTGCCTCACAACTCTTCCTAGAAGGTACAGACAATTCCAATGCTGTTATCCCAGCTCACAGCTGTGAGGGGACCAGGGCAGATACCACCTGCAAGCCACACGCAGCCTTTCGCGCGCAGGTGGAACTCACTGACGCTATTTATCCGAAGCCCAGCTGAGCGGTCCCCTCACCACGCTGTACTGCGCTGCTATGAACTTACCCAGCGGGCCGCCTTCAGCCTACCGCAACAAACCAGCGGTACAGCCGCCCCGCGCGTTCTAAAGCAGCCTCTTCCACCCCGGTGCCCCGGCACAGCAGGAGGGGACGGGCGGCGGCGGGCTCTGCCCGCACCGGTGCGGGGCCGGCACTGGGCTCGCGCCCCCTCAGCCCCGCACAGACACCTGTTATGGAGAAGCCCTCCAAGCCCCGAGCGACGCCAAGGGTTATCGCCCGCCCCGCTGCCCGCCGAGCCCCAGCGCTTCCCAGGCATCACCCGCAGCGCTGCCCGCGCCACCGCGGTGGGGCCGGGCCCGCCCCTCGCCCCTGCGCCGGGCCCCGGGATGGCGGCGCCGCCAGGGAAGGGGCGGCCCGGATGGCTGAGGGAGCCGCGAAGCGGCGCAGGCCGCGGCGGAGGCGCGGGGCCCGGGCCGCCTCACATAACGGGCCCGGTGGGGCGGAAGGAGCGGTGACGGAAGCCGGCACCACCCGCGGCGGGCCTCGGCGCCTCACACTCACCGGGCTGCGGCGCTTCGTGGTGGCGGCCCGGCCGGCGCTGGCTCTCTCGCTGCCTGTGTGCGTGCGCGCGCGCGTGCGTACGCAGGTGCGTGGGGCGGCGGCGGGCGGGGCCGGGCGGGCGCTGCCTGCGCGGGGCGGGGCGGAGGGGGCAGTGGCCACCGGGCAACTCCGGCTGCTCCGCGCCCGGCCGCACCGCACAACTGCGCACCGACCAGCGGCTGACGTCACTTCCGCGGGGGCGGGGGCGCGCGCACCTAGCCAAGGGGGCGGAAGCCGCCGTCACGTGCACGGAAGCCCCCGGGCGCGCCCCCATCACGTGACACCACCCCCCCCGCCTCCCCAGTGCCGCTATCACCGACACCGCTGGGGCAGTGCCGGTGCCCCGCTCCGGGCGGGGGGACAAGAAGGGTCACAGCGGGTCTCACCTCCCTCGGGGGGCCAAGCCCCCGGGCAGGGCCCCAGGCGCTCTGCGCTGGGTGCTGCCGTCCCGACCCCGGGCCCCAGCAGCGCTGATCCCGCCCTGCCGCTACCAGCGCTCTGTAGGGAGCCCCCCGGCTGCTCGGGGCTGGGCACACTACGAGCCTGGCGGGCGGGCCAGGCCGGGCCCCGGGCCCTGCCGGGACGGGGGTCCCGTGGGGTTTATCGAGCCCCCCGACGCGCTCTGCCCGCAGAGCTGCTGCGAACGGGCTGTTGGGGGTGCCGGGGCACTGGGCCGAGCGGGCAGAGCAGCAGCGCTGTGCAGTGAGGAGGGTGAGGGCGGGGGAGCGGCGAGGGGGCAGTGACACAGCCAGCCCTGTCACCGCACGCGTGCTGGACCGCGCTGAACACAGCACGGAGCCGCGGGGGATCTGTCTGAAACAGACGGCTTGAACGGCACCTCCGAGGGTGCCGGCACGGCACCTGCACAGTGGTTCTGCGAGTGCAGTGACAACTCAGGAAAATCTCTACTTTTTCAATAGTTTTTGTTTGCTCAGAGCAGGCAAATCCATGAAACTCTTCCAGAAACCCAGACGGTACTGAACTCATTACAAAACAGAAACATTTTCTGATTTTAGGTCAGGGAGCTTTCTAACTCACTCTCCAGCTGATGGGTGGAACCCAACCTTCCAACTCAGACCCAACCAGACCTCTCGAGGTCATGATTTCATCCTCAGGCAAAACACAGACTGTTCTTAAAACACCTAGCATTAACCTTTTGTTAAAGCCCTGAGTCTCTGCCAAGGATGGACAAGGTAGCGATGTATGGTAGCTGAATTTTGCCCAGAGGTGGTGGACATTATGACACACGCAGCGACAGACCACAGCGACAGCCACGCAGAACGCCTGCTGCCGGTCCCTGGGGAAAAAGACAGATGAGGCTGCACGCACTTGGCCCAAGCCAAGACAATACTCAGCACTGTTCAACAACTGTTTAGGAAACACAACTTCGTGAGCATCTGGAGGCAGCCTGAACAGAGGGGGTTTGTCCAGAAAAGTCTGCACACACAGTGCCATTAGTTCAGGGGTGTTCTTAACAGGCACCCTAATACTGCCAGAGGGAGGACACTGCCACCATGACAGCACATACGTACTTGATTGATCCTAGGCTGCACACAAATACATAAGCCAGTGTGCTGCTGGAGAGAGTGATACTGCTGTCCAACCCAAATCAGCCGCACTGGGGAGGAGGCGTGTGGCCAAGCGTACCTCTGGTGAGAACTGGTGAGCGTGCACTGCAGGGGTACTCATACTGCTCCAGTAACCAACTGCCAGTCCAGACAGACAAATGTTTGGGATAAGCCAACAACTCCTTACATCCCAAAGGGATGACAATGAAAGATACCAGATCAGCTTTGTCTTAAAGGTCTCCAGTACAACAGGTTGAGCCCTGGCCAAGACGCACACTGTGCAAACGGGGCTGGCACCCACAGGCTTACCCAACATTACAGGGCACCTCAGAAACCTGCTGAACTCAGTAACTAGTTTCAGTACAATTTCCCATGCTTGGGGCTATGCAATACCCTTTGCTGTCATCCCACCATACACTGTTATTAAAAACCACAGGAGTATTATTATTTATGCAAGATAGCACTCTCCAAACTATGCCTGGCTTGTAAGTTTAAACTCGTCTCATGGTATAATACCACACTCCATGGTGGCAGCTATTCCAGCTAGAACAAAAATCTGATACCCAAAGGATGACAAAGCAACAATCTGAACTCTTACACTCTGTCAGCACATATATTAGCCAATCACTGTCTAGTTTGTGCAATTATTAGTCCCGTATATTAACTATACATTAGCTATGTGGTGTGCAACCCTTGTCAGCCAGTAAAATAGAAACATATAAATGTGGTTGGAAAAAAAAAATTAAAATATGGAAATTATTTTTTAAAACTAATAGAACTGAAGACCTGATATTTCTCTTGTACAATGTCATAGTTTCAGCAGTAAAATGTAGAAGTGATGATATTCTCTGTGGCAGAACTGCAAACTGATTCACAGCTTGCTGACGTTTATGACAGGTAGGACAGCTCGCTCTTTTCTAATTACCCTCAGTTGTCTCCCTCTTACTGTAATGCGCTTTCCAGAGATGTGAACTGACGTTCATCAATCACACTGGTCAGACGCAGAGGAACACTGCAATAAAGGGAGAGTTGGTGCACTGTCTCTAGCTACAAGAAGAATGGTACCATTAACATCTAGCCAGGAATGAGTGTAGCGGTGACTCAGAAATAACGTCTCCAGCACTACAACACAGTACTTTGAGTGCAGTTGGTTTGGGTAAGAGCAGAGAGATCTGCGTGGGGGGTGAAGGGGCATAACTGCTGTAACCACACTAATGACACAAAAAAATTGCTTTAGAAGATGCAGTCTTAGACACCCTAA
Organism: Podargus strigoides; assembly: GCA_028020825.1. Lineage (NCBI taxonomy): Eukaryota > Metazoa > Chordata > Aves > Caprimulgiformes > Podargidae > Podargus > Podargus strigoides. Next base: position 23,006,981 of record CM051628.1, read on the forward strand.
TATATCTGTTGGAGGGGACTCAATCTTTAGTAATGAGGAAGTGACAATAACAGCCCTACAAGGAAGGATACCGTCTACAGTGAGATGTTATTTGCTCCAAAATGAATTCCTGTGTTTTGTGGAATATTTGAAATACCCAACACCCCATCCTCCAATATTCTGCACTGCTAAGAATATCCTCTGCTGTCATCTGTCTCATCTGGAATTGCTTGAGCTGCCCTGGACACCCGTCCATCTGCAGTACCTGTGGAGGTGCCCTGAAGAGGCGGGCAGCTCTTGGACAGCTACCACCCTGTGGCAATTAGCAGCTATTGCAACACTGTGACATGGGTAACTGTTTTCCAGTTGTTCATACAAACAGATGAATAGTTATTTACTGTCTTCTTAATATCTTTTTTGGTGGTTCTGTATATTTTAAACCCATAATACAAATTCTAAAGGAAGCACAACTTACTGGCATTAGGTCTTTTCCAACCAAGGTTCTTCTATGATTCTATGTGTGGAGGGTCACGTTAATTCAGGATACATTTCAATAGCTTGTCTACGTTGTTCAGCAGTCTCAAATGAGCCTTTAAGTAAAAAATACCCCTAAGAGTTGGTATCTTGATTGGAAAGTAGATTTTATGCAGTTTTGATTGCCCTCAATAAGACTGGTAAATGCTGTAAAAATATTCATTAGCATTTCTCATTTTTGGCTTCTTCCATTCCTACCCCTTTCTTCACCATTCAGGAGCTTTTCTCATGCTTCTCCGTAATTTTCTCCACAAGATCACAATGCCATCTCTGTAGGCCTTATCACCCCCTCCATCATTAAAAGTCTCCAAAACCGTATTTTTTGATCACACACTTTGGGTGACAAACACAATTCAAGGGGCGGTATGTGGATGAAGAAATGTGCAAATGTGTTCTGATTTTCTGAGGGCATCTGCCAGAACTCTGCTGACACATCAACCACATAAAAATATCTCCGGATGCTATTATCCCTGGCTCTTTCCTTTTCTCAATAGTGGACACATTCCTGTATTATATGAGTTTAATTCCTTGAGGATTTCTGTATAGGACACTTGCTTCTATGTTAGAACAAGTCCATCACATGTATCTTCATCAAGTACACAAAAGCCTCTGAGAGAAACAGTCCATGTGGACAGCAGCTGTAGCACAGATTTAACTCAAATTCAGACATCAAAGATTTATTATTCAACAGAACCATTGCTTTTGATTCTATTTTATGGGCATCAGAAGTATTTTCACTCAGTGCATACCTACTTTATGCACAGCTAACATAAGGAAAGTATGCTACGCCACAGCATTTCCTTCTCCATGATATACATGGGGTTTTTCAAAGGCAATCAACTTGGCTCTTAATCCCAAAGCACAATATGATAAAAGTAATTAATATATGAAGTTAAAGAACCAGACAAAATACTATTTCCATCATAGTGGAGATTGAAAATGTGTGACAGAAAACATGAGATGAACTTCATAATGATCTCAAACAAACATCTGACAGCCAGGAATCACAAATTAAAGACAGACATTAAATTAAACAGAAGTTGGAATGTATGTAAATACCAAGGTCTCGTGAATCAGCTCAGCTCTAGTCTGTTATTACACAGACAAATATAAACCTATGAGGTAAAGTCTTTAATCTACTGGTTAGATTTCTTTTCCACTAAGTGGAGGCAGATTTTATACCACTGTGTCCTGTTGATGAACATGTGGGCAGCTTTTGTAGACGAGGTACACAGTTGCTCAAAGGTGGAGCAAATAATAAGGAAACACAGATGTCCTGATGTTTCTACTAATAAGAGCTTGCAACAAGGACCACTGCATTGTGGCATCTAGTGGGGTTTCACCAATGTTCCTTACTGTTGTGACTTATTTCAGTGATGCAAATAATCAGCTACAGTTTTGCTGAATGCTGTTGAAAGCACTCCCTTTGTTTCAAAAGGAGAGGAGAGAGACTTCCCAGACCTACAGGCAGCAGTTGTTCTGGGAGAGGGAACACCTGCTCTGTTTTTATAGTGCTATAACTCACTGTGAGCCTCTACAACTAAAAACGACAAATTCTTTTGTTAGAATTTAACAATAAAAATTCTACATAGAACTAGTTAGAGCCCCTCCCCGACTTCAAGATAAGTAAAGTGCTACAGATAAATGCTTAATAACATTAAAACTGCCATGAGTAGAATACAATTCCCAGAGAGCGTTATGGAATACTACATTCAATTTTGCCCTGTATTTGCCAGAATCAAGAGTAAGAATAATAGCACTTAGAAAAGGAAGCCAGTTTGTATTCCCTGTCACTGACCCACTGCTCTTTATTTGATGCCAGTGCATTGCAGAAGATGAAGAAGTCGGGTTAATTCAGTGTTGTGAAGAAGGAAAGAAAAATAATGTTACCATTTTTATATAGTAAACAAAAAAATCTTATTAATTTATGCACCCTTTTGCATTTGTTCATTACTAAAGTGAAGAAGTATATTGATTATTAAGGTCATCATTTCCTGATTCTATTTATTTCTCCAGACAGTACAACAAAGAATGACTTAAATCAAGCAGGGAGAAGTCGGGAGCTTTACAGAATATTTTGCAGCCAGGAACTGCCTGGTGTTCCCCCTGTTCCAGCCTACCAGAAACTATGTAACAGTGCAGAAATCACCAAAACGTGTTTGTTTCACTTCACAAATCTGTCTGCAAAAATTAGGATTATTTCCTAGAATCTGGAAGGAGGAAAAGAGAAAATGTGAATAATTTTTCCGGTATTCCTAAATTTTAAGCATGTTTCAAATATATCTGCTGCTGGTAATTCTTGTTAACAGTACATTCATTTTTGCACAATGTAATTGTTTCACTTTGGTGTACCTGCAAGGATTTTTCCGTTGCCATTTTTTCTTTTACTTAAATCTTATGTCCTGCTGTGAGCAAGGGCTATGTTCTGGAATTCATGGCTGTAAACAGTTGTCTTTTATGCAGGATAAATGTAGGAAATACACATTTCTTTATGGAATAGACCATGGAAACACTAAGAGCCACCACCCAGAATGAGGACTGCCTAGAGGAGCACTCAGAGATCCAAGCTGCAGGGGTGAAGGGCTTGCACTGACAGCAGGCTGACACTGCAGCCTCTGCCCAGGACACTTCCAACACCAGGGGATTTGACAGAGGAGCCAGAGAAAGCAAAAGCTGTAGTTAGGACTAGCTTTAGGATCATGGCCAGAATTAACTTGTCGGGCCAACTGCTACCTGGAGGAAATTAGATGCTATGAGTAAAGAAAGTGTCTTTGCTGAATTCCTCCTGTGCCCAAAGAAATGGTCCTTTGTATATTCTTTGGAAAAGAAAAGCACTACATCAAAGTGATACCCTACTTCATTCCCAGTTTTTCCTAATGGAAAACAACTGCCAAGATTCCAATACAGACCACTTACTCAGGTCAAACCCAAAAGCTGTATTCTTGGTTTGTAATTCCACATGAAGCAGTGTTCTGGTGATGGAAGGTGGGTGGGGTGGAGATGGGAACACGACTAAGTCTGCAAGGGATGCGATGTGAGACATTCGGGCAAATGGCTTTGTTAAACACACAGACTGCATCCTCACTCTGCAAAGCCCTTAAATACCTGTTTAATATTAACCAGATGTGCAGGTCTCACAGAAGAGACCTTCTCCCTTTCCCTCTCTGTTCCTACTTTCACTCCTTGTCCCCACTGAAACCAAGCAAAGGCAGTTAGAGAGCCAGTGCCATTCTGCCCTGGTGCACTCTCAGTCAGTTGGGGATGGCACACATGCAGCCACTCAGCACGTAGGAGTTCCCAGAACTAAATTGTGCTTTATGCAGATAGAAACATTAGCAAACTGAAGCTATGAATTTTAGGAAGGCAAGGTTCCATATACGAGAGATGAAATTTTTCAGAGGATTAAAACTTGGCCAAATTTGGGTTGTTTCTAAGCTGTGTCTGTGAAAGCAAGGCATCACCCATATGCTCTACAGCTCCATTCCAGGGCTTGCCAAAAAAGTGGTAATAAACTTCTCCGTGAGGGCAAAATGTTGTTTACTTCCATAGCCACATTCTCGGCTGCAATTGAAAAAAGTTAGCTGAAACTTCCAATTATCAGCACAAAAGACATCTCTGGAATGTAAATTGTGCTGAATGGCATTCAACCTGAGTGGCCTCAACTGGGCAAAGTTCTAAGAAGTTGAAAAACAAAGATTTATAATAGGATGTGCCATTGCCAGACAATGTTCACAATAAATATATGTGTCCGTGCGTGTATGCCTGTACACACACACACACCACACACACATACATATTACAGTGCTACTGCATCACTGAAAATTTCATAAATAGAAATATCCCCAAACAATTATAAGTACTGTCAGTAAAACCATAAGAGGACAGAGTTGGACATTTCAAGGATGTTAAAATAGTGGCAAAAAATGTTCAATGTGGCTGTGAAGTTAAATGGGTAGTTGCTATTTACAAATATGATGATTACATGCTGTTACCATGGAAACTCAGCATGGAAAATAAAAAGCCAGTTTAGCTTCAGCTTAAAGATGCCCTGATTGGCAGGCAAACAATATCTGACATTCCTCCAGTAGGAGGCTAATTGCCCTCTTAAAGAATGTGCAGTATGTTTCTCCATATTTTTAGCTATTATGCAAAGTTTTAAAACTGCAACCAAATGAAGATAAGGCTGGGGTAATAGATACATCCATTGTTAAGAATCACAGCACAGTATGATTTATTATTTTTCCTCTGCTATTTACTGAAATGGTAACTGTTAAACATTTTCTCTTCTCATTCTGCTTCAAGTGGTACTGTGTCACATGTAAGTATATGGCCTGGTAACTCTCCCCAGGTAGGTTTTTTTCCTTATCTGTGTTTCTGATTTGACAATATAACGAGTGAAGCATGCTCAACAGATGTGACTCATTTCCATCAAAACAAGCTTCCTGAGAACCATGAAAGAGGTAGGGAGATGACCACCAGCCCTGGAAATTTTTAAGACAATTGCAAATGTGAATCAGTTGGCAGCATAAAGCGAACAAGTTACTCCTAAATAAAAGATGTACTCGGTGAGATTGCAGCAAGCACTAAGGCTGGAAGTCAGAGGACTACACAGATGGTACCATCTGTCTGTCTTCTGGGGATCATTCTGGTGCTGAAAAAACCCTTCAGAGACAGATGCTCAGAGGCATCAAAGTGTTTGCTAACAGACACACATGCTACACCTGTCAATGCTGTGTTGGGTCCCTGGTGTTCGCCAGGTACCTGCACCCAAACAGAGCTGGCATATTCAGTGCGCCCAGGCCAGACAATCAGGGAGTGAAAGGTTGTTACCATAGGCTGGAAGTTCCATTAAGGAGGTGATTGCAGCCTGAGTTTGAATGCAGTAGAAATGGCACCTGTTTGATGTCTATCCCCATCCCCATCTTAGGGGTGAAAGTTGATGACTCGCTCCACTTGTCCCCCAGAGTGGTTCATTCAAAGCAGGGCAGCAGGCCAGGAGCTGCAGGCACGTGGATGTATGCTGAAACTTTAAAATGAGCCTTTAAATTTCTTTGATATTACTTTTCCTTCTTTTAAACAGTAAGTTTGTTCCTTTTGTTATATGCACCAGCTAACAAGCCAGTAGTTCATTTTATATGGATGCACAGAGTCCCACTGACATCAGCTGCAATTCCTACCTATTTCATTGGGAAGAATGTCATTATTGCTAAATGGAAAGATATACAATTTGCAAAACTCCTGAACTTGTTTTTTTTTTTCCTCTTTACATGGACAAACTACTTTCCAAAAGGTGTGCTGTTTGACAGCTGAATGCCCTTTGGCTTTGACACTTTTCACAGTGTTTTTAAAGTTATTCCAAATTATTAAAATTAACAACAGTGAGGCACTGCACTGAGACACTGCACTGAGACACTTTCTGATGGCAATGATTCTACACTTGGGCTCTGATAGATACCTGTCTCACTCAAATACACATTTGAAGCACTTTAAAGCAGAAACATACACTAAGATGAATAAACTCAGCTTGACAGTTCCTAGTTCAAGTGCTTATAATGGCAGAGATGAAAGTCTTGAGTAGTTATTGTAGAAAAGCAAATGATAATTACCTGCCAGACGTTTCCATGACATTTTAAAGAGAAAGTGAATGCTCAGTGCTCTTTGCACCTCCTCTGTGATAATGCTCACCAGTGATTTCCACTTGCCTATCAATATATTCTGCTTGGAAAGTTCAAGTAATCCAGCCAAATGCTGACATTTATGTGACAGTAATGAGGCCCTACAGAGAGCTGGTCTCTTCAAGAACTACCACCAGAACTTTATTAGAATTAGGAGAACTCGATATTCACTAAAAATTATTAAATAGTCCTTCCTTGTGTTCACTCTCTATCAAGCTTGTACCTAAAACTTTCTGTAGTCCTCTACACTGCCAGGCCTCATGGCATGCACAGACAAGCCTCTGTTCTTGTAACACCAATCCCAACAGCAAGTCAATTATTTAATTGTTAATTAGACATTAGCCACAATGCTGACCACAGCTGTAAAGATGTGAGTAACCACAGGGAAATGGAGTTTAGCAGTCTCTAGTTTGGACAATATTGAATACATTTTGTTTTTCAGTGCAAAGGCTGAGCCACTGAATTGGTGGCCTCTCTCTTATTTTTAATCACCCATCTCATGCTATCTGATCCAGACCCAGTCTTTCTCGGGTAAGCATATTCCCCCCATACCACGTTTTGCATTGCTTTTTTCTTACTATTGAGAATATCCAGGGAAGTACTATATATTGAAACTCCATTCAGCAAGGATATTTTTCATTATTCTGATCCTGCAAATTGTGAAACCCTATCGTGGCTAACTCCCTCATTAAACAAACATTTGTTCAGGTCCAGAAAACATTTTTATAATGAAGTTAAGCTGCATTTAATGAAATACCTCATGTTTCACAGCCCTCTAGGACAGGAAAATACAGTTCTCAGTTGATGTCTTCATTTACAATAAGCTATTTTGTATTGTGGCTCTGTTTAGTGAATAAGCAAAGAGTGACACTTCGCTGAGACTGATCTGTAAGACTTAAATAAAAATACTGTGTTGCTTATCTTGATATAAGCAGTGCTTTCAACTGCATGCTCTGATACTTAAACTAATGCATAAAATTAAGACTATTTCAAATCTTCTTGATGCCTTGGATTTTACATTTCAGTTTCTGAGTTTGCTAGGAGATATGTTAAAAATCTCAAGCAGAAACTCCTCCTACAGCCATGCATCTAAGAAGTGCCTAGAATACAATTCATTCTACCAAGTAAAATATGTCACATTTTCAGGATACAGAACATTACTGCTTTTCTAGAGGCTGCATGTGAATAACTCATGTCAAATCTGCCACTAGCAACAAGAAGGCTTGTATATCAACCAATTTTTTTAATGCTTTTTTAAACCTCTGGAGCATGTAATGCTGTTATCTTTTTTTTTTTTTCATTCTTCCAGGCTAGGTACATGCTGCTGTTTTTAGCAAACCTCTGCAAAAAGATGTAATCCTTCATACTTGTTTGTAAATGTTAGGTGCTCTCATAGCTTGCACAGCTTAACACAGAGTGTGTTTATTAGCAAGTGCTGCTCTCTGTGGGGACCTTGACTTTGAATTCTCCATGACTTTCTAATGCTAGTTTCTGTTTTTGAAGTATCTGTATTTTGTAAACTGGTCTTGGTACGAAAGTAGTACCTGACTTCCAGAAATGGAATTCTGAACTAGGTGACTCTTTCTTTGCTGTATCATAATTGCTTGCTGGTGGTGGGTTAATGGTAGGTGTTCAACTCAGCCTATCCCAAATAAAATTTTACTTTTCAGCATATGTAGTTTATAGAATTTAACAGCTGACCTCTATAAAGTCAACTATCTAAAATTGTAAGGTTGAATGCTGAACTTCAGATGAATCTATTTCACTTCCTTTTCCTACTCTCAGTTTAAGAAGATATCATCTAGTCACAGAAAAATACATTACAAGTATCAACTTCATCACACCACAGTAAGACTTAAACTTTGTTTGATAGGCAGAAACATAATGCAAATAAAGACAATTCTGTAGCACACATTCCACATATTGGTGGAAGTGTGGCTCACAATCATCATTAAACTTCTGTAAACAGTTTGCTAAGAAATTGAAGGCAATAAACCCAATGAAAACAAGTAATGCATAGGAATGCATACAATATGCTGTTCACAGCTTTCTGTATCGCCTCGCCCTTCAGGGTCCTGCATTTGGGCACAGGCACAATACTTGTGGAATCTGTGTTATTTTAGGTTTCTTAATGACTACATAAAGCTCTTCTAAACTGGATTATGTCTGGTATTTTTTCCTTATTCCCTCATGTAACCCATACTCTAGAGGAAACATAGGACACAACTATGAAACATCTCTGAGAAATTTCAATTCTGTTCGAAAAGAAAAAAGAAAAAGAAAACAAATGAATTAATAATTCTGAATATCATGGGTTTACTGCATTTCTGTAAGTATCCAGAAAATGCCAGATAGATGCTATATAAACAACCTCTTGGCACATGACCTTGTGGTACAAGTCCCATCAGTTCCATGGAGTTTCCCCTGGTCTTTCCTCCCAATTCAGCTGGCTGGCCTCAGCATCACAGATTTTTTGTCTCAGCCAATGCAAAAGCTTTCAGAAGCAAATATTAAGAACAAAACCAAACCCTAAAAAGTGAGATCCTCATGACAGACCTAGTGGCTACAGCCACACTGTGCTTGGTTCACGCTTCAATTCAGCTCCTGTTCCTGGAGCCACATGACTGCAGCCAGCTGCACTCCCACTGCCGTGCCCATCTGCATGCCCTGAGAGCCAGCTGGCTCTCTCCAGACTACAGCCAGGGTACAAACTGATTGAGACACTAAGGGGTGTAGGACGAAGAGAGAATGCAAACTATCCTGATGTTACAGACACAGGGCACTTTGCTGGGCTTTGATGAACCAAAGCCTAAAGCAGTTACAGGTTTTAAAGTAAACCAAAATACGAAAACAAAATAGTCAATTATCCCCCTAAAAAATTACTTTCAAACAAGTCCAAAGCAAATATGGACAAGCTAATAATAAGCAAATATTGCTAGACTGCATATCCTCTGAGGGTTGTATTTCCACAAGTTTTCTATTTAGATAGGCAGCCAGGCATTTTTGAAGTATTGCTGGCTCGTAACAACTGTATCTCACCATAATAACAGCTCCTAGAGTGAGAGCCTTTCTCTGACCAAGTGTGTCATGGTGGGCTTTGTTACACTGCATCTATTCTTCCTGTGAAACTGAGGTTTTTAAGAAATCAGTTATGTCTTCTCAGCTGCAATAAGCATCTTCCATATATGTGCTGCTTTCATAGCACTTACACGTGTGATGAGTGCTGGAAGATGTAAATCAAAAGAGCATTCTCCTCAGCTGTCCCCATCCCCTTGAAAGCTCTGTTTATTCCCTGGCAAACTGAGCGCCCTCAGTGTATCACTGACATGAAAATAATTGGGTTACTGTCTCCATCCCTTCAGTGTGTACCTCGCTCCTTGCCAGTCCTCTCAGCTGAGGCTGGCAGAGCTGCTTCCAGCGGTGATGTTTTTTTCTTCAGCTTCATGGTATAAAGAGTGCCACCAGGAACCAGATACCCTCTTCTTCCCTAGCTGGCAGGCTTTTGACACAAGTACAAAATGAGAGTCCTATTTCAACTTGGCATCAGTGTTGTCCCCATTTTGTGTGACAGCAAAGGGCTCCCAGGAGGTCAAGGAAAGTTTTGATGAGGGCAAGTGCATGGAGGTAAATGGGAAAAAAATCCATTTGCAAAACCTGATGTCTGTGCTGTTTTTCTGTTATGGCTGTACTAGATGTGGAGATGATGTGTTTTATTCCCACACATGCTCCACGAATGAAGTATAAAAGAAAACTGACAAGTTCCTAAGTAAATGGTTGGGGATGCTTTTTACTGTCTCCTAAGGAAAGGGCATTGCTGTAGGTCGTCTAATTTACAGCTCTTTCTGTCAGCATCTGTTCTTGAATTGAAAGCACCAAGGCCGGGGGTGAGAGCATTAATGACAACCGAGGTGAGAGCATTAATGACGTACAGAGGTTCAACAGATAAAAACAAAAGGGAAGCAGACAAGTCAATTAGCAGCACAGCCTGGCAATGACAGCAGCCAGCCCTCAAAGACAGACGTTTACAAGAATGATTATTACAGTCCACGAGTGCTAGGGAATTCAGCTCAGCAAAAGGAAGGCATACCAGGCTCAGACAAAGGAAGAGAATTTGCTGTCATCATCTGCCTTTGTGCATTTTAAGGGTAATATAAATATTAATGCCTTCCAGCAGTTTTTTAATGTACCTATGCTTTTTAATGGCACAAACGTTATTTAGGTATGGGGCAGAGCTCAGTGCTCTTGCAAGGCAAAGCAACATTAATGAGAGTACTATATACAGTTCTAAGCCCTTCCCTCTTCCCCAAGGAAAGAGCTAACAGATCTTTATGCAACCTTTGGAGAAATGACTACTCCTACACAGTGCAACCGCCTCAGGTGAGCAATAGTGAGCGTCAGAGTCACTGTAAGTTGAAGCCAGTGTTCTCTTTGAGTCAAAGTGAATGATGAACCCCCGTGCTCTGTGCTTCTCAAGGAAGAAGTCATCTTGGACCACATTTTCAAAACACTTCAAGGCACAGTGAGAAACCCTAGATTCAGATTTTTTCTTAGTGCTAGGCCCCTCATACACCTAAATTAGGAGAAGGATCACTCCAGGGTTTCTGTTTCTTCAATGGAGAGATAATGGCACCCTGAAAGAGTGACTGAAATTGAGGTGGGTGGAAGCACTCCCTGGAGAGGCCTTTGTGTTTTCTGGCGATTATGGAGGGAATCTAAAGCAACTGCATCACAGTCCCAGTGCCTAAATGAAATGTCTGAAGTTTGATGGGATGAATTGGTACCATAGAAGTGCCTCAGAAAGTTCAGAAGCAAGATGATGCCCCTCCTTAGATTATTTATAAAATTGATTCCTAACTGCTTCTTTAGGCACCTAATAAATTGGCAAATCTGGATTTCTACCAATACACATGGGGACAGCCTTAGGAAGTTTCCAGGAAATCCTATGACACATTATAACTTGGCTGGCATCATTTAGGCTCTGTCAGCAGTGGAATTACCACATTACAATGGCTCAGTGGCTGGCAAAGAAAAGGGCACCATGAAGGGACTCAGAAATGAAATGTCTCCAGATTAACAATTATCTTCATTCACTCATTGGGCTTGAAGCCAAAAGCACACTTGGTTAATCTGAACTTCCACATACTGAGTCCACAATAGGTTCACCCATAGATGCAGCATGTTCTCCTTCACTTTTACAGCACATCTTCTGGAAAGCTGTCCCACTTTGAATTTAAAACTTTAAAGAATAACCAGTGAGCATAAGCAGTTAATTTCAGGAATTACTCACTATACCAGTGCATCAAAACCACCAGTTAAAATACTTTCTCTGCAATTCAAGAATCTCAACACCAACTCAAGGGCTTTCAGGTTGTCATGCCAGGAATTTTATTTAGAGGTAGAATATTATAATTTTAAAGCTCGATCTGGTTAGTCACATCACCTTAGAGTGCCAGAAAAGTTAGGGCAAGTATATAGATGATATGCTGATGTGTTTGTTGTAAATGCTGTGGAAGGAACATGAATAAATAGGTAATTGGATTTTCTATATGGAGATTCCTTGCTGGCTCCAGGTCTCTGAGGTGTTGTCAAATGCCAGTTGACAGGAGCCAGTCCTTGCTGAACATAAGAGCTACGGATATTTTTGTTTTACTGCACTGCCCTAATGCTTTGATTCAGCACAAAAACCTATCAATATGAACACAATCTACATATGTATATTTTTTGAAAAGAATGCGAATTAAGTGAGAATGATCATTCAGGAGACCTAAATACAAAGGGGTAGATGAAGAGAGACACTTTTGAGGCACACTTCCATGCCAGCCTTTTCCTTGTTTTGGAAGGAGATAATTTGCTTCTGGCTTGTCTTAGCAACAACAAATTGTGTGGCGGCCCTAGTACTGCAACACAGTCAGAGGATCTCAGTGGGAATATATAGCTTGGCAGAAATTATTCTTAGCAAGGAATTCAGAGTACCTGGGTTTGGGTGTGCAGAATGTGCTGGCCCTCTTTCACGACTGTTTCTGAGAAGTAGCTGTCAGATTTTCTATTTTCACCTAGAGAAAACCAGAACACCTCAGCACTGTATAGCAGAGCTCAGCTGTAGAAATAAAACACTGTCAGTCTAGAAGTTCTGCTTTTAGCCAGAGTTTCTGCTGCTTAATCAAAAGGCATGCATGTTGGAGTCTGTCCCTGTAAAAAGCAGAAGTCAAACACAGACATGTCCTATGTGTTTCAGTGTAGCTAGTACACAGCACAATAACTCCCAAGAAACAATGGACAGACACCCTCCACTTTGGAATAAGGTGTTTTAATGTCTGTCTGCTGGAAGAGAAGGTAAAAAAATATGGGGCCTAATGCAAAACCTTCTGAAGATATGATGATTTCCGTGGATTCCAGTGTTTGGCATGGTGGGTTTAAGAGGGCAGGCTCAAAATGCATTTGAAGACAACACAGCGAGGTCTTCAGAGCAAGATGAGGGAACTGACTTTTAACTTACTAGTTCCAGTGAGCTTCAAGAATGAAATTACACAAAACTGATGCCCCCCCCTCAACAGTTCTTCCTAAGTCAACTCCTGCCCTAAGTCCAAATCTTCACTAAAAGCAGCATGTAACTGAAGCTTTCTTACCTAGGTTCAAACATAATGATAGACTAGGATATAGAACAGGGGCTTCTATACTGGTAGCCACTGGGCCACAGCAGTCTGATGAGAGAACACAAATATATGGTGGCCTGGCAATGGGAGCCGTAGATCTGTTTCATCACACTGGCACAGAATTTATAAGTGACTGTGTCTAAGTCTTACTGTCCCTGTGCTTTAGTCCCTTCAATGAAAATGGAGTATAACTCCTCTTTTGATCTGTCCCTCTTCCCTTGCCACGTCTTTCTTTTGGTTATGAGTATAAATCCTCTCCTTTGTGCATGTAGCACTGTCTTTATTCTAATGGAATAGTAAAGCCAACATAAAGTAAAGGTGAGAGTCAGAGCCCAGATAATCCAGAGGAAACACTCCCACTGCATCTGGCTGGCTGTCAGGCCCAAACATAGTTATTAGTGGAAAACAGAGATTTGTTGTACAAGGTTTTTTCCTTCTTTCTCTTCAGAATGGCTGCGATGAGACAGGAACTTTTCTGCAAGTTGCAAAGGACCTAGTTCATCCCCGATAATCCTGTGCTTTTCAAAACTGCCTACAAATAAAAGTGAAATCCAGACCTCTGTTCCTGCCAGACAGGCCACATCGCTAACAGTGAAATGGCTTTCTAGTGGTGTGACCTGCAGGGATGTCTGATAAGCACGTGGTCTCTCTCCTGCCAGTTTGTTTTTAATCAGATGTGAACAATAGAAACTGACAGTGAAATCCCAGAGTCTCACCCAGAAAGTTCCTCAGCTTTTGGCTGGACTTTTGTTTGTCTGTTGGTGTACTCTGCAGTCTGCTGCCTGGAGAGCTCCACTGGCCTTGCACCAGTAAGCTGCAGACAGCATCTTATTTACATATAACTCCATACCGTTTCCTCTGGAGTAAGTGTCTGAAGGGATCACTTCACTGCAGAAGCATGCTGAGGTGTCTGGAATGCTCCATAAACCACAGGACAGATGGAAGCAAATGAGAGCAAGTATGGTTTCAGTTAAAGGTCAAGAATCATAGAATCATAGAAGAAGCATCCCCCTCAGCCTCTGCCTCTGCCACAGCCTTCCCATGCACTTGGCAAGTCTCTCAGCCTTGCTGTCAATACACTAGAGCTAATCAGGCACTGTTCTGCTTAAATGCAAGTCCCATTTTCAAAAGCAAAAGCCTTAGCCCACAGATTTTCCAAAGACATGGGCATCTAAGTTCTTGAATTGCTCTGAAAATGCTTACTTGTTCTGCCAACACAGCAGGTTATCGCTCACATCACCTTTAGCAAAATCCAGCTCTCAAGGCTGGCAAGACAAGTGGCACAGCCCTTCCTGTGTGTCTGCAACCACACTGTGCCTCCAGATCCCTGGGAGCCTGGCAAGATGTCTGCAAGCCAACTTCATCTTCCAGGTATGTTATACAGATATGCCATGTTTTGCAATTACATGTTATGTTTTGCTCTATGGATACTCAAGGCGATTAAGAAACCTGGGCCCTTCACTTCAGCTCCTCACATGTAAGACAATACTCCTGTTAGGAGTCCTGTCCAGACTGCAGTTCTTCGAGGGAAGGCTGTCCTGCACTGCCTGCAAACTGCAGTGCTGTTCAGGACCTCTGTACGACACCACAAGAACCCTCTTCAGCTGATAAGGGGACACTCGTCTCGTGTGACAATGTGACAAAACCTGATCAAATAGATACCCACAGGAATGATAGGAGCTAAGAGCCAGGAGCCTTTTCCACTGAGAGAAGGAAGTATGTTAAGGCAGGCTGGATAAAGGTTTTTGTCCAAGTCTATGATTTACCTTTCTGTTTGGGACTATTATATACATGGCTACGACAATACAACCTTCTGGAAAAGCAGTATGTTCTTGTCCATCTCCCTCTCATCCAGGAAACTCCATAGCTATGTACAAACTATTGCAGAGTTAGCTTCATAAACACTTTATCAAGCTTGCTTTATTTTTGGACCCATCTTCTGCTCTGCTGTTCTCCCCTAATGCCTAACTACTTTCAAGTTGCCCATAACCTTTGTATTTAAGCTTTGAGAAACTAATTAATATGTTAATAACCATATAACAAATTTGGAGTCCTAGTTCTTTTAATTCCTTATTCAGGTGTTCTCTAGCAGCAGCTCTCCTGACTCTTCCGTTGCAACCAGGTCTGTTTGGTCAATTTATTAATATTTTTATTGATTTCAATATTTTTCATTTCATTAACTTGCGAGCAATGCTCATTCTTACTATGACATTTTTTGCCTGGTTGAGCACTCTATTAGTTGTAGTAGTATTAACAGCATTAATTATAGTACTTCATAATGCTGGCATGTATTTTGTTTAAAATAATTTGTTTATCCTTAATGAAAATGTATATTGTTTGGTTTAGAGTTGAATTATATTTTATGAAACAAAGCAGGAAATCTGAAATTTAAATTTCAGCAGCATATAAGGAACCTAAGAAGACTCTCAAATGGCCATGAAAGTTCAAATGCTTACGTAGGTGGCACTCAAAATTCAGCGTGTGTTGAAGAGACGCGTTATGTCAGCTGTGTGATGACAAAGAATCAGAAGTCACCATATGGCTCAATTCTTCCAAACACATTTTTCCAAATAGCAATTTTGTAGGCACTTAGAAATTTAATTTTCCAATTGAGTTTTAACTACAGCTGGCAAGTTGAACTTCAGCCTTGGATTCTTTGATTCAGGACAAGAATGGGAATTAAAAAAAAAGGGAGTTTGGTAACTCTGAAACATTCCAAACATTTTTTTTTTAAGTTACTAGTGAGGGATGAATCTTACATGATGCTTTGAACAATGACCAAACATTTGTAATAGTATCCATCTAAATATTCTAGTTTTCACTCAAGGTACTAAGACTCAGGCCTTCAGCTCTGCAGCACAGCTAGTTAGAAATTCCTGATGGAAGGTTCAGCAGCAAATGCAGAGCTCAATATATTTAATTCAAACATTTCAGAATTTAATGCAATGATAACCCTAATGTATATTTGCATGGGCTTCCAGCATACACTTGAGTTTCTGGCAGCCTGAAGATCTGGTGTTTCCTGGATCTGTGCCTCTGTTGTGCACCCTCAGATAGGACTTGAGTGGAACAGAACTTCCATGACAATGGCCCTGACTCTGGGCTCACAGCCCTGAGTTTCTAAGGTCAATATAGTATAGGACATGGTCTCAAACAGACAGTCAACAAAATCTTGATGTTTTGTGCCCCTAGAGACAAATAATTCAGGAAACACCATGATAGTTTCTCAATGAATTTTAAAATGGTTTTAAACATAATCTGAAAACTAAAGTTTTATATGAATCCAGACAGCCAACGCTTTGACCACATGCCAAAATCTCAGCCATCCCCTACAGACTGCTCGCCAAGGGTAGGATCTGCTGAGGCTCCCAAATTCTCTAGAGTATTTTTTGTTCCAGAAGAACACTGCTCCCTCCCCGAGTCTAAAGACTGTCTTACCTTCCATACTTTTTCAGCAATTAAAGGTGAAGAGTTTCAGCCTCAGAGAAAGGACTCCTACATAAACAGAATGTGATCTACACAAATCTCATTTACTGGTTATTTCTGAAACCTGCAGTCCTGTTCACAGATACATGATCTCTCTTTATCCCTCCTGTTCTGCCTTCACCACTTTTATGGTACTCCAAAGATGTATCAAAGCATGGACTACACTACAGCCATGACCTACACTATCACAGGCTTTCTATGTCATTTCTAGTCAGAATTGATGTTGTGTTCAAGAAGAGAGAATAGATGGGTAGGAGGAAGTCTAGGAGCTTGCTGACATCTTAAGTGAAATTGTAACTATGATGAATACTACTTCTGTATTGTCCAGTCTTAAAATAAAGAGACTAGCTGAAGAAAAGCAATTAATGATTTTTTTCCCCCTCTCTTTACTTACTGCAATGATAGGAGTCATATTCCCTCCTATATTACCAGAACGAGCCTAGGAGAAGTTCTAATAGAAAGTTCCATCATCCAAGGGAAGTATTATATCTCCATAAGAGGTCTTCCTCGTTTTAAACTGTAACTGCCTCATATATTTTGGGTTAGAAATGGAAAACAGTTTGAATTGTGGAGGTAACTGGTGACACAGCACAGCCTCCATCAGTTGGGGTCCTGCAGTGTGCCAGCAGCACTGACCCCAGTGACCATGGTGATGCTGTCCTCTGGCTGGTCTATGCCAGAGGCCGCAGCCCTCAGTCCTTTGTGTCACTGCTTGGGCACAGCGACTCTGCCCTTTTCTGTCCCAGCCGCAGCGTGGAGCGCGGGAGGGTGACAGTGCCAGCTCCGAGCCCTGCACAAGGGGACACGGAGCGCCGCGTGTCTCGAGGCAGCCACTGACCCTGACTGAGTCACTGTCCCGCACCGCACCGTCCCCGTCGGGGACCCCAACAGGGACAGCCCCCTCGCCCCAGGCGCCGCGGGGTCCCGCGGAGAGCAGGGCACGGCCCGCACGGGCCTGGCGTCGGCGGCAGCGCGGGCCCTGGGGCCCGGCCGGGGCGGCGCGGCGGGTGACGTCAGGGCGGGGTGGCGCTGGCCCTGCGGAGCGCAGCCGGCGGCGGCAGGTAGGTGCGGCGGGGCCCGGCACCGCCTGGGCACGGCGGGGGGCACGGCGGGGGCGGCAGTGCGGGGCTGCCCGGCACGGTGCTGCGGGGCAGGCCGGGGCTCCCCGGGCGGAGCGCTGCGAGGGTCCCTCCTGTCCGCCCGGCCGCCGGGTACGGGGGTCAGGGGGAGCTCGCAGGGCAGGGCCGGGCAGGCCACCGCCGCGGAGCGGAGCCGCCGCTTTGCCGAGGCCGGGCGGGGCTGGGGGCCGCCACGGCGGGGCAGGAGCGGAGGGGAGGGCCCGGGGCCGGCTTGCCCGCAGGCCTGCGGAGGGGAGCTGTCCCCGGTGGAGCGGGGGGACGCTGCGTCCCCGAGCCGCCTGCTCCTGAACCCCGACTCCCCCAGCTGTGGGCAGGGTGTGACCGGGAGCCACATCGAGCCCTTGGCTGGTTAAAAATAAACACGGCTCCTCGGGAAAAGGCCTGCTTCTCTCCTTCGGCTGCATCCAGACAGTTGTGCTTTTGTTAATCCATTTTAGAACAAGTCAGAACACCATTATGCTATAAAATAAAACCTCATCCTCCAGTACATCCTGTGCTTGATCGCTTTCCTTTGGCGTGCTCATGAAGCAGAGCACAGTGGCCGAGTGCTGGTGTCACACGTGATAACTGGACCCCAGTTCCCTACGTCACGCTTCAGTTAAGAGCTGCGGGGAAATTAAAATCTCACCTTATGGGCTTAACCTCTACTTATTGCAATTCATCTTGGAGGGGGCTAGTGATGATTTGGAAGAAATACGACTTGTAAACCCAGGTTTCTCCTTGCTGTTTAAGATTAAACTGTTTCAGGTTTTGTTTTGGCTGGACTTTGAGCCCGTGAGTGAAAAAACCCCGACGAGGAAGTACAGAAAAAGGGAGGCAGGGCAGAAGCGAGGGTGTTAGTCACGGGTGACTGCAGAGTACAGGAAGCACGTGTAGGTCAGGAGAGGAACTTTGAAAGGGGCTGGTGGTGAGTCAGGAAACAGTCACTCCAGTCTGCTTTTTCCCAGTTAAACTTAAAAGCGGTGTCTGACAGTCACGATGGATTGCTACGGTTGCACATTTGTTAAGTCCTAGAATACCAGCTGTGCCTTACTGAAGATCTTCAGCTGAGAGCTACTGTGTCTCTCTGCAATACTAGCTGGGTACACACAGCTGCAATATATGATCTTATACCTCGAGATGCCTCTCTAATGCATTACTGTGAAATACTGAAGACCTCTTTTCTCTCCCTCACCTTCCTCTCCTGTCCATTAGATTAAGCAACAATGGCATTTGCGAAGAGCGGATGGCTGCTCCGGCAAAGTAAGTCAGGGGTCTTTTACCTCCTTTTCTCCTCGCTGTGTCCAACTTCTTCTAACACCATCAGAGCAACTTACTAATTCCCAGGTCTTTCTTAAAAAAAGTCTCTATGGGTTGGTTGTTTAGTGCTTTTTTTATAACCTTAGGACACTTCACAAAATGACCCATCATGACAGCTGTTCTGTGTGACCTTTTGGGGATACCAGTGGGAAACTGGTGTCTGACTGGCATTCAGATGCTACTCTGTAATTAGTGCTGTATAAGTGGAAACCTAGAAACTTTACCTGACACTAACTCAATGTCTTCAATTAGTCACGCCCTCCGCTTGTTCTTGCAGCAAGTTAGAATTAAGGCACCAGGTTATGCACTTAAAATACACTCAATTGTGACTTTGATTGCCAGATAAAACATGGAACCCAATTCTGTAATGATCTGAAGTGGGGATGATGTAGTACAGGGTTTTGCTTGGCACCTCAGAACATCTGGGGCAACCACAAAGGATTTCTTGGTTTATTTTTTACTAACTCTAGGACACAAGTACTTCCCAATATGTGCCCTCAAAAGTGACTCTCTGATTTTTAAGGTACTATTTTACGGCGTTGGAAGAAGAACTGGTTTGACCTGTGGTCTGATGGTCACTTAATATTCTATGATGACCAAAATCGCCATGATATAGAAGATAAAATCCACATGCGAATCCACTGCATCAACCTCAGAGTGGGGAATGAATGTCGAGGTAATAATTAAACCTTCAGGATTTGTGCATTCAGAGATTCTTTATAACTTGAGTGCCTGCCCAGCATAACATTTACAGCACTACTGCAGAAGTAAACATGTCCAAGAAGAAAAACGCAACCCAGCCCAACTAAATTCCCTTACAGATACCCAGGGCGTGGTATCACCAGGTGATAGATGAGGATAGGGTTTGATACTTCCTTTTAAAGCTCAGTGAGGACAGTGTACTGTATATGCTGGTGGCAGGCATGCACATGAGAATGGGATGTTTGTCAGATACAGAGTGCTACTGGTTTAATTATAGCGCTGGCTGGAGTGAGAGGCAGGGCTAGAAATGGGGAACTTCAGCAGATTTTTTTCAAGTATTACTAATTTCACTTCTAGCATTTGTTAGTACTCCTCTTGATGCTGACACAAGTGCAGGACACAAGTGGTGGAGAGTTCTTACTGCTAATTATGTATTGGTTGTGCTGTAAGACACTCGCACGTCTTAGGAACGATGTTCAGAGCTACTGTCAGGATGCTCTAAAGCGCAAACACAGGTTATTTCCTTCTGTAATTTGTTCTGATACCGTAGAAAGCAGCTACAACTGACCCTGGTTTACTTTGTCCAGTTCTTTGCATAAACTGTCTTCCTCCTCGTTTACATAAATGTGATCATGAAATATTGGTTATAGAGATTTCATAACTTGTCTCTTTTTCCTGACTCAGATTTCCAGCCTCCAGAGGGCAAGCAGAGAGACTGTTTGCTGCAGATTGTTTGCCGTGATGGGAAGACAGTCAACCTCTGTGCAGAGAGTGCAGATGACTGCCTGTAAGTCTGCCAGAGAATATTGGTTTTTCTGCCTCTTCCTCTTTTAGCTTTCTTTTTCTCTCTCTCCCTAATTATTTTCCTTCCTTTGGACTTTCAGAGACACGTTTTAAGAAAGTTTTCCAGGAGGTAACAGCAGGCTTTCAGTGACAAAAATGCATAGCTTTCCTATAAGAAGTTGTCAGGCTAATGCAAACTAACTGTAAATTAAGTCACTGAAAACACGGAAGGGTGAGGAGGAGTAAAATAATCTTACTGATATGGTTAATGCAAGACTTGCTGAACAGATTTTTTTTTTTTCCACTTTTCCCATTCTTTGAGTACTAGATGACCCTGCATAGCCCAAGGACATCCTAATCAGTAGTGAAAAGAATACTCCATTCTTATGAAGTCTTAACTGAGCCTGGCTATGTACACTTAGATAACTTCTATCATCACTGTTTGCCAAGTATGCATGGTGCACTGAACATGCTCCCGGCCGTGGAGTGCATGGGAGTATCTGTGTGAAGTGTTATGTACCTTCTGTTCAAACTGTAATAGCATCAAGACCCACACTGCAGTCAGCACAGATGCAACTGTTTGGGCAGGAGATACAACTTCCCTGGTGCATCTCTTCCTGTTTCCTTATCCTGAGCATGGCTACACATTAACCTGCCTGTTACGCCTGCAGTGAGGACCTTCAGAACCGCATCTGTTCCTTCTCATTCCTGCAAAGAAATTATTTCTCAATCTTGGTGTAACACCTTTGTGCATTCATTTTAGTGTCTCCTTAGGCTTTGACACACGCAGTATCTTAAACTCTGCTCCTGCAGTACCTCTAGTTCCTAACCTTGTTTTTTTTCATAGTCCTAAAATGAAAAAGTGGCACTAATATTTTATCAGTGTTCCACTAAACAATGTTGGTTTTTTTTTCAGGGCATGGAAAATTGCTCTCCAGGATGCCAGAACAAACACAGTAAGTATACTATCTAGACTTCATACTGATAGAGAAGCACCATGTCAGCATTATGTGTGGTCCAGCAGTTTGCTACTGAAATCATGTTCCATTTGCTCTGCTAGAGAAGAACAGGGTCATGAGCATGATAGTAAGGCTTGTGGGTGGCGAGAAGAATGATCCTCTGGATCACAAGCACGTCTTCCTTGCAGCCAAGTCCAGGCAAATACATGCTGAGTGGAAGTGAATGATTTCAGGGAATGATTTCTCTGGGTGGAAGTGAATGTTTGGGAAGCTGGTCTGTAAGGGAAATGGGCACTGAGGCTGTGGGCAAAAAGCACATATTCTGCAATCAGTGAAAATGCACTTTCCACTCCTAGTGTCTATTGCCTACCAGGTGCAGTGCTAAAGGAAGCTTACTGCAAAGAGGCTGTTTGTTAATGTACATCCATTACATTGCAGAATGCTTCTTAGTGGAGACTAGGGGAGGAGCAAGAGGTGCTTGGAGGGGAGTGCAGGGATGCCAAAAAGGCATATGCTACCTCTGCATTGGCATGCTAGCTGTGGAAAGTGGTCAGGAATCATAAAAGCCTCTCTGTGAGTCTTGGAATTCTCTAGAGAACTGTGCCTTTGGGAAACCACATCCATCCACTTGTGGATATTGTTAATTTGCTTTTCCTCCAGACTGCCTTGCAGAGTACTCTTCAGCACTAGCTTTCCTTACATGGCTAGATGGAACCAGCCTGAGATTCTTCTGGTTCATGGGGAAATGCTGGGTTTTGTAGAAGCTTATCTCAGTTTTTGATGGGTCACATTCACGCTGCCACTGTACTGAGGCATCTGTCATGTGATATAACTTAGATCTGTAGATACCCAAAAGCAAACATTTGGCATAGCAAAACTACCCTGGACACGACTGCCTCTGACTGCAGCCCTGCTACACTGCTTCATGGTGTTAAATGAGAAGTGAAGGAATTGCCCTCGCAGAGAGGACACAGCACTTGTGGTCTGTCTGCTTTAGTTTTTGGAGGCTTTATCTTGCTTATGTGTGGGATGGTGATCCTCGTTTCAGGAATGAGGAGCTGCTGCTTTTCATGTCTCTGACATTCAGCTGCCAGCCCTGCTAGGTAGCATTCAGAATTTGCCAGTGCATCACCTTTGTCAGCCAAGGCAGACCCCTGCTACTGAAAGGAGGGCAGGTAGCTCTCTGCACAAGTAGTATCATAAATTAGCACTTTCCAAAGCTATTAAAGGTCTCCAACAAGGACTTGAACTAACTGGGTGACTGGGTTTGAGTCCATCTGCAGATGTCTGACACAGCTTTCAAAAATACCGAGCATCCAGCAGTGCCTCATTACATTACTGGAATAGCAGGGTGATCACTCTGGCTTTGAGAACTAAGTCATTTACAGATGCTTGCAGGCTTATGTCATATGGCTGTACAGAGTTCCCTGAAGCAGAATAGAATACATTTACTGCTAAGATGTGAGCATTTGCTGGCCTTTTTCTCAGGTGGTGGAAGTACCTGCCTCTTCATACAGTGCTTTCAACAGTGTTTCAAGCAATTCTTAGAATCTCCACCACAAGTTTGACCTGGGATATGGCCACAGTATGCCCTCAAAAGTCTTTCTACTGTCCAGGTACAAGAGACAATAGGAACATTCTCTATTGAGCTATTAAAGTGCTCACTTGTAAACTAAAAAAAGAAAAAAGGGAGCTGTTTTTTTTTTTTTTCTGGGGATAGGGCACTAAGAGCATCACTGTAGATTTCTGACATTAGTGGCAAGAATACAAGGCTACTGTAACAAGTCTTAATCATCTTTGAGAGCTCCTTGTAGATGGATTCAATTAAGTTATCACCTTTGCCTCATGGCTGCCATCACGAAGGACCAAAATTATAGGTGGCATTTGCAAAGTGATTCCCTAAAAACAAGCCTCTCAAATCCCTACATTTAAAACTGTTTTACTGCATTTTTTTAAAGTCTCCTCACAGCCAGACAGTGCGAGGTGGCTAAGAACTGTGACAGTGTTCTGCTAAAATGTTCAAGTGCCACTTCTGGCTACTGCATTTGTTTCCTTTATCTGCTCTTGCAGCACTTGGTGATACAACTCTAGAGTGCCACGAGGCAGCTAGCTTAGTTGTGAAGACTTTGTCTGAAAACAGAGGATGAACAAGAGGGTAATTTCTAAACTGAGGCTACGAAATGAGGGAGGGAGTTGGTGTGCTTGCATGCACACGTGTTCACGTGTGTGTGCACACACACACAGAGGTAAGAAACTGTACGGCTCCTTCCTGTGGCTGATCAGGCATTTGTGCTCTCTCAGGTCTGCTCTCTAAGTAGTTTCTTCTTGCAGCGCTTTATGAGATACTCACTGCTCTTAACACCCAGCACCTCGAAAGGTTACTCTTTCTTTGGGGTCATTAAGTTTTAATCCTTGCACTACTCTAACTGGCTGTCTGCAGGAAAAGCTGATAACTGATACCTTTCCATGGTGTTTAGGGCTACGTAGGATCTGATGTGATATATGACGAGACAGCTATTTCTTCAGCCCCTCCTCCCTATACGGCTTACGCCACACCGTCACCTGAGGTAAGAGTTGCAGTCCGGAAGCGTGAAAATAAGTGAGGTAGCAGAAGGGGCCATCTTTCAAGCAACCAAACTGTACTCCCAGAGCACTGTGTTTCGCAGTTAGATCCAGCCTTATGGTTTGTACAAAAGGAGAGTGAGGGTTAGGCACTAACAATTTACTGTCACTCCTATTTGAGATGGATTTCCTTTGAATGGGATGAGGCAGATTTGGTTGGGAGGTATATAAAGGGATGGCTGCTCAGTGAACTTGGAAAATAAAGCTTCTTAGACAAGACAGAAATTATTTGGCTAATCTTGAAAAATATTTGCCATGCAGCTTTTAACATAAGGAAGTGTGACTACACCTTCACATTGTGTAAGCACTGGAAGGATATAAAATCAAGAGTGTTAAAAATAGGATGTAATGACTGGAGCTGTCACTTTTAACACATAGGGATTTGTTGTATCTGAGATGTCATAGCAACACAGTAACTCTAGCTCCGGGGTGCACAGCTCTTTTGCAGTGGAAAAAGAGCAGCATTGGGGCTGAACCATTACATATGGGGGATTTCTGGATGTTCTGACTCATGTGCAGTGATACACAAAGGGACAGTTTGGGGTAGTACTACTTGTTACACTATAGGTACTCTACTCCAGCCCCTCACTTAGAAACAGTTGTTAAGAACAGGATGTGATACTGGGAGCTGTATCGGGGCTACTGGTGTGCCTCCTCTTTCAGAGAACAAAACTGCTTCCAAAGAGAATTTGTCCTGAATCTGACATTTACTTACAGTGTGCTAGAGGAAAGTTGGCTGGAATTACTCAGGATCAGCTGCTGCCTACCTGGCACTTCTGAGCTCTCCAGAGAGCTGTTGTTGGCACAAGGGCAGAGAGGAGAGGCTGGTAAGGCTGCTGTGGCTCTGCCTGATGATCTAGGCCCTGCCTCTGCCATTCACCATCGAGGATGGGTGGAGAGTGAATGCTGCTAAAGAGCACTTATTTTCTCAAGCAGCTGTCTAAATCCTTTCCAGGGAATAGACTGTATCAGTACAGGCTGGATATTTTAGTGAAACTGCAACTGCATTAGAAACAAGGGAGAACTGAACAAAGTACATAACTGGATACATAGCAAAGAATCCTTTTGTAATGGACAGTGTTAATTTCACCAGGTTTATGGCTATGGCTACGATCAGTACAACACTGCATATCCCCCTCCTGCTCCTCAAGTCTTCTATGCCTCCAACGGACAAGCTTATGCTGTTCCCTACCAGTATGCATACCAAGGTAATCAGTATCAACCCTATCCTTCACCTTCCTATAGAAGCTATGTGAGTCTGTCTTTCTGGCTTTAATTCTATTAATCACTATGCTTTAGCCCCACCACTCCTGCACTGCAGTGACAGAAACAAACACAATTTGTTACTGGAACCAAGTCCCCTTACCCTTTCACAACAAAGCAAGTGCAGTAAAATTTGTATTAAGTGACTTAACCTTCCCAGTGTGACCCCAACATATTTATATCACTTCATAAACTCTACTGAAGCACACGAAACTCTCTAATTACAGTAGGCAGCATGTTTTATAAGGAAAGATAGAAAAGCCAGAACAAGATTGATTCAGTACTACATATTAGGCACTGATGGAGCTTTTGATTCATCTGTTGCTCTTATACCTAGCTTAATTATTTCAATACTGATGTTCAACTGAGACCTCAGAACTAAATGCAAGTTGCAAAGGTAAATCCCCTCCAAAGTGTGGTTGTAACTGGTTCCTTCCCTGCATGCTGGAATTGCTGTAAGGCAGTACATTCAACCTAGTGAAGTCTTCTATTGCCCTGTTCAGGTTTGTATAGCTTTCAATCCCAATGAAAGTGGAAACAGAGTAAAATTTTAGGGTGTGCTTTTAAGATTATTCACCTTAATTTAGGATTAGCTTTGCATAGAGAGCCCAGATCCTACAGAACTGGGGCTTTAGGGTAGTATGTGTAATATAAATCAGAAGACTGAATTTACTAATCGGTTATGATCTGGCTCTGCAAACAAGAATCTCTCTTCAGATTTTTTTTCAGTTTTGAGGGAGATTTTTTTTCCATTTGACATTTGTCAGGTTATTTCATTTGCCTTTTACATTTTTTCTTACTAGAGAGGTGCATCAGCCTAAACCTTTCCTCATCTAAGTTAGTGAAGTCCTCAGATACAGATCATATCTATGCAAACACAGAGGAAGGTGGGTTCTGTTCGTTCTCAGCAGCTGAAAAGTCCCAAGAACCATTTTCAAAAACTGCCTGGGAAATCAAGCCTCAGATTGCAGCATTAAACAGTAGCTCTCCTGAACAGTTTGCAAGTCCTCTGCGTTAAGATACTAGTTACAGGTTGGGCACAGTAACAAAGCCTCAATGTTTTCTGTCACTAGGGTTACTGCAACAACATCTTAGGGGTCAAGTTCACCCCCAGCAACTAACTTAACCCCTGTCTTTCAGCTTCATTGCTCATTCTCTGAATTGGCATAATCCTTCTCATGAGGTTCCCAGTCATGCATCGCTGAGAGTCAGCAACAGCCTTTTGCAGTTGTATTGGCTGGATTACTTCAGTATCTCTTACAAAAAACATTAAATATTCTTGAGTATACTGCAGTCTTCCAGAAACATCTGGAAGAGAAAGCAGTACTGTTATGTTTGCTTTGCAGGTAGGAGCTAAGTCACAAAACATGACAGGTGGAGCCTGTACAAGACTGCTGCAGAGCAAGGGTCAATTGGTGGTTTCTTGAGTCTTAGGTTAATTCCTTACTACTGGGCCGATCTTCATCTGCAAAGAAACGTAGCAGCTGTCATCACACAACAGATCAGTCCAGAATGTGAAGGCTGAACTGAAGTAGTAGGCAGTAATTGTAGAGTAAATAAATGATACACAGTTTCTGGCTTACAAGCTGCTAAAGATTTTTTTGGGGGAGGAGCTACATTGTTTGCCACAACTTCAAGGTTGAATCAATTTTTAGACCCATTTCTTGCAATAAATCCACTGTTTGATAGAGCAATACAAGTAATTCATAGGTTCTTTGGTAATATAGAGGCAGAACAATGTTCAGTTTTACATTTGTGATGAGCTTTTCTCCCAGATATTCAACTCTTAAAAGGCTAGAAGTGTTGCTAGGCCTCTGGATTTATTTAGTAAATGTGGAGGCTGGATCCAAAGCAGAGGTGTATTCTGCCTTTGTAGCTGACATCATCTTAGTGTTCAGTGGAAGGAAGAAGTTGAAAGAATGGGCATGTTTTGAAATTGCAAAATTGGTATTAAGATGTACATTTCTTTTGCTTTCCTCCTAACAATCTCTTGTTATCTAGGACCTTATGGCCAACCCCCTGCACACCACATCATCATTCGAGAGCGTTACCGTGACAGCGATGGAGATCTTGCACTGGGCATGCTTGCTGGAGCAGCGACTGGAATGGCTCTGGGATCACTATTCTGGGTCTTCTAGATTACCCGTTCCTTATCTTTGTAGTTCCAAAAACCTTTATTGTGTGCAATAATATATTGGCAATGTTGTTTACTGTTAAACTTTAAGAAATGCAATAGTTACTTTTCAGTAGCGACATCTTAATAACTGATTCTTAACTGTCCTAAGGAGAGTTTGAAGGCACCATTTAGTTAAGTGGTTGGAGATGGCATGTGCTGCTCTTGAATTCTGTTCTGATGCTTAGTTGTAAGGATTTGTACTGGTAAGGATCAATATGAGCACTAATGTAACATGGTACCAGTCACTAGCTTTATGAACACTCTTATTGTGAACACCATAGAAAAAAATGGATTTTTTGGGGGTGTGTGTCTAAAATCTGGTCCAAATAGGGGGCTTACAGGAGCCCTGCATTAGTATATATGTACTACTGGCTTCTAAACATTCCCTGGACAAACATACAGTCCAGTAGAAGCTCCTGGGCATTAGGTAGCCTGCCATGCTTGAGGATTTTCATGTTTTCAAGCTTGCCTGCAGATGGTAGTGTGTTTTCTTAGATGGAGTCCTGTACTGGTCTCTCACACCATCCAGGTGAAGCTGTCTTTGAGAACGTACAAGCAAACCACGAAGGAGCGTAGGCACTCCTCAGTTCTTTTATTCTCCCAGAAATGTGAATGACCAGTGGCAAGGCAGACCACTGTCTCTTGTTCTTTATCCTGAATCACTCTTCTCTGGTCAGATGGAAGTAATGGATCTTTAGCTTTGCAAGTGGTCTTCCTTGTCTGTAGAACAGTTGCCTCAGACACTGTACCAACTGCATGGCTGAGGAAGAGGCCATTGTCTAGTGTCTCTGCTCATTACTGCTATTGCTCTGCACAGTCTGCAGGAGGAGAACAACCTGAACAACCCTTGCCCTGTTGGGTCTACCAGAACCCCTCTACCGGCAGTAATAGTCAAGAGGGGAAGAGATAAACAGCATAAGTAGACCTTGCACACAAGCACTTTGATACCAGCTGCCTTGCCATGGCTAAGATAGCATGGCTGCCCCTCAGCCTCCAAGGCTTCCCCAACCAGGTTCAATATTTGCAACTAGTTTGGAACACAGGTGAGCCTGGGTTTGTTCTATGCACTCTTCTCCCCTCTGTGATTTAAGAAAAACACTCCAAGGAACCTGGCTGGCTTTGCTTGTGTGTCTGGTTCCTTACATGATGTGCTCCTGCAGGCTGTGGTGCTACGGACTGTAACCTGGAGTGGAACTGTCAGGTGTGTTATATGGCCTATTACCTTATCCTGTTATAATCTGTGCTGAGCTGTGCTTGGCAGGGTAAAGAAAGCTCTGAAGAACTGCACGTGCTTTCTTATTCAGGTAAAAGAGGCAGGGTGCCTAAGTTGAGTTCTTTATAGTGAGAGGACTTATTTTTATACTTCCACTTTCAGCTTCCTGTATTCATACTGTTTTAATGTTAAGTCTTATGCTTTCATTCAAAAATAGGTTGATTTCCTCAAGGTTCATGGGGTTTCAGGTATGTCAGGAAAGATGAAAATTGATGAGAACTTGCACTCATATAAATTTAGATCAAGCCCCAACCTTTTTCATTTCATCCTAAGGCTGCCTTGGCTCTATCCTACATCTTTAAGCAATAGAGGTCTTGGACAAAAGTTTGGGTAGCAGCCAGGGGAAGCACTAAGCTTTCATGACTCCTAGGACCAACTCAACGGAAATCACTGGAAGTAAACAGACAGATGTAATCTGGACTGCATTACTAAGAGTGGGCCTAATCCAGGGCTCGGAGCCTTACAGCAGTGTGCATGTGTGTCCTTTCAGAGATTAATACAAGCTGTGTATGTTCTGCCAGCGGTATGCACCATAACGACTTGTTGGAGGTTCAAAAGAGGACTCCAGCCAAAGTTTCCTATTGTTAATCCAAACCAAAAGAAAGTGGAGTATGCTACTGAAGTTCTCTTAGAGGCCTGGTACCCGGGAGATCAGAAAGTGATGGGGACTGCCTGGAGCTTAAGTGAACAAACATTTCTACCCTTTTTAAACCTTGAAGCTGATTACAGGTCTACACGCTGTTTAGTTTGCGCTTTGCCATATTACTAGTTCTGCAGAATGCCTCTGTCTCCTCTTCTCCCTGTGTGATCTAGCTTGTAAGGGGTGGGGGAGAACAAAACAATTGAACCTTATTGTGATTACTTTTGAATTTCTTAATGATTGTGAAAGAATATTACGAAATGGATCAGCTAGTAATTTATTTTAAGTTCAGAGTTTTGTGGTTTGCTGTTTTTTTCAAGAGCTGTTGATGACAGCAGGGGAGCATGTCTCTTGTGCTTTCAGGAGATAACTGTATCTAGGCCCCCAGTTTCTTCAAGTGAAATATGCAAGATAAGGACTGCTGATTGCAAAACATTCCTGGGTTGAATTCAA
Source organism: Podargus strigoides (assembly GCA_028020825.1). Taxonomy (NCBI): domain Eukaryota; kingdom Metazoa; phylum Chordata; class Aves; order Caprimulgiformes; family Podargidae; genus Podargus; species Podargus strigoides. Next base: position 23,036,617 of record CM051628.1, read on the forward strand.
AGCAAGAAATGATCTTTTTATACGTTCAATTTGAAGTTACTCTCCATTAAAAAAAAACAAAAACAAAACCTTAGCCCTTCTCAAGGGGAAAAAAATTTACAAGCTGAAGATTCTAGTCCTATACTGGTAACAATAGGCTGTTTTTATACAAAAATTATGAGCTACTTTTTATCCTGGTAGCACAGATATTTAGCAGCTAGAAAGCAAAAGTACAAAACTGTGCTAGAGCATAAAATCAAGGGAGCAGCTATCTTATTGCAGGTGCTTGTAGCCTTTCTGATCTCACTGCAGAAACAGAAATGTCTTGGTGCACAAAGCAGCAGCATGGGGACAGCCACTGAATTATCTGGTTGTTAAAGCTCATAGTCTTGCTTCCTGAGGACAGGTCATACCTCCTGTTGCTCAGGAACAGAGCAGAGGTTTGGTCATATCTATAATAATGTCTGACTGGATACAGAGTCACGACTCAATAGCCTTTCTCTGCCCAGTCCAGTATTTCATGCATCTGCAGTCTGTGTAGATGCTGGTGTGAGCTGAAGGAGTAGGGCTGAGTGGATTTTGGGCTTAGTGATGGGAAGAGACAGCCAGTGTGGCGAGATCATTTTCAAGACAGATTGAAATGATAGTCCTAAACGGTTGTTTGTTTCTGAATGGTACTATTCATGATGCTGTGATTGCAGGTACACCTGTACAGCACCCAAGCACAGGCTTTCCTACCTAGGGCCCAATACTTGACCTCCCTAAAGCTATGGGAGGTCCACAGCCACTATGGTGCCACTGGTTTTTGCAGTGTACGCTATCAGTTAAGGATAACTAAATCTGTTGTATAGTCTGTCTAGAATGAAACATCAGTGCTTAGAGAGGCCACGAGTCTCTGTGCTCATCTGTGACTGGGTACTTCTGGATTCTCAGTTATGGACAACTGGACAGAGCCAGGCTTCCAGAGAATGGGGTGGAAAATGCTCAGCCTTCTGCTAAGTGTGACCACATTAAAGAGGTAAACCAGGGCCCCCTCCCAAATTCTTAGTTACATGTGAAAACATAGCTATTGGCTTCTTTTGCTTGAACACGAGGGGCTAGGGAGCCAGCTTTTTAGTGACTGGGTAAAGGCTTATGACCTACAGAGGAGGGGGTGGGAAGTGTTTATGTACACAGCAACTGCTCTGACTTTTGGCAAAGACACACCTTTTCTAGTGCTGATGTGCATTCTGAGCTGCATCTAGATGGAGCGACCCTAAATGTCACACAACACTGGCTTCATTTTGTTTGTTCTTCAGTGGAGATTCAGTAGATGATGGAACCAGCTAAGCAAGTCAGATTAATGAGAAAATTCATACCCGCGTTCCTCAGATGCATTTGTGGCTTTTCCTCCTCACTCATGATATGGCTAAGATAGATACATGTACGTCATGGAGGGCAGCATGCAGCAAATGTTCTCCCCCTCTCCCAATCCTTCATGTTCTTGTGCACTCTATCTTAACTGCTGCTTTTACTATATGTCATCATTCTCATTTTTAATTTACAGCAAGATACCCTTAGCAATAAAATTCATATTTAAGTGTAATTGTTTTGTCTGGACATGTTTACTAGCCTTTGTTCAATGTATCTTAGTTAGTCTGGAGATGCATATGTTTTTCAAACATAGCTTACAGGAGGTTTCCTTTGCGTGATGAATTCTGTGCACCCCCAGTCTTACCTAAGCAATTACAAGGCTGGCTTTATTTGGTAGAAAAATGAACTAAGACAACTGTGGCTGTTGGAGTTAGAGGTCAGGCTGCCATACCTCAGTCATCTCAGTTACCATTTAATAAAGATGATGTAACGTCTGTGAAATCAGCAAAGTAACTCTGCACTAACACCACTATACCAAGATTAGAATTAAGGCCTATTTCTTTTATAATGGAGTTGAAGGCTTTGACTCAGAAACATTTAATCTTGGATCTATGCAACACTGATCCAGATTTACCATTTGACATCGTGTTATCAAATCAACAGATTTGTACTGTTTAATATTACAGTAAGCAGCTTGGAGCACAGATGTTGCTCTGGGCAGAATGCTACTGGTTGCTGTGTTGGTATTTCCTGTTTATGAATTGCTTCTGTGGCATTGGAATACAATCAGTAAGTTTGCTTAGAGAAAGACACTAAATGACCATGACTAGCTCCATTACCTAAAGGTAGATTATCTTGTATGTGTGCTGGGAATTACACTATTTGTCAGGAAAAACACAGTACACTTTGTAAACCATGATCTTTGCTTTATGCACATTTTGGTTTTGCTGTTGAGAAGTGGTGGCTCTTTTAGTCACTAATCGGAGGGAGGAATGAAAACAAACCGCTGTTTCAACCAATCACTTAATGCAGGAGTACACGTCACTCTTCTCCCCAGCATGCTATGTTGGCTATGCTTATTTTGTCAGTCATGGGTTCCATATGATGGATTCACTGGGCTAAACAGACCGTTATATACACTTAACCCTGCCCACCAGAGAGCACATCATTACTGAAATTTCTACCCCAGAACAAGTTTGGGAGCTGGATTTGCTGTGCAAGGCTTAGCAGCTCCATACCTTCAGTCAGGCTGAAAGTTCACCCCCCCCGTGCGTTGTGAGCGCTCAGTAACTACAAATGAGTGTGTACCGACAGACAGGCACTAAGGCACTGCTTTGGGATCTCCTCTTACCACAGGTTCTCTCATTAGGATTCAGAGCTTTTGAGGCATTTTTAAAAGGCTGCAAGATTCACATAGGGCAAATAAAAACTCCAAATATATCTGCATTAATGATTTAAAGCTTAAGATCCATTTGATGATAATTTTTAAGGCGCAAGTTGTGAGTTCCAGACAATACTGGGCTAATGGGGGTGAATATGGGGGAAGCGATCCTGACACTGCCCAGCTCTCCAGACACTGCAGGAACTAACCTTAACTCTGCTTTCTGCAAAGTAGTAAATCTTTAGACATGACAGGTAAAGCCAAGAAGCAAGTGATGCGAAATGATCCCTGACAAGCCCCGGAGCTGTCAGGGCCCAGGTAGGCTTTCCTGCGCAGAGGGCCCCGCGCCGCCGGGCAGGCACAGGCCAGCGCCATTGTCTGTACCGAAACCTCCGTCCAGCCGCTTCGTTTCCTTCCCCTGCCCAGCTCTCCTCACACCCTTCCCGGCCCCAGGGGCACCAGCCCCGGCCGCGCACTCGCCCCCTGAAGCCCAGGGCCGCCCTGGCCCGCGCCTGGCCCCGCCGCCGCCCGCTAGATGGCGGCCCCACACCGACGATGGCGGAGCGCGGCCCCGCGGCAGCACCGAGGCAGGGCCCCAGCGGCCCGCAGAGAGCCCGCAGCCCCACGCCGCCGGCCCAGCACGGCCCATCCCAGATTTCCCCAGGAAAGGAGGGCTTGCTTGGACATCCTGCTCGGGTACGGCTGCCCCCCCGAGCCTGCCCCGCGCTCCCCCGGCAGCACCGCACGGCCCTGCAGGGGAGCAGCGGCGCCTCGTCCCCCGTGGTGAGTGGGGTACGGGTGTGGGCCCGGCCCCGCAGGAGCTCCGAGGCACTCCTGCCCTGCAAATAACAGTCTGGCATCGTGATAACGACCATACTCATGGGCAGCGAAAAAACCTGCAGGTTTGCAGGCACGGCTGCAGTCTCTGCAAGGTTACACTTTCCAAGTCTGCTGCTGATCAAAAGCAGTTTTCCATGGGAATGCTCAGAGACATCATGGTAACGAAAGGCTATTTCCATGCCAAATTTCCACACTCGAATCCCTAGCTGCTTCAGCTGAAGAGCTGCTGGCGATAAAGTCACAGGATTTTTCTGTTACTGGAAACGAAGGGGTATTATGGTTCCCCTCCTCGTTCTGCCAAGCTAGCAGATGAACTGGCTTGCACTAACCAAGCCTAACCCTGGCAGCTACCACGCTTGGGAACCTTCAGCCCCCAAACCTGGAGCATTCCTACCATGCCAGAAAGAGCCTGGCACCAGCCATGCACGAGGTGGATGGATGCTGGTGACACACGTAGCAGGGCTCTGGGTCCTTCCAGCCTGGGCTTTAACGCAGGAGAACAGACAGAGCCCTGGCCTGGGACTAGGATGTTCAGGGTCAGTTTTCCCAGCTCTGTCAGACTGTTTGCATGATGTGGGAAAAAGCCACTTCACATTGTCACATCTCACTTCTCTCATTCCTGAGACGGTGACACAAGAGAAACTGACAAGTTCATGGAAAGCTGTAAGCTGTTCTGCTCTGTGCGTGTGCTGAGGATTCAGGGATATCAGTCTTGGCTGACATTTTCAGAGACCTTTGAGATGATTATAAACAACAACAATTAACAGTTTTTAAATAAAAAACGGCCTAGAATACAGAGGGCAAGGGCTGGCAATTCAAGAATAGCATAGTGTTTCTTTACACACAGAATATAGGGCACGAGGGCTGGAAGAGATTTTAACCCTTCCTTATCCAAAGCAGACTCAGCTGCACCACCTTGCAACATGGGCAGCACACCTGGCCTGAGCCCCAGGAAGGCCCACGGTACACAACCTCCACCTGACGCAGGGCAAAGACTGAGCGTTATTCCAAAGTGGGGGAAGGAAAGGGACAGAAACACAATTCTCTTGCGACAAAGATTTTTAAAAGAAAATGTTAAATTTTGATTTCCACGTTTCAAGCTCATTTTAGCTATACAGACCAGGAGAATCCATTTAGAAACTGTCTACCTTCAACCCACAGTGACATAAGCATCATCAACATGTAACTTATGTTATCACCTTCCAAACAACTGCCTAGTTCAGCAGGTGGAGACACAACTCTATCATGTGTATCAGACCATGCGTGATAACCAACGGGCTGTCAATACATGAATTGAATGTCTGGATCATGAGCCTTTAAAGACTACTTTAAATTCATTTGCTTTTGCAAACACTGGCTGACCAAGAAGGGGAAAACAGAGAGACATTTGTTCAGCTACTCTGAAAAATACTAAAGTCAACCATTTCACTACCTGAAATTTCTCCTGATGTGGAGGTTCAGTATAGTGCCACGTGCCATGCCTCTGGGCAGGCATGAATTAAGGCAGATAATCAGAGGCCTGAAGAAAACACATCCAGGTAAAATCCCTCCCAACCAGCACAGGACTGTCCACCTAGTTCTACAACAAATCCTAGCACTGGTTTCTGAATCGGCTGCTCCACACCACAAACCACTTTCAATTTCCCTGGTCCTCACTTTGCAAATATCCCTTAGCTATCTCCCAGTCCCAGGAAAGTCCCTGTTCCCAGGACAGTGATGTACAGATGGGCTTTCCAGACAGATTCTGAGCAATGGCCCTTTCTGCATCTTCCCGATTAAATCTAGGTAATGTTTTTGATCTTGGATTTGGATGGCTGAGAAATAATCAGGAAAATAACCCTGACTTCCTATACTCCTCCATAATTTTCTCTGAAAGATGTTCAATCACCGCACTGCATTTTTTTTTTTCTTAAAACTTTCTTTAAAGAGATTATTCTCAAAGTTCACACCACAGCATCCTGCTGAGTTAAGAAAGCAAACTTGTACACTTACAGGCCAGAAGAATCCCTTTCAGCCAATCAATAGCTGTATTTCTGACCGTCTTAAAACTGTTTCAGATGTCACTGTTCCAAACAGCTTTTCTCCTGATCAATATCTCTGGCAGCTGCTCAGACACCCTATCAGTGGAACTAATTGCTCTTAAGGCTGTGCACCTATGATCAGTCAGGCTAGGATACGCTTTCCTTATATAACTGCAATAAAAAACCTTATGTAAATTCAACCCATGCACAGCACGACTGCTTTCTGGGATGGGCATATGTCAATTTAGCAGAATAAACATTTTTTTTTTTTTGTGCTTTCTTTGTCCTCACCACAAAAAAAGAAATCCAGAAATATTTCCATTATTCCAGCTCTGTCAGTGTGCTGGCCCAAGCAGGCAGTGGGCTTAACTTCAGGCATGGAAATAACTGTGCTGACTTGAATGGTGTGCACACTGTGTTTTCAAGTGCTTGTGTGGCTGGATGGGCCAGCAATTTTGTAAAAACACAAAGCTCTCAAGAGTGTATTAGTCATTTGGGGGGAGAAGTGGGAGAACCCTCCAAAATTGCTGGATCTGTTTATACATGGTGCAAGAAAACAGGCCAAAATCTGCTCCAGTGTAAATGTGCAGAACACTAATGAACCCACATGCCAGCTTGCACCCTGGTTTTACAGCTAATGAAGGCTCTCAAAGATCCATTTTAAGTAAAGGAAATGCCTGTGCTGTAAACAAAACAGTCTGCTTCTGCCTTCAAAGGAAGTATTACCAAATGCTTCAGAAGTGACCCCAATCAAGTATTTTGCAGAGGCATCAATATGCGTGGAATCACCTACAGATGTTGCAGCACACTGCACTGTGTTTTAGCAGCACATGGGGAAACTGAGCAGCTCAGAGCTGTGTTTGATTGTTTCTCTTCAAGACAGTAAGGGAGGTGAGATTATGGTTTTGATCAAATCACACTAAACCTGAGTTAATGAGATGAGGTGAGGCAATTCCAGGGAAGGGAAGTGTCCTGTCCCTGCACTGCACTGATGGTGAGGCCCTGAATACCAGTGGTATGAACAGCTGCAAATGCATTTTAGTTGGGACCTGACTGCAGATGAAAGCATACTTTGTTTACTAAAACTGACTGAGTTAATATTCAGACCAGAGTTAATCCCTACTCTTTTCTGTGGATAGTTTTCAAAGGACAGCTCTCATGAGGTCCTCCCCCGCATTTCCAAGCAGGAGCTTTCACTCCTCCACTGACTGTTTACAATGAGGTACAGCAATTTCTTTCCTCTTCCCCCACCCCAAAAAGTGGAAAGATCAGTGTCCAGTACAGTGCAGACAAAGATGAGACTTCATAAGTATTTCTTGCAGGAAAACTCCTATTCTGACCAGCTCTTCTGAAGACATTATTCAGACATGGAGGTGTTTCAGAGACAATCCTTGCTCCCCCAGCTAAGCTTACTTTCCCATTATCCAGCAAGCTTTTTGCCTCACATTTTAAGGGGATAATTAACTCCGAGTGCAAATCAACAGGCATCAGTTCACTTCCCTGCTCTCATGCCTGGTGCCTCCACCACATCTTCAGTTCTGCTCACCTCTGGGCAGTGGGAGGCCAGGTGACAGGCAGGGGTTCTCACAGGACACAAGAAAATAGAAAAGTAACATTTGAGTTTGATCTGCTCCTGAGGCAAAGTTTAGTGAAAACCTTCATTTCCATTCTACATCTCATCTTTACTATGAGATTCCTCTAACTAAGCAGTTGTCCTCAGTGCATCATAGAATAGCCTTGGTTGGAAAAGACCTCTAAGATCATCAAGTCCACCCATTAACCCAGCACTGCCAAGTCACCACTAAACCAAACACAGTTTCAGACTGAGTTTATGATAATCTCATTTGTATCCAGAAGTCACCTAGCAAGTGACCTGCCAAGGCTAACTGCCTGTGATGTGGTGGGGACATACATGGGGCACAGCAACCAGGTAGGCACTACAGCCAGGACTACAGAAGAGGGAGGAGTTTTAATTCTCCAGCAGGGTCAGTACTATTCAGAGTGCTATTTATATAAAGCAGCTCATTGTCCCTCCTGAATAAAGCAGAGACAGGAGCAGCCCCTGGGCTTGGTGGAGCTCATATCCCAGTCAGTTATTACACAGTGAAACCAGACACTCCACACACTGCAACTGCAGCTGAAGTGCTGGCTCACACACCTGACACACACACCTTACAGCAGTTCCAAATTTTCAAACTGTTTAATACATTTTGTAACTTTACTGCATCCCACTATTTGCAGAGTTTCTCTTTATAGTGGAATCTTCTGCCTAGCCCATATGAAAATTCAGGTAGTTGGGTGAATACTGCAGCAATTTCTGTACCTGAAATAAACCCCATAATTCATGTAGAGAAAGATTTTTTTAAAAGTGTTGTTTTTTTTTTTTTTTTAAAGTACTGTGGGTTTCTTTCTCAAGGACTGTCTTGGTATTTCTTCCTTTTCTGATACCAAACAGGCTGTCCACATCCACAATTTGGTCCCATTTCTGTGACTGTCCGAGTCTTACACTCACGTATTGTGAGCAGTGCCAAGTGTTTCACTCGCTACAGAAGCGACTGCCTTGGTATGCTACCATGGTTTGCAAAACTGCAATTACATCAGCCATTAAAACTGAGAAGGGAAATGGAGAACAACGCTTTACATTAAGTGATACCAATTACAGAGTAAGTACCTGATGCTAAGAACAGTGACTGGTATATTTATGTGGTTATATAACTAACACATTGAGCAAGCTCTTGCCTTTTGCTTATCTGTTGGGCTCTTATTTCAGGAATTGAGTCTACCTCCTTGGGTGAACTCATAGGGCAGGAAATGCAGATGTCAAAGTTAGATTGCTGATAGGTCTCTTGGAAGAACAGCAGAGCACTGAGTTACATGGTTATGACAGAGACACTGCACTGAACCACTGCCTTTCCAGGGAGTCACAGAAGGGCTGAGGGTGAAGGCACCTCTGGAAATCATCTAGTCCACAGCCCTGCTCAAAGCAGGGTCACCCAGAGCAGGTTCCTCAGGACTGTGGCCAGTCAGCTTTTGAACCTCTCTGAGGATGGAGACTGCACAACTTCTCTGGGCAACCTGTTCCAGGATTTGACCACCCTCACAGTAGAAGAGTTCTCTTACATTTAAATAGAATTGTCTGAATTTCAGTTTGTGTCCATTGCCTCTTGTCCTTTCACTTGGAACAACTGAGAAACATTTGGCTCAATCTTCTTTACTCATCCTATCAGGGGTTTAAACACATTGATAAGTCCCTTCCTGAGCCTTCTTTTTCACAAGATGAACAATCTGAGCTCTCTCAGCCTCTTCTTACAGGAGAGATGCTCCAAACCCTTAATCATCTTCATGCCCCTTGAACTTGCTCCTGTAACTCCATGTCTTTCTTGCACTGTGAAGCCCAGCACTGGACCCAGCACTTCATATGTAGTGTCATCAGTGCTGAGTAGAGGGGAATGATCATTTCCCTCAGCCTGCTGGCAGCACTTCTCCTAATGCAGCCCATGATGCTGTTGGCCACCTTTGCCACTAGTGTACCCTGATGGCTCCTCCTCAACTTGGTGTCCACCAAGACACCTAGGTCCTCTTCTGCAGAGCTGCCTTCCAGCCAGTCACCCCAGAATGTACTGGTTGGGGTTATTCCTGCTCAGGGGCAAGACCTAACACTTCTCTTTGCGTAATATTATGAAGTCCCTGTTGCTCCACTGCTCCAGCCCATCAAGGTCCCTGTGAATGGTAGCACAGCCCTCTGGTGTATCAACCAGTCATAAGAGTTTGGCATCATCTGCAAACTTACTGAAGGTGCACTCTGTCCTATCAGCCATATGATTAACAACAACATTAAACAGTACTGACCCCAGTACCAGCCCCTGGGTTAGTGACTAAGAGTCTGTGTGCTGATCACACCCTCTGAACTTGGCAGTTCAGCCAGTCCACTTCTTCACTCATTTTTTTAAGCCCATACTTCATCACTTTGTCTATGAAGATGTTATGGAATACCACATCAAGAGCTTTACTAAAGTCAAGATAAACAACTTCCACTGCTCTCCCCTTGTCCACCAAGCTTGTCATCTCATGGTAGCAGGCTGTCAGCAGGCTATCAAGTTGGCCAAGCATGACTTCCCCTTTGTAAATCCATGCTGACTTCTCCCAAACATGTTTCTGTTAATTAGTATGTTTGGAAATTGCTTCCATTATAATTCACTCTTTCAGCTCCCAGGGACTGAGATGAGGCTGACTGACCTGTATAGCCCTAGATCCTCTTTCTTAACTTTCTTGAAGATAGGAATGACATTTGACTTCTTCCAGCCTTCAGGAACCTCCCCCAATTGCAGTTACGTTTTAAAGACTAAGAGCAGTCTCACAGTGACAGGGGCCAGCTTCCTCAGCACTCATGGGTGCCTCCCATCAGGTGCCAGGGACTTGCATCCTCCCAGTTCATTTAAATGTGTTCTAGCTTCACCCTCCTCTACTAAGGATACATCTTCCTTGTTCCAGAAGCTCTCTTCAGCACATTAGGAATTACTCTGGTTGCTAGGAGTTAAATTCTCCATAAGACACAGAACTTAGGTACAAATCCAACCCATTAAATGACTGTATTAATCCAGTGCACACAGACTGGTTAACTATTCACCTACTTACATTCTTCCTTTAAAAAAGTTTTCATGAGGACAGTTATATAAGCTCTTCTTAGTTTAAGTCTCTCCTGTAAAACAGAGATATTACCCCTTTATTTCAGTGTTACAGTGCTATTTGAAATGAAACAGACTCTCAGCTAGTGGTGCTAGAGTTGCTGAGCATCACAGCAACTTGCTAGCTGTAACACCTCACCCTTACACCAGGGCAGCACTGGGCTGCTAAAGACAGGCAGTCTGTTGTGGACACACATTTCTTAGTTGTGTGACGTGTTCATTTGCTCACCACACACACTAAGTCTCTTCCTCCCAGCTAACACAGTACTCGAACACAAGAGAGGCAGTGCCCCCAGAAGCAGGCTTCAAGGCACAGGAAGCCTCTCTCTGCTACCTCTTTCCTACCTCCTCCCTCCAAGGCCTGCCACAAGAACTCTCCCTGTGCATCCCTTCCTTAAATCCTCTGTCAAGCCAGGTCTAAACACCCATTTCCATAAGATGCAAGCACCTATGCTCTGCCACCAAGCTAGAGATGCTGAGCTGCTTGTGTTGAATCAGTGACAATGGTACTTATAAGTGACAATGGCATTTACCAGTGCAACAGAATTACAGCCCCCACACAGACTGAGCTGTTTGTAACCCTGGGCCTGTTTTACTTTATGCAGTAAATGAAAACAAATGGCTTCCGGAGACAAGTAATGCATTCTGGCAATATTTTAGGCCAGTGGTAATTCAGCACAGCTATAAAGGCCTCCAGACCATACAGAGTCTTCAAATTTTAAGTACTGGTGGTCCACTATCAAACCTCCAGAGCTTTAACCCATCCTTCTTTCCAAATGATACTGCAGGGGCTGGATAACTCCCTCACAGCAGGGTCTGAAGCAGTGCAGAAGCAACTAATGTTGTAAAGGCTGATTGGGCATAGCCACTCTGCTTGACCTGTAGCAGCTCAGTGCTGCTTTCCAGGCCCTACTCCATTGTAAGAGTGTGACAAGCAACGTGAGAGCAACAGCACCCGCTCCCTCCCCTCAGCCCTGCTACAACACAAGTTTTGCTCATTTGGCAGTTCTTCATGACCACTTGGTATATGGCTTTGATGCAGAGGTTTTGAATCCTTTTCTCTGAAGATTATTTGAAGCAGAAAGATGGGTCAAAGAACAAGAGAAACAGCAGCTTACATGCTCTGTTGATTGCATACCCAGAGTTGGGCTATTCCTGTGCACAGGCCAGCATCTTGGCATTCAGGGTTTGCAGACATGGCTATGCTTGTTCTTTGTAAGATGGAGTTGGCCCTCAAAATAGAGCAGGAGTCCTGCTCTGCAAGCCCCTCCCTCAAATACGGCATGGGCAGAGAGGATCCAAACACCACCAGGCAAGAACATCTGAACATCAGTGTGATACCCACAGATCAGGACATTCTATAGGATTGATCTACACCTATTCTGGGAGGGCTTTGCTGGATGAAGGAGGCATGATGCTGGCAGAAGACAAGCTACAAAAGCACGGTACTCCAGTACAAGTGTGCCACTGGGCACAGATAAAGGGGCCTCTAGAGCTGCCAGCAGCAGGCAGGGCACATGCATGCAGTACCTATACTGCCATGGTGTGGGACTTGGACCAGTCCTTATGAAGGGACACTGTTTTCATTGTTACTTTGCTTCACCGGGCACAACATTTCCTCACTGCATGACAAACGTAAGAGTTGTGCCAGACTGTGCACTGATTTGTGTTGGGATTTCAGCTTGCTTGACTATGACATGCATCAAAGCCACAACCAGGCATCCCGAGGCCATTAGCTGGAGCCCTGAACCACATGTAGTTTTAAGCTGAGACATAAGGAGATGGGAAACATCCCTGAAGGATAGTGAAACCAAAATCAAACCAGAATAATAAAGAGCCCAGAAAACAGAAGAGCAAGAACAAAAGGAGACCAGAAAATGGGGCAAAAATCATCCATGCTCTGGGAAAGAAAAGCATCAGGGACAAAGGCAACCCTCCTGTTGTCAGTCCATCACAATGAGCGCTCAAGGAAATGAGTCAGTCTTGCAACTCCACATTTCACACAGCTATGAAAAACTTGCTTGGGCCATTCTGTGATCTCACCCAGCTTTTCCATGCTGGAAACAATCTAACAATCTCCATCTCCTTTCCCCACCCCCACCCCCCCCCTTTGCTTTCCACATATGTAACTCATTAAAAATAAGAAAATACTAGGCTTGACTGCGGAGGGTGAAGGGAACAGCTGGAGTGCATGTGAAATGGCAGGTCTCTTCTGATCCAGAATGCTTGCACTGCAGGAGAGCAACATAATGGAAGCTACTAATACAGTACTTTAATGAAGACAACCCTCATGCAACATCTGACTGTGTGAACATCCATACTTTATATGCTTCAGCACTTCTTGCTTATAATCCCACCTACAGCTGGCACTGTGCTGATACTTTGGTCACAGATTGGAAAAAACCCAAACATAATTTGAAATGCAAGGAAGAAAATAATTACCTTGCATAACAAAGCCATTCTACATTGAAGGGAAAGCTACTCTACTCCTGGGTCCTAATGACAGAAAAACTGCTAGGCCAGGGAACACTACAGTAGGTGTTTTAAAGTAAAGGTCCTGCTGTCCTGCAGTCACCTGATGCCCAAACTGCTAGAGAGCTCAAAGAAGTTGGAATACTCTGTCACTAGAAACCAAGTGCTGCTAGTTGTGAAAGTGCTCTTTAGCAGAAGAATACAATCACGAGAATCTCAAAGGACCAAGTTATTTATCCTGTTAAGAAGAGCTGTCCGAACATGATTGTATTAGAGAATAAGGCAACTAATACACTTTTAAACTTAGTCCACAAGTCTAGAGGCCCACTTGTAACTGCTCTATTTCGACGTTCAGTTATAAACGAGCTCAATGTGGACAGTGCAATAGCAACGAGGAAGAAATGTCAAAAGTTCAGGGTGACAGATCAAAATGAGTTTCAAAGCAAGTTTTAACAGTAAAGATACAGCACTAATAAGTGCCCTTTTTCCCCAGGTTTGCTCTGAACTGCTAGCCCATTCATCATCCTAACAGGATATTAGAAACAACAGTGTTTGCCCTGTAGTAACTCCATCTAACATGATGTGTGTTAGAACACTGAAATTAAAATACAGCTTACGACAGAAGGCAGTCTTTAATGGTTTCTTTGTGTAAGAAGCTCACTTATCTATTCCTGAGGCTAGCTAATGGACTTGAGCTTGTTAGCCCAAGTCCATCAGTGCTGGTGATTGGGAATTCAAATCCTGCATGAGTTGGTTGCCAAAAAGTTTCTATTAAGGCTACAGCAGAAAAGTTTAAAATCGCTTTGCACTAGGATCCCAGTGGTGAGGAGAAAACTGGATTGCTCTAAGTCTGTGCAGTGGGAAAGTCCTGATTCAGTATGTGACTACACCATTGCCTTTCATGAGCAACAGACTCTGCCATATGTTTTCTCAAAATACTGGCCCAGAAAACTATGCTTTCTGGTGTCTCACTCCAAACACAGCTTGGTTGATGCTAACATCCCTGCTGGGACCCAGTGGCTGCCTCTGTAGGAAGCATGAGAGTGGAAAAGCTGTTTGGCTTACTTCCCCCTTGGAAGGAATTTTGCAGGAACCTATTAACAGTAGGAATTTCAGTACTGACCCCTATATAACAATATACACACATACATAGGACTCATTTTGGCATGAGCTATAGGATGAATCAGATAAGATAATTTTTATGGTTTGGATGAGAAGCAAGTTGAATATTTACACCCTCCATTGCATTTGCCACATGAAGTTTAAATCAGCACCCAGGACTGCATGCAGAAAAATACTCAGTGGAAATTCAGGCATGTCCAAACCAGTCCTGTGTATCTAGTCCCAGCTCAGACACTGCAAGCTCTACTACGAGATAAATGAAATAGAAAATCATTCACAGGATCAGTTATGCAAAAATGCACAGCAAGCATTCTCCTGAGCGTGCAGCAGTTCTCAACGTGAGGCTGAGATCAGCTGTGTCAGATGCATTCCCTGAGAGAAGGAAGAGTATGAGCTGGTCCAACCTGGACTTGGCAAGGTACAGACCTGTGCTGCTCAGCAGCTTTGCACCAGTTCCCACTATTAACAGTAGGAATTCACAACATAAGTAGGAACCCATGTATGCTCCCAAGGAAGGGAAGTTAGTAACAGGAAACTCACTCTTATGGGCACAATTTTACTTTTAAAGGATTTCAGGAAACATCTCAGTGTTCATTATTCACATGGATTAGAAGCTGTACTGCTGTTACACACCTGCCAGCAACAGAATATGCTCCAAAACTGGTTTTAGCAATTCCAGTGTCAATAACAGCCCAAGGAGGAGTCAGTTCCTGGTTCCTAGCCATAGTTCGCAACACATTGGCTTTTATCAGTGAGCCCTTCTGTCTTCTTACACCCCCACACCTGTATTGTCACATACATAACACAAAGTTTGAACTGTCCCCATACCATCTGGTGGAAATTTACTTTCTTCTTGCTGCCAAGAATTGTGGGGAGAGAAGCAGCAGCTCATGTCACAATACAAGTTTTTCCATATACATAGAGTAAATCAATACAAGCAATTTCTTGCCTGCTAATTCAATCCCTGCAAGCCTTTTATGAATCATATTTCCAGAACATTTGATGCTGCAGTAAAACATTTTTTTGTGACACTTGCCAAGAGAAAAGAAAAAAAATCTGTAAAATAAATCAACTAATATTTCAAAACACCTTATCCAGTTGTGAGTGGTAGGCCCTGACATAGCACAGATTCCTAGTAAGCCACCAACATTGTTCGGCAATTGCTTAAATTAAATAAACTCTTAAGTGCTGTGCTGAACCAAGGCTCACGCTCTCTAATCACTCTCTCAAATACGAAGGTCACACTCCCAGCATCTATTTCAATGATGTACTATGTCTTCTACAAGAGAACATGCATTCTGAGCATATACAGACACTGATTATTCCCCTTGCCCCTTTTTCCTGCTTTAAGCTATGAAGTAAGGAGTTAGGGAGGGCTTTACAGCCAGGGAAGCAGCATCTTCGAGGGGAGGGAAGAAGAGAAAAATAAAAACCAAACCCAAAACAATAGAACTGGAAATAGGAATCAATTTGTCTAAGAGGACTGTACTCCTAAGAGCTAAATCAGTACCCTGGAGGTTAATGTTCGTCTTTTCTCCTTTGATTTTTCAGTATTTTAGATAGGATTAAAAGTAAAAATACTATGTTAACACTAGGAGACTGTTACTCTGAGCATTTCCAGCACAAATGGAATACAAAAAGACCTACAGACAGATGTGGGATTTCACAGAGCAACCTGAACAGCAATCCAAGGGCTAGCATGTGGGTCTGTGTGCTCTGTGACACTACTGGTTAAGACCAATTCATCAGAACAGCCTATTCAGCCTTTGAAAACCATTTATTTATTTATAGTTTTCAATCCTTAGCAAATAGCTGTTGAATACAATGCAATTCCTACATCATGCTCCGACACTACTGGAGGCACTGGTAACTACAGTCACCCCATTTACACTTGCTGCTGCAGCCTACCACATTTGGGACATGAAAGCACTACCTATTCTACACACCGTAGCAATAAACTTCTTTTCAATAATGTGATGCAATGCTCTGTGATATGGGTACAGAATACTGATGTATTTGAATGTAACTCCAGTGTATAGTTCAAAACCTGAGGCTCTTCCCACTTCATAATACCAGCTTGCCTTCTATTACCTAACTGCACCACGTTATGTGTTTTTATGTAGTCTGAGTGCAAAGTGAGTTGACCAGTAGAAAGTTATAGCTACCTTGACTCCTAAACACATATCTCCAGCAGTACTTTTTCTGAAGTGCAATGAAGGGTAAACAAGTGTTAAGAACAAGATTAGGACAATATTCCCTTAATCAATACATGAGGTTCAGTCAAGTTCACAGTTCATTAGCAATCCAAAACCTACCACTAAGACATTTCCTGACTTAAAATTCTCAGCTAGAGCTCTCCCAGTTTTCATTTCAAAAAATAAATTAAAAAAATCTTACTTTATTTGGAACAACCCCAGGATTTGCAACACTGCCTGTCCTTCATTGTTACTGAGGCATTTCCAGTCAGTCGCAGGCCCTATTCCAGTCACCCTTTCCCATGTCGGTTCCACTATATCATACTCCAGGGGAAATCTCTCTCTCTGACCACCAAGAAGTCCAGCTGGAAGGTGAAACCACTCTAGAATATCTAGACATTGAAAGCAGTTTCCCCCCCCCGCTCACAAAAATAAGCCTTATTGCCCTTCAAGTAACTCTGCAGAAACTAATTATTTGCTAAGGTTTGCAGGGTGTGAATGGTTTGAGGTTCAGATGTGGTCAGTGCTACTTTGCTACTGCTTTAAATAATTGTCTCAAAAGACAATTTTCCATCTTCTAGTCTGGCTCTGCATAGTTAGTTTGCATACAAAGGAGTTAGGGAGAGACAGCTTTACCAGTTAACAGATACTACAAAAAAAAAAAAAATATCCCCTTTTTAACTTGCTCCTTGATGTGAAAGCAAGGTTTGTAAACAACAGCTTGCAGCATTCATTTACCTTCCTCATAAATACAGAGCAACATAGACATTGATTGCTACTTGATGCCACACAGAGCTAGAAGTTCACCCTACTACAGAGCCCGAGCTCTGAGAGGGTACTCACCACACACTTCTTCCTTCACGTCCGCTCCAGGCAAATATTCTGCAAGTCTTCATAGAAGAAAAGCATTTTTCACATGAAAGAGGCTCTAACTGGGGTGTTGAAACAATGGGAAACCCTAAAAGAGATTAAAAAAAAAACGTTTTAAGAACCCATAGAGCAACCAAGGGAGTCAATTTGAAAGTTAGTCTTAAAACATGTGATTTCCTCACTAATGTTTCTAATCGAATCCTATAAAAAGTCTCAAGAAACGTAAGGCAAGGAGCACAAGCAAAACAGTAGATGGCAGTAGGCAGAGATGCAAGGGTTTTTTTACCTTGGAGAAATTACTTTTAGCACAGCAACTAGCAGAATAGGAACAAACACAAACTTTCCTGCTTTGAGTTGTGCGTGAGCCAGCTTGACCCTGCTGTTACTTCTGTCCTTGGGTGGAATTTCCTGGTGGCAGTATGCAAACACTACCAGAGCAGCATTAAAACTGCCAGGGGGAGGCATGGGAGCAACCAGGCATTGAAAGTAACACAGCAGCAGGGCCCAAGGGCTTGCATCCAGCCTCGCTGGCCAGTCCGATGGCTGATGTTCACAGCAGCCCACCTAGTCCCATCATCCTCCACTATAAATAATTTTCATCTCAAAAACCTGAGAGTAATTACCAAAATCTGCACTTTCCACAGGTTCCTTCTGGAACAAGGTAATAGCACTGGGAAGTAATATGCAATATGATGGTGAAAATTCCTCTGAACAGAAACGTTCAATCAATGAAAATGGAGAATACAAAAAGGAACCAACACCATAATAAATACAGAGAGATTTTTACCTTCTTTAGCATGTCTTCTAATACACTACAAGGATTTTCCCCCACTCAGTCCAGACAGTGGGACAGAGCATACAGCAACCAATGCTTTGTAGAGTGGAAACAGAACCCTTATAGAACTGGCTCCCAGCTGAAGGGGATGAGAACACTCAGCCCTAATCACCTGCTCCCTCCTCACGGAGCTTCCTGCTTGGTTCATTATCCCCCACTGCCTAAGCTGTGGGGCCTGGCAACACAAAGGGCATGGATCTGTTCCCTTTCCCCAGTACTGAGCCACCCATGACCGAGCTCAGAATTCAGATTCAGAGCCATGCTGTTACTTGCCTGCTTGCTACATCCTGAGAACCCCTCCCCTGACCACCCCCCTTCTCCTTGCTCTGGTCCCTATCTGGCTGGTAATGAAGGGATCCCCACTGTGGGGAGGAGGATGCAGAGCCAATGGTTTCACAGCCCAACTTGGGGTACAGCTGAATGTTGCCTGCAGTGGTGCAATGGCCTGGGCATAGTGGGGAGCTGGGGGGAACGCTGTGACTAGTGCCTGCCCTGCCTGCGAGAAGAGACATGGTTAAAGCAGGGAAAGGAGCGAGGGAGCTGAGCAAGGCCAGCCATGCAGGAAAGAAACACCTCTTTGCAGTGTCAGTCAGAAGCTGTGGGTCTGGCAGAGTGATTGGCAGTAGGAGACACAGGGACAGTGTGGCATGAGCTGCCATGGCCAAGGAGTGCCATCCCTGAAGAGGAAGGCTGGGACAGGCGTACTGTAGCCATCACTTGTACAGCCAAGGTGCTGACAGGCCATATCAACCTCGTGCTGCCCCAGAACATTGCCTACTGCTGGGCACTGAAGGTGGCACCTCTAATTTGGCTTTACGGGATAACAGGGGGCTGCCTGTTCACTGCCTTCCACCATGTAACTGAGGCAGTGTGGCCAAGCGGGTAGCAGGGGCACAGGTAGTTGTGTCACCCTGCTGTGCACCTGGGAGACACTACTGGCAAACGTGTGAGTGAGGGTGGGCTGATATGCTGGAAAGGTCCAGTTAAAGATAGGCAGCAGAAATAACGAACTCTCAGTCAAGGACTGAAGAGGAGAAAAATGGATCCGTGATTAGGTCTGTTTGGTTTGAGAGTTTCCCTCTGCACGTGCTCTTCAAAATAAAGCATTTCTGAATAGACCTTGTGTACACTGGGGGTGAGAGAGGGAAGGGAGGAGGGAAATCAAGTGGAAGAGAAAAATGCTTCAGCTGACAATGACTGAGAGGGAGAGAATTGCACAGTAGTGTGCCATCCATCTACTGGGCAAGATTCATTATTCACGGCTCAGTCATTTGGTTCTAAATTTTAAATGTCATCTAAAGTGCCTTTTGAATTCATCAGTTTAAAAGATATTTACTAAGAAGCAAAACATTGTGTTATTACTCAGCAGCACAGAGGGCTGTGGGATGGCAGGCAGTGTCGTCGGGTGGTGGAGCAAGAAGCCAGCTAAACTGGAAATCGCTTCTTTGCTATTCAGAGGTGGCCCTGCAGACACAGTGCTTGTCAGCTCCTGAAGCCTCCCATGGCTACATCCCAACGAGGTGCTCATCCTGTCTAAACAAAGCACCTCACAGATTTCAGCCAGGCATGATTAAAGAAGGAACATACCTGGTTTGCTGCCTCACACCAACCTTTGTGGCAGTCACTGCCAGGTCTGCCAGTGCTCTAACCTTAGCACCCAGGAAATCCCAAGCACACACCCTGCCATACAGGGGCAGACATTTGATGACTGGATTTTTACATGACCCTGTGGCACTCTCTTAAGCAATAATAAAATCTCAGCCACAGTATTTGACTAGCAATTAGAAATTAGGCCTGAAAGAAGACACCATACTGTTTATATCCACCACAAATGGTGAGGCTGTCACAAAGTGCTGAGGTTTCCAGGGACCTCAGCTTCTCCTGATCCTCCCTCCAAGCCTGGCAGTGCCATTAGCATAATCACTCCTGTACTAATGTATTCTACTCACACAGTCATTTCTTTACTAGCAAAACCATGCGTATCCTTAAGATATTTCAGCTACACGTGGTGTGACGGTAATAGCTTTGTAATGGTGTTCATCTGTCACCCATTTCGAATATCCTTGCTCTGCCCACTAACCCATCTCCAATGGCTCCACTTCTCATCAGACACAAACACTTCCAAGAAGTTTCAGAGGCACATTTGGAAAAAGAAGAGTGCAGGGGAAGAGCCAAAATGAAAACTTCCTTGGCAGATCTTCATAGCCTGTCAGTGGGTCTGGGCCATGTGGCTGAGGTGCAATCTGTGCTGACTCACACCTGAGATTTGGTGCCTAGCATCAGTAATTTTGTGGAATTTGCTTTATTTCTTTCTTATGTCCATGGAGATTGTCAAACACAAAAAAGAGCAAGGAGGTTTAGAGACCTGGGGCACAGTGAACACCATGTAGGAGAACTGGAAGTAGTATCATAGTGATTCTTTCTCCATTTTGTGTGGTTTATCTGTCTCTACTGCTCCCATCCAAAGCCCACTGGCATAAAGAAAGACTCCCACAGACTCTGGATGACTCATAAAACCCAAAGTTTTCTGTGGCTGGGCTTAATTTCTTCCACTACCTACAGATACAAAATTTCAGTTATACTTTGGCTCTGGATCTGCATAAAAGATATTTCCAATTTTATGTGAATCACTTCACTTGTGGAATAATAGAATTATAGGGATTATACAGAGCAATAATCCACAGCACTCTATGGGATCAAAGCAGTATTCAGATATTAAGCAATACTCAGAGAAGACAGCTCAAGTATTATTATCCTCATTTTCCAGAGCAAGGATGGGAAGACACAACATGAGAGCACAGGGCTTCTTTCCCAGGAGGATTTATGTTGGGAATCACATGCTGCATGGGCTCCCTCCTTCCTGGTGCCCTGGTCTGAATGCTGTGGTGAGAGCCCAGCCTGGCCCAATGCTCCCTCCTTACCTCCACCACACTGCTGCTTAAAGCTCTTCCCTGCCAACTGCAGCATTTACCAGCACTACTGCATTTTTAAATAAGGAACAAAATATTACATATCTGCAGCACAAAGACTGTGGATTCTCTCTGAGCTGGTCCCTCCAGGATGAGCACTTAGAAGCCCAGCTAAGACTAAGGTCTCTGTGGCAGCAGATGTAATTACACAGCCTGAAGTGCCCTCAGTGCCTAATGCAAACAGGCAAAGGGTAGAAGACCTTATCCTCCACTTTGTGACCCAAGGTCACAGAATGACCAGTAATATGCCCAAGGTGTGGAAGGGCGCTGAATTCAGCTGTCATCCTGTCACCAGGCCCAATGAGTAAGACCAAACCATTTGTCACTAGTTTAATGACTGGACATTTAGGCATACTAAACAGCTTCCTTTTAGCACATTATGTGTGCTTGAGGCACTGCCAGGTCACCTCTCTTAGAAGTAAGATACACACACTGCTGCTCAGGAGCTGCAGGTAATGCTGGGGAAGTAAACAAGTGATGACCACAAGGAAGGAGGGAGAAAATAGAGGCTGGTTGTACTGCTGTACCATGTTTACTTAAACAGTACTCTTGAATAAACAAGTTCCAGAAACTAGAAAGCAGGGACTCCAATTTTCCAGACTGAACTGCACAAGATCATATACATTAAGGAAGATAAAGAAATATAGCTGAAAGCCAAACACAGGTTACACTGGCTGGAGATCATCTTCAGGAGATGAAATATTCCTTAAATGATGAAGACAGTAATTCACAAGAATGAGACTCTCCAGTGAATTATGGGATTCCTCTTTCAGTAAGTTAGCAGAAATAAGATTCTAAATTTAAACACACTCATCCATCACCGATTCTGCTTAAATAGATTTTTATATATATATGCATATTTTACCATTTTTTCTATTTTCATAAGCCTGACATTTTAGCTCACCTGTAGGTGATACTGGGGCTTGAAATGCACCAAAAGCTACACAAGAGTAATTATATTCTGGCCCCAATTGCTTTTCCCCCCTCCCCCCTCATGTATTATAGACGTGGAGAATATTTTTAAGCTCAAGGACCAATAGAGCTGACAAAAACATAAAACAAGGTACAGAAGAAGCCTGAAGTTATTATGGCACTTTGAGGATGGGCGATTAACCTTGGAGCCCCATAAAAACTTCCTATGACAAAATCCATGCAACAGTCATTAAGAGAAGTTGATACAGTGGTCTCTGATTGAGAAAGGTGCCTAAAATCAAGTACCTAACTTTAAAAGCAGGATCATTAACTTCAGTGGTGAATATTCATGTGCACAAAGTTACAGGATCTTACTACAGCACATTAGAGACTAATGCACGGTTTTCTTAAGCTGGATACAGTTTTCTCTTATATAGATACAGATCAGATGTCCAAATATTCACTCTTCTGTCCTAAATTGAGGGCACCTTTTTCACTATTTCTAGTATTTTCTCTGAACTGCTTCTTTATCTTATCCAGAGATTACAGGTAACATCATGTTTGCAAGGAAAAAGAAGGAAACGAACCAACCCTGGCTCAGTAGCCTGGTTCCCAGTGCACAGTCTTGTGCTTGCACATGCACCTGCACCTGCACAGGAACTAACCCGCTGTGAACCAATGGCCAAAGGCTGTACTTCACAGATGAGTGAAGATCTCAGTACAGGGATGTTGCTGCAAATTGAGGATGGGGAATTGGCTGGGGTAGAGACCATGTTAATGAGGAAAAGGCTGCCACATGGCTTCATGCTCCATTAGGCACATGAGCGATATTCACTTTTAAGGCTATGGCTTTGGATTTCATTACATCTAGCCTAGCTGCAGGCTCTTGTTGGAAAAAGTGGTCCTGTTCTCCCTTCTTTCCCATTCCTGCCACATGCTTTGGCAACCTCTCCTACCTCAGGTTGTGCAACTGCACTGCATGGATCCAGCTCACTGAGCTCATAGCAAAGTAACTCGCCCAAATAAAAACGATGTTTTCTTCCAGATCAACAAGCTGATCCAACTGTGTGTGGTCACACAACTACCAGATATGGCAGATGCAGAGCACAGAGTGGAAGGCTCAGACCTCTCTTCCACCCTCACCTGCCACAGCCTTCTTCACTTACATTTGGTTCAACATAATGAATGCCAAATGCCCCAACAGCAGGGAGACCTTTGTCCAGAATTCACAGTGTCAAATACACAGAAGTCAAATCTATAGGTAAGTTATAGAGCGCCGAGCACATTTCTTAATTTTTGAGTGCTTAAGTTCCTAACCTTCACCTGTTATGTACACATGCAGTATTTGTACAGTTCTCTGGATTTTATTTCCAATGCAGGTAGTTCACATATGGACACAAATATATACTCAGCCAATCACACCAATACTCCTGTGGATTTTTGGGCATATGCTGATAAGCAGTTTTTCACACACACAGAATCACAGAATGGTTTGGGTTGGAAGGGACCTCAAAGCTCATCTCGTTCCAACCCCCCTGCCATGGGCAGGGACACCTCCCACCAGACCAGGTTGCTCCAAGCCCCATCCAACCTGGCCTGGAACACTGCCAGGGAGGGGGCAGCCACAGCTTCCCTAGGCAACCTGTTCCAGTGTCTCACCACCCTCACAGGAAAGAATTTCTTCCTAATATCTAGTCTAAATCTCCCCTTTTCCAGTTCAAAGCCATTACCCCTCATCGCTACATGCTCTTGTAAAACATGCACATGCACACACACACACTACTGACAAGAAGCTGGCACGTCTTTTGGTGTAGGCCAGATAATACCTCCCTGCCACCGCCATGCATACCCTTCATCACCCAAAGAACTATCCCTAAGCCCTGCAACTAGATATGCAACTGCACAAACTGTAGCAATGGACAAATCAGAAAGCTATATCCATCACTGCTTTCTGTTGAAAACCTTTATTGCTAGATATATTGTCAGCTAGAGCTCACAATCAGCAAAGAGATTTGCTTGGTTGTGTCTGTATTGATATTTTTGACGTTTGAGGCACATGCTAAAACAGACCAAATGTATGATTTTATTCTTTATTGAATAGTTACTGGTAACGTAAGTTGGCAGGAGAATACTCTGCCAAAAAAAAACCCCAACAAACTCTTTTAATGTTAAATCAATGATTCATTTGCTCTCTTCATGATTAATTGCAAAGTATTTGGAACTCTAATGACTTCTGTGGATGCAATATTGTTTAATCAAAAGGAAAAAAGATCTGATCTGCATGGAGATACTGATTTTTCTCCTATGTCAGTAAAACAAGGAACTATTTGCTTCCACTCCAGGTGCTTGGGAAAGCTGTCAGAATCAATACGGAAGCCTGGACACCTCAGCACGGGGAATTCAAAGCTGTTTTTCTTTTGGAAAGGTAGGTCTGACTCTTTGCTGCTGTACAAGTAACGCATGAGTGCAATAATGGATTGATTAACGCCAATGTGCAGGCCGGAGCTGGCCTTCATACCAAGTGTTCCAGATTCAAAGGGAATCCCAGATACTCAGATCTTGTAACAGCTACTTTAAAAAAAGGACCACAACCCAGAAGGTGCCCCCAGGAGTCTGCAAACTGACACAGCTTAGGCAACTCTCCAGCTTAGCATAGCTACAGCTGCTGTTGCCCTCCCCGTGGATCTTCCTTTCCAAGGGCTGGATTAGCACCGAGCCCAGACAAAGCATCATCACGGCCAGATGAGGACTTCCAGTGCCAGGAAGCCCTTCCAGATGCAGAGAAATTTCTGAAGAGAATACCAGGCCACTGTATATGCTTTAACTATACATTGGAGCATACTGACCCCTAGCACTGCTCGCCCATGTCGGTGTCTGTACAGCACTGGATTGCTTTGTTTCAGCGTGTGAACCATAAGAGGTCACCAAGTGTGTTCTCCAGGAGCCCCATGGCACTGACCACCCAGACAGCCCACAATATAATACAACATTCCCACTCCTGCCAAGATCCACTTGGGATACACGGGATCCTCACTGCTCTTGCTGAACTAGTGAGAATGGCAAAGGCAAGGCAGAGCTGCGTGACCATGCCCCAGTCTGGCCACTGTGCCCACCATGGGCAGTGTGCCAGTGTCAGGACATGGCAGCTGCGGGCTGTCAGCAGGCAGCCACACGTTCCATCCCTCCTGCTCTGCCCTGTGCTGTAGGCAGAGCTGGCAGCTTCACACAGGCTTCTGGCTTCACAGCAGGGCAAAGCCCTGGCTATGCATCAAGGAGAAGAGGGGAAAGCAGGAAGCTTAAGGGATACTTAAAGGACATTTAAGCAGGCTTTCCATGCCACATTTAACCCTTAACAT
The DNA here is from genome assembly GCA_028020825.1 of Podargus strigoides. Classification (NCBI taxonomy): domain Eukaryota; kingdom Metazoa; phylum Chordata; class Aves; order Caprimulgiformes; family Podargidae; genus Podargus; species Podargus strigoides. Next base: position 23,061,607 of record CM051628.1, read on the forward strand.
GTAAATGACTGAAAAGCTAATCCATTAATGTACTCTTCTGCCCTTCTGCTGTCTGATTGCAGTACCATGCATTCAGAGTGGTTTTGCTGACAGGGCTTTAGAAAGGAAGGCACACACGCAAAGCCACCACGATGCTGCTTCTCATAATCTACAATAATTTGGCTTGTGACAGATCCTCAGGATCTGCTCAGAGATGAGCTGGGGGTTGCAGGGGGTTTCCAGGGGACAGGCCTCTCATAGTGCTCACCAGTGGTGCATGTGGCCAGTGACTAACTGGCTTTTTTGCAGGGAGTGCAGAGCTGGAGAGGTGTTTGAGACTGGGTCCCCTGCCCTGCTGTGGCAGCAGGAAAGTTTCTGTCCCTCCGCAGAGATACTTTTGTGGCAGAAGAAGGAAGGCAGCATGTCTCCAAGGAGATCTTTGTTAATCTGACATAACATGGAAAAAAACTGCTGGACAACAAAACTAATACAGAAGAAATCCTGCTAATGTTGGCAGCAGGGGGTCCAACTGGCTCAGCCCAGTGCAGATGGAGAGGAGAGCGAGTGGGAGAAGACACGAAGCACCTGGTAAACTGGGCAAAGCTTGAGACTGAGACAAGAGATGCAGCCTTTGGTAACACTCCCCTCACGTTCAGTACTTGGCTTCTCCTCTCCTTGGCTTCCTCCCTTTTGGGATTTCCCTCCTGTGTTTCCAAAATTCAAAGCCCCGTTATGCCCCTGCCCAGGGAGCCAAGCAGGGAGGAGGCGCCAGGCCCAGCCAGAGCACAGGAAGGAAGCTGAAAGCCTTTCAAGATGACAAGGGGTACAGGGAGAAGCTAAGAGGTCTCAGTTGGCCAGAGCAGGCACATGCCACCCTGTTCCTCAGCCCTTAAGACTAGTTAGCCCAAGTGAGAGACAGAAATCGGATCCATCTCTTGCATGTCAGGCCCATGCCTTCCCTGTGCATGCCACACTGGTACTTCCACTTCAGGAAGGGTTTGCTGGGGACCCTTCATTACCTGCCCAGCTCCAGGATGGATCCTGTCCTGCCTGCTGCAGCAAGCACACGTGGGGGAAGCTGCCAGAGCCTCCACTGAGGCATCAGACATCCAGCCCGGGTTATGTGAGTGCAGGAGGCCAAATTCCTTCTCAGCCTTACAGCCTCCTGAAGCTGCTGGAGCTCTCTGGGATGCACGTCAGAGCAGTTGCCTGCTGGGTTTAAAAAGGAGTATAGTCCCAGCACATATTGCAGATTACTTCATAGAAAAAGGCATGAAAAGAGCAATGTTCTGTTTTTAAATAGGTCCGTCCCATGTTTGCCCACTGCCAGCCCATGCTGGCAGGTGAGAGGAGGAACAAGTGAGGACTTTATCTTCTGCTGGAGCTTGGAGCTGGGAGAGAGGAGTGCAGGATGCCAGCTTGGCACTGCACCCTGTGGCACTGTGGTGTCACTTGCAAAAACGCAACTGAAAAAATGCCAGACATCTGTGCCCTCGCTGTGTGAACCAAAATGGAAAAGAACCAACTATTTTTCTTCCCACTGAGATTTTTAAAAAGCCCCTGTGTGATCTAAACTGACACAGAAAACGACGGTCACTATTGATTATTTTTAACCTAATTTAGCTGACACTAATTGTACTGGACCTCTATAATTGTGCACAGAACTTGGTAGCAGCAACAGGACAGAATTATCATCAGCTTCATGGTCCTAATGTTATGCCAATATCATATTCGATCCACGCTTTCACCATAGTTGAATGTTTACTGAATATCAGAATATCAGCATTTACCTTTCGTGGGAGCTTAATTTTTCATTGCCTTTCACATTTCCTTCAACTTGAGATATGCCATACACAATGTAAAGTCCTACAGGTTCTCCCTGCTCACCTCACAGCTCTTCACCAGACTAGTCTCCCCATCAGCTTTGGTCTGCTGTTCCCCTAAGGTGAGATTCACCTCCCTGCAGCCTTGACCTAGCTCACCTCATCCCTCTTTGAGATGTGTGCAAGGAGGAAAGAGTGTTTTCTTGTGCCAGGACGGTCAAGGCACTGAGGTTCTGTTTTGAGATGCAGAGAGAGTCTGTTACTCATAGAAGATTTACTGCAAAGGTCTCAGTAAGTTCTGGACCAGGGCACTGGTGCCTCTGCTGGATGCATGATAGTACCACAAGGCAAGGAAGTCCAACGTGGCCCAAGCCATTTAGGGCTTAATGAAGCAAGATTTAAACTCCAGCTGGCAATCAACAGCAGGAAAGCAGAGACCAGTGAGCTCAAGTGTAAAAGCATCACTTAATAAATGGACAGATACACTGTGCATTAACTGAAGCTTACAGATGGTGGTCCCAAGTTAGACTCCTTGTTAGGAGCCATGTAATTGTCTAATGACTCGAGAAGCATCAAGTGCACAGATAACACTGCTGTCCCTGAACATTTCTGTACATTTTTCATTGGCAATAGATGAAAGAACTACCTTAGCTGTACCCGCTGTTTCCACAAATATTTTAGAGCCTAATATGTCTCTACATGTTAAAGTGGAATGATAAGCACGAAGTGTGCTTGCTCTTACCCAGAAGACAGATGTAATCTCCACCACTTCTCCCAGCAGGGTCTCCCAGTTCCCCTCCCCACCAGGTCCACTTACAAGAGAATTTTCTCCTTCCCCCGTCAGCCTGAGTGAGCAGCCAGCTTTTTCAGATACAGCTGAGCTCAAAAAGCTGCACTGCAAGGTAGTTTAAGGCCCTTAACTCAATTTCTTAAACTGTAAAGTTAGCAAAATGAGGAGAAAACAGAGGAGAAAAATCTTATTTCAGCTATTCTTTCAGCCCTGTATGCTGAATTCATTCCAGTGCTGTAGATATGTCTAACCGTGTGTGGCAGTCATGTACACAGGGAAGAACCATTTACAACTCATCTGCAATGTAGTAAGGAAAACCAGTAATTGCTGCTCAGAGTAAGCACAGGGAAGTGCTGTCATCTTTACTTCTCAGTGCATGGGCTGCAACAGGGGAGCTCACCCTCTTCTTTGTTAATGTAACTCTGTGCCACTGGAGTATTTCCCTAGGACTCTTAGGATCAATTATATTTTTAGAACAAAAACAGCTTTCTAACTGACTCCCTCTGAAAACTGTGAAGAAATGAACCTTGCACTGTGCCTGCAACTCAGAGTGGAGGTCCTGAGCAAGGGGTTTGCTGCTTGTGGCCATCACCACCCATCGGAGGCCTTACTTAGGACATCTAATAGCATTAGAGTTCTGGAAAGAAAAATTTCACTTATTTTAAAATTATTTTTAATTTTAGTTCAATATTAAAGCACTGATTAAGATATAATTTCCATCCTCTGCAAAGCTGTGACAAACCATTTCATTGTATAGGGAAACCAGGCTTTGAATGCAAAAGTATTTAATGAAAATGTAAAAATCCCTTTGTTAGGGCAATCTCATCTGACACTCCTGTGATCTGGTCGGTGGAAGCAATACTTTCATTTGACTGCAAGAGTGATATAAAGAAATTTTATAGAGAATAAATTAAGTGATATTTATGTTAGTATTTATTTAAGTCCTGAAGATGACTTACTCAGAATGTATTCACATAAATTTTTGGAGAAGGTGTAGCAAAGATTAATTGAAATATTAAATCAATTTTATGACTATAGGGGAGAATGCAGTTCATCCCTATTTGTCACTATATTCAATAAAGCACTACAGCTTAAGACTTTGATTTACAAATAGTGGAGGAAAGAACCTGAACACTAGAATACTGCTGGTGTCTCTAAATTAAAGGATCTGTGTAAAAAAAGAAGTAATTCTTATCTACTGCTATTAGACTGGCACTACATGATATATGTAAAAGATGTAAATAATAAAAAGGACATACATAATGAGATTTTCAGGAGCTCTCAGATGTGGTCTGATTCTATTCCCACTGTACTTCTGATGCAAGGAGAGTTAAGTCATGCTCACTGCATTTCTAAAACTCACACTTCAAATTAGAACTGTATCTCTCATTTTTTATCCTGTTCATCTGATGCCCTGTGGAATAACAACCCAGAAGCCTGGAAACTACGACTACAGGTGCATGTCCTCCATTATGTTCAATTGTATCATATCCAACAACATGAGGAATAATCTCCAGGATATGAAGACAAGACTCACATTCAATTTAATCTTCACACAGATGACAAAATGGTTTGGAAAAGAGGTGTGGGCACGCTTGTGTTTTACTCTGCTGTGATATTGTCTGTGCTGATGTTGCCTCATCAGTGTGTACCAGTGCAACCCTACAAAGCAGTGCCTGGACATAAGACGTTTTGCATTTCTCCACAGAGTTGTCTGAAACCATTTGAAAAACTTCTATTAAACTTCATGGACTTTGGGGTCAACCCCTATGGCTCCTGTTTACATGCTTTTTCCCTTGGCCATTCCCTCATCTGTCTCCATTTTGCTAAATGGTAAAAAGCTGCGTGTTTAGCAACTACACTTTACCATCACGGCAATCCAGAAGCTTTCCTGGCACATAACAATGATGGGAGTGCTATGTGTCACATCACAGGAATGATGTATTCAGCACCAATGATAAAAGTACATAAATCAAGGTCAGAGAACAAAGCTATCTGATATTACAAATAACTGTTACCTTTTATTAATTTGAATGATCTTTAACAAAATACAGCTGCTGTCCCATGTGTCCCTGACTGCCCTCACATTCAGTAAAACTGTTTAAAATATACTGAAGATACTGAAACATAAACAAAGAAAACAGGCATGAAATTTGTGATAAAACAACAAAATGACCCAAGTCCAGCATAAGCATGAATGCCTTGGCAGATAACATTGCACCAGGGTCTGGATATTTTGCAGGTTTGCAGTTAGAACAGGAGTGCCCTCCCACAGAAACTTATCTGAATTATCAAACACCTACTTCCCTGCGCTTGTCACTTTTTCCTAATAAATGTTTCCAATTCTGGCTCTGGTGGGTAATGCTTCTTTTGAAAGATTAGGGTACAGATCAGAAAAAATGAGTACAGTTTTTCATACTCCTCTAGTTAGTTTTAAAACTCACTGCTTGGCCTACACTGAGCTTTGCACAGCGGGGCAGTCTGCGGTTGGAGTGTATCTTACAGCTCTATTGACTGCAGACAGAGCAATGCCAATTTATTACAGGCGTGAACCTGGTCCTTAAGACTGCAAGTGGCTGAGTGAGCTTTCCTGACAGCACCAAGAAAGTCAGGGAAAAAAAAAACTTTGATGATAGAACACTGCTTAACATCAGTGAAAAACACTAGACCTAGAAACACAGACGAAGCAAATTGTTCCTGTCTCTGTATTTTGTCTCACATGTCATGGTGTTATCTAAGTGCATGTGTGAATTAAACTAGTAAGGCTCTGCACTCTCAGGAGAAGGTGATATTACAGAATGAGCAACTACTGTGACAGTGGGCTCACAGCTTACAATCATATTTGTTAGCCAACCTCTGCAGGCAAGTATCATAGATCAGCAACACTGTGAAATGTCAGGAACTATCCAGATGGCCATGCATGGATTTTTGCTGAAGTACAGGCTAGAGGGAGGTGTACCCACATGAGCAGGCAGTATGCAGATTTGAGCTTTTTTGGCAAGCCAGAAATAGAACCTCTGGCCACATATTGATGACCAGCTCAGTTTGCAAGCCACTATCAGAAAGGACAGGTTTCACAGAACAGCCTTGGTTGGAAAAGACCTCTAAGATCATCAAGTCCAACCCTTAACCCAGCACTGCCAAGTCACCACTGCCCCATGTCCCTCAGCACCACATCTACACGGCTCTGAAATCCCTCCAGGGATGGGGACTCCCCCACTGCCCTGGGCAGCCTGGGCCAGTGCTTCACAACCCTTTCAGTGAAGAAATGTTTCCTAACATCCAAACTAAACCTCCCCTGGCACAACTTGAGGCCATTACCCCTCGTCCTATCACTGTTACCTGGGAGAAGAGCTCAACCCCCCAAGGTTCTTAGTTGCTGATTTCAATACATGGATAGTTGAAGAGCTGAGAGGAGAATATATTTATTTTAGAAGAACAGATATAATCTTCAGCCAGACATCATACAACAAAAATATCTCTCCTTCAGTCATACACAGTTCAGCCAGCATCAGCTTTGAATGGGGAGATGACACCAGCTGGAGCAGGCTAACAATTCTGTGCACCAGAGAAACGTCCCCTGTGTAATTAATTTCTAATGACTCATCTGTGAAGGGCCTTGGACTGTCTTAACTTGTCATTAGAACCTATTGAGCAAATGGGTTTTCTCAGAATCATTTTTCTACCCGAATATGGAGAATTGCAACATTCCATATTCAATATTCTCCAGTAGCCCCCAAGGACCCTCTGAGTGATTACAAAGTTTGTGTAAAAAATGGTGTAAACAAAGCTATTGTAACTCTTGCTTATTTGCAGAGCTCATCTGCAATATATTCATGGTGATAATGCAGCTGTAACACACATATTATTTTTATAAGCTGTTCTACAAATAAAAGGCAACAGGCTTTAATTTCTGAATGAGCTCTCTGCATGTGCCACTACTTTAAATTCTTATTATCACCCAGGATATGTACTTATTTCAATAAAATTATTTCTTGTATGAGCTGCTAATTACATAGTAGTGAATTATTTTTTGGTCAAGCATTGCCTTGAAGCTTTCAGGGAAAGACAGTCGCTTTTATGGCAGGGGATTATTCAGAAACTCCAGACTCAACAATGGGCCTGTTGTTGAAAGCTTAAAGCTTTGATATGGCTAAACGATTAACTCGTGGGATAAAAGTATTTTCTAGCTTTCTTATGAAAAATAAAGTTAGTCAGTGCAAGAGGGCTCAGGGCACCATAAAACTCCCATGACAGCCTGTAGAAACAGAACTCCAATAGTTAGTGTTTTATGGGAAACCACATGGGCAGAGATGGGAAGTCGGGTTTCTCTCCTCTTTCCCAGACACACTCCTTAGCAACCTGAGTGCACTCTGAAAAGCAATCCTATTGTCAACAGGCTCAACAGCTAGGGACATGCACATCCACTGCAAAATTCAGTGAGTACACAAGAGGAAAAGGCAAAAAAAGATGACCCCAAATTTCTGCAACAAATACAAGCTGGGAAATTGCTGGGAAAACACCTCAATTGGGAAAATACTGTACTTGAACCTCAGAAAACTCTAGGACAAGCTTTTAAGTAGAAAAGACCTGTGTGAATCTGAGCCCTTTACTGCTAGGGGATGTTGGATTTTTAGTGTGCTCCTTGATTTTTGGCCTTAGTGTCACCCTGTATTGACACATGCATGTCCTGAACTGTGCAATAGATTTAACTGACTTCGTGGAACTCTTCACAGCACAGAAAGTAATATCAAAGCTCTTCCTCTTGAATGCTTGTGCATTCAGGTTCATGATTTTTCATCACCATACTAGAAACTCATAGGGTCTAAATCAGCCCATTTCTATCCCAAAGCAAATTCCCATTCATGCCAGCTGAGAATGCAATTCAGGACAGCATAAATGTTTATGACACTAACAGAACCCTGTGGGAACAGGACCCACATATAAACATGCAGAAGTTTTTTGTCTTCAGGCATTTACTGAAATCACTACTAAATGTTAATAATATTAGGATTAAAAGTGGAGTTGAAATTTTCATGAAGCAGCTCCAGCATAGCTAGAAAGAAAAATGAAAAACTCTCCACTGTCTTCAGGTTAAAGCAGCTCCACTACATTTTAAAATAATAGCTTGAGAGGTACTGCACAAAGAGTATGAGAAATGCTCCACAGTGAGGTGATCCATCAGAGGGAAACCTTGAAGCCTGGAAAGCAGGGAAGACAATAAATCCCCAGAATAAATATTGAAAGGGGAGAAAGAAGGAGTGAGATTTCATTTTATTACATCATTTGATGTCATGAGCATGCACAGGGGAAAAGATTTATTTATTTATGTTTCCCAGAGGGGCTGGCTCTGTAAACAGATGGAAGAGGGGCTGGAAAATCCAAATTCCAAACAGAAAAGGTCAAGGCACAACAGAGCTGTATTTTCAGGCTCAGTGATAGAGAGGCCATAGCTGATGTAGGATTTGATTCCTTATTAGATTTTCAGTGGTTTATGGATAGGTTATGCAAATTCCCAGTCTGCTGGAAATCTGCATGCATAATCTCCAGTTTGCTGCAAAGCGTTCCCCGGGCACAGGGGCAATGCTGGGACTGCACTGGAGATCCTGGCACTTCTGTTTGAAAACCCTGTGTTCAGTCACTGTCAGGTTTCTCAAGAGACTGACTTCCCCTTGCTTGCTCTCAGATCAGAATCTCAACTTCAAGTTTAAAGAAAATATATCTGCTAATCTAACTGTTCTATAACATTGATTCCTATTTTCATAGCATACAAATTAGGCTGTTAAAATGGATTTATCCATGTCCTTCCAACTGTCAAATGCTAGCTCTTAAATTCAGAAGACCTTTTCAACTAACTGTGGTTTTGAAATTCAGGCTTAGGTTTATGTGGGTAACTGCACAGAAAAGGCACATCCAAAGATTCTTCAAATAAAAGACCAGGCTCCTTCTCAGGGTATGGCAGCTTTTACTACTCCTGCATTTCTTGCAGCAGCACCTGAAGATGCAATCAGATACCACAAAGGAATCATCCCTACACACAGTGGATGTTTCCCCCTTCTCCCAGTTTTGCTTTGTTTTATCCCTATTTTTAAGTCTGGTCACACTCGTCTTCTCTATTTAAGTGACAATTTATTTTCAGGAATCTCTCAATCACATGCAGTGCTAAGCACAAGGGCACCATGCTCTCAGCTAGCATGTAGCCATGCTCACAAGAAACAGCAAGAGTAAGCATTCACAATGCCATTGCATCACTGTAGGCTTAATTTATACATACTGAATCATCCCACTGGTTTCAAGGGAAGTATGCGTAGCAGGTAAAGTTAAACATATACTTTGGATGTTGAGTGATCAGAACCTAAGTATATGGATCCATTAATTCAGTGTGTTTTCCTCTGGGCATATCTTACATTTCACAATCCAAACCAAAGAGAACCAAACCAGAGTGAAAATGCTATTTTCTGAGATCCTCTAGCTTTGTAGAGAGCTTTTATTAATATATAAATAAAATAGATAATAAATAGCATATAGCATTATATAAGAATATATCAATGAGCCAATACATAAAACTTATATTAATATTTTGTTAAATTTTCAGCCATCACTGTGTGTCTCATCAGAGGATATGTTACGTCTCTTGGTGTGTTATTAATGAAGCTCATCAGGGAGAACACGCTGGAGTTTCCAACAACCTCTGCTCACAGAGCTGCCTAACTGTTCTGGTTTTGTTATTATTTTTGTACAGAACGATATGTCACAGTCTCTCATTTTAATTAGATAGCTAATAAAACAAGCAGTTTGCCTTGGGTCAGCCCAGTGGCAAAACAATGCTGCGACAAAGACTAACAGGCAATCCATCACCTTCTGCTGTGCCACACAGCCATCCTGCCCAAGCACTGGGGCACACACTGGTACACACCACAGCCACAGCAAGCCCTGAGATCTCCACTGTAACCCCACTGCTCCTAGCAAGGGTCCCTGACCCTGGGTGTATCTCCTGGGCTCAGCCTGCACGCTGTTACTCAGTGCATGCACATGCTCTCTGGTCTACTCTGATAAGGGTTGGGTTTTGTTTGGCTGTAAATCTCTTTTGGGCGCTGCATAAACAGGCTGTATGAAAACAATTTGTCTGGGTTTAGCCTGAATGTATAAAAGCAAAAGCCACTGGCAGCCAATTAAATGGGCTGGAAACGACTCAGGAAGAAAGAACGAACAGGGCAGCTGTCCTCTGTGGAGAGAGGAAAAAGCAAAGTACTTGAGAGTGAAGATCTGAGATGGCCACCAGTTCCCAGCTCCCTGTCCTCTGCCTGCTCTCACTCGCTGTCAGGTGTGTTTGCAGTCGTACGCTATCACTGCTTGAACTTCAGGAGTTTCAAAGACCCACAGACTTGGAAGGCTGTCACCCACTTCGTTAGTTCTAATTTATTAATGGGAAAGTATACAAGGGCTTGATCCAAAGCCTCCTGTGTTCAATGGAAGGCCCTAAATGTGGCTTTGAGCAACTGTGGGCTATCTATACTAAAAATTGAATTTAAAAAAAAAAAGGAAATGGCTTTTGCTATTGCTATACTAGTCACATAGAAACAGATCATCTTTCACAGTGCTGTCAGGTAAAGTCAAACTGCTTCTCTGGGAGATTAGGGACTGATTAAAGTCCTTGCACTCAGGGATATATATCTGTATTAATCTTGGAATTATTTGTCAAACACCCAAGATCTCTGCTTTGATTTGTGGAATATATGCTGAAAGTCACCATTTAAAATGAGTCAAGATTTTAAAAATTATTTTTATGTTTTTAAAGTAAATGCACAAGGTGCTGCTTTGCCCCCAAACCAAGCACTGTTATTAACACAGTGCTCTTTTTGCTTTGGAATTGTGCCTAATGTGTGTTGCTGATTGCAGAGAATGCACCTGGGAAACTAGAAAGCAGGAGTTAATACACCTTCAGACAAGTCCATAAAGCACAGTCTCTGCTTCAAACCAAGAGCCAAGGCCAGGTTAGCACTGACAGCTCCTGTGGTCCCGGTGAAGAGGCAGCACAAAAGCCACTTCTCCAGCTTCTCTCTCTACAACAAAGCAGTTGACCCTTTTGGAGAAGCTTTTCACAGAATCACAGAATGTTGGGGATTGGAGGGGACCTCAAGAGATCATCCAGTCCAATCCCCCTGCCAGAGCAGGAATACCTAGATCAGGTCACACAGGAACACATCCAGGTGGGTTTTGAATGTCTCCAGAGAAGGAGACTCCACACCCTCTCTGGGCAGCCTGTGCCAGTGCTCTGTTACCCTCACTATGAAGAAGTTCTTCCTCACATTTATGCAGAACCTCTCTGTGCAAATGTGCACTTGTATTTCAGTGTAACAACTGCCTTGTAATGGGGCTATTAACCAAAAAATTACAGAATCACAGATGACAGAACGGGAACAGACTGCTTCAAGTCCTCATTAGTAATGAAGGTCAGGTTTAACGTGGCATTAGCCTCTACCTAAGATAAAGAATTTTTTTTCAATTATTTTTCACAACTCCTCAGGCTTCTTGGCAGTCATTTTTGCTCACATAGAAAAATGTTCTGGATAATCTGGTTGCAGTTCAGTAAATAAGTTGTGATGCATACTTTCATTTGAGATATCAAAATTTTCTGGTTTAGCAACCCCTGGCAGAATAATCAATAACTCACATCCTGAGAGTGATGAGAAGAGGGAAACGATGAAGATAACAGACTGTAGCAGAACATCAGGACCTGCAGGAGGTCGGCTGACTTGCTGGGATAAGGATGTACTGGCCTTTTGCCTTCAGAAAATCAGGTCTCATTGGCAAGGCAGGAAACATTTGGGGGGAGTTTCCCGAGACAGAGAAAATCACCAGCGCAGACCTCAGCACAGTTTTCAGTGTGGTCAGAAAAAGCCCCAGATCTGGAGCATTAAGTAGTGATTAGGGTTCACCCAGGCTCAAATCCAATCCTGTGCAGGAGTTAAGACAGTGTGAGCCTTTTGTAATGGACAAATTACATCCCAGATGAGAACTGTAGTCTGGGAGACCCCAACGCAGGGGGACTAAGCTGGGAAAAACAGGAGAATTTACAGTCTTGTCATCAGCCACAACAGTTCCATTTTCACCCTGGCTCAGTCAGGGCTACCTGGGCTTCCACCTTGCTGAATAATTTAGTATAGCTCTCTTTAACAAGCACATGAAGAAGGCTACCACAACACTGTCTCTAATTCCTGCCTGCTAGATGTTCATGTCTGCTGGGAACTAATGCTGGGAAGACACAGGCTCAGGCTGGTTTTGGAGGCAATACTGAAGACAGTTTAATGAGGAGGGCAGGGGAAAGTTGGGATGGTGTGTTTTCCTTTTTGCCTACTAAACCATAATTCAGAGTAAGTTGGAAAGCAATTACTTTTAATATCTTATCTAAAAGTCCATACTAATAGCCTATGTAACCTCCCAGCCAAATTCTGTGAGATGCTGTGACCCTACAACTCAGGCAGAAGTGACTTGGTGGCACAGACACAGAAGAATTAATATTTCTGATCTTGATCTAAGGTTCACAGCAGGGCTGAACCTGGCCTACTGACTGGGACTGTCTAACTGTAAAGCAAATGAGAGCCTGAGCAACAATAAGGAAAAAGCCAATTAGTTGATACACCAGATAATGGATTCCCTGGAAATAACTGCTGGAATCAAGTTTTCTTAAAAGAAAAAAAAAAAAAAAATCAGGGTCAAAACCAAGAAGGAAAACATCTCTAGTTTCATCAGGGGACTAAGTTAAAAAAATATATATGTGCAGGTTTTTAAAGATAAAACAAGACTGTGATCAGCAACCCTGATCTAAAGAGGAAGGATGAAGTTGTGCAGGTGTGAGCGGCCACAAGCCTGGCCAGTGTCTGGGGGAAGCTAATGGAGCCCCAGGCTCCCCCCAGTTCCTGCTCCAGCTGAGCCTGCCCACAGGGAGCTCAGGGCCTGCAGACCTTTCTGTCTTCCCAAAACAGATCGAAGTCATCAAGGCACTTAGCTATTGCGCATTAGCCACATTTAACCAGGCTGATGGCCCTGAAATTACCTAATCCTTTCTGAGTATAGTGTCTTAAATTATTGAATTCTGCTATGTTTATTTATTATTTACTCAGGTTAGCTACATGGTATGGTTATGTATCTTGTGCTTTCTAGGAGAGGGACTGATGGCCGCAACAGAAAACAAGGAATTTTCACAAGATGTTGATAAATTTATAAAATACCACCAAATGCACTTGCCCTCAGGTTTAAAAGGCTTGAAAAATCAGACGTGTTTCGTACTTGATCAGTTTGAACTGCAGCAGCTGTTTGTATGACGTGATGCAACTGGTGGAGCAGAGTTTTACAGAGCTCGAGGGGCATCATTCTAACCCCTCTATGCCAGGTGAAAAGCTGCTCTCTCAAGACTAATTGTCCTTGTCAGACAAATCTGGTGCCAGAAATACAGCGATATTAAAAATTCTGCAGTTAGTTCTGGGAGGGTGGCCCAAATGTGAAGCCCTGACCGTGAACCTCAACATCTCTTGGAGACCATGGTGAATGACCACCTGGATGAAATAAAACCACATTTTATTTCAGACAGCTGCATGGACCAGCACTGAATGGTAAACTGAGACCACAGTCTACAAACCAGCGGCTGTTTACAGGCATAAATAGTAGGCACAAGAGCAGCTGGGAGCACCTCTCCTATGAGGACAGGCTGAGGGAGTTAGGGTTGCTCAGCCTGGAGAAGACAAGGCTCCAGGGAGACCTTAGAGCACCTTCCAGTACCCAGGGGGGCTACAAGAAAGCTGGAGAGGGACTTTTTACAAGGGCATGGAGTGTCAGGACAAGGGGTAATGGCTTTAAACTGGAAGAGGGGAGATTTAGATTAGATATTAGGAAGAAATTATTTCCTGTGAGTGTGATGAGACACTGGAACAGGTTGCCTAGGGAAGCTGTGGCTGCCCCCTCCCTGGCAGTGTTCCAGGCCAGGTTGGATGGGGCTTGGAGCAACCTGGTCTGGTGGGAGGTGTCCCTGCCCATGGCAGGGGTGTTGGAACGAGATGAGCTTTGAGGTCCCTTCCAACCCAAACCATTCTGTGATCGTATGGCTGTCTTCACTGGCTTCCTGCAGCTTCTCCTTTTCCTATATGTACAGGGAGTCTAAACCTTCTCCAAGACATTTATTTAAACAGCACAGCAATAGGCAGTACAGGTGAGTGCCTGGCACAAAGCAGCCCTGACTGCATCTGAACTCGGCTGGAGCTACGATGGTAGAAAAACACAGAATTAAACACAACTTCACTATCCACCTAACAGTGAAAATTTAAAAAAGAAAACCACCAACAATACCTGCTATTTCCTTATGGTTTTCAGTACCACCATAAAACAATGGTGCCTTGAAAATGGACTGGATTTATTTGGCCAGCAGAAGGCATCCAAGACAAACTGAACTGCACCAAGCTGGTTAGCTGCAGAGGAGCTTTCTGTAGCACACAAGTCTGCCTGCAGTCACTTAGGCTAATGAGCTTAACTAATAATGCAGTAACTAGATTGCTGGCAAAACATAAATAGTCCTACAATACAATAATACCTAATAAAAATAATGTCCAAAAGCATTTTGAAAAATTATGCTGCTTAACAATATTCATGAATTTTTGCAAGCAATTAAAGAGAAACTACTGTAATTTTTTAATCATAAATCTTTGCAATTAAGAAATCATCCATAATTTGTGGCCTGAATTCCACCAGAGAAAACAGATAATAAGACAAGTCTATGGGATTCTTATTATCTTTCAATGATAAATAATTTGCTTTTTTTCTACTAAATTGACTTTGACTTTGGGTATTTCACAGAATCACAGACTTGCCTAGGTTGGAAAAGACCTTGAAGATAATGGAGTCCAACCATCAACCCAACACTGACAGTCCTCAACTACACCATATCCCTGAGCACTGTGTCGACACAACTCTTGCACACCTCCAGGGATGGGGACTCCACCACTGCCCTGAGCAGCTGCAAGGATTTAGCAAGTGTTTTTAGCATGCAATGGCAACTAACACCTTTGATAACTGTAAAAGGCCTTTGCTGAAGATAACGTCACAAACTATTCTGACTGAATTTATACTCTAAGATTTCAATTGATGTTGAAATATAAGTGGGAGTTCACTGTGCTAGGTGCTGTACTAATGTACATGTGGACCTTCAAGGCATTATGCTGTGATTTGTCACGAGATGTTATTAAAATCTTTGATATTCATGGGGTGCTCCCTGATCCCACTGCCTGAGCTGGCAAGGGCAGCAAAATCAGCACTGCCTTACCCAAATGGCCAGAAGGTACTTTACTTATCAGTGCCTTTATTTGGATTATATATTGTGAATTAATTTCATTATCATTCCCTCCCTGGGAAGGAGGTGCAGAGCTGCTGAGAAAATGTTAGGCTTCAAAAGAGAGAGACTTCTGCAACGGCCAATGACTACAAGTGTTAATGTTGGCTTCAGCTGCACTGCCAGGCACATGGCAAGGACAGAAGGACAGCGTGACCAGCTCCTTGCTCCAGCCTTGCTGACTCCTTGCCCACCTGCTACCGATAAGAAAGTGGGTGTGAAATCTGGGTCGCCTGTCTTCAGCTGCAAGTGCTTCAGTATGGAGGAATCAATGTCACCGGTGAGGAAGGAGACACTATCTAGACAGCTCTGCAATGCACAGGAAACCTAATTCTATGCAGCCTCCTTGCAAATGTCTCACTTATAATTGATATTTTATTGTTTACTTTGGAGACTTGCGTTTATCAATGACACTTTGCTGCGTGAAACAGCTGGAATTCTTCTACCTCCTCTTCCAAATCCTGGGGCGAATTGCGGTGATAAATGAGCCCTGGAAAGGCATGATTTATGGCTTCACTGCCTCAAGGTGTACTGCAGATCCTTTTGTACAAATGAAACTCTGCTTAAAAGCCCTTAAATTTTTCAGGGTGACCTCTCTTCTTCCCTGTCACAATTCTCATTACAAATCACTGAAACTCTCTCTTCCTTTTTAAAATATTATTTTAACTAAGGGTCTCATTTTTCCATTTACTTCCCCTTCAAAGTTGCATTGCACATCAACCCCCATCAGCTCAAAGTGAACAGACAATGTCTGGTCAACAAAAGCTTTACTTATAAGAGGACAAGGCTGGTTTCCTCATGGTAAGCACCAGAGGAGCTACTACTCCCTTGCTTGCAAAAGCTGCCAGTTAAATTTACAGCTAGACTCATATTGAATCTGACTCTCTGACTTGCCAGAACACAGTATCTTTGATACCTGTGGTAAGAAAAGCTAACAATTACACTGCAGAGATCACCCATGATCCCTCTTTACATGGTGCCCTTCTCAGACTAGAAAGTAAGAGACAAACAAATAAAAGACGAAGCCTTTAAGTGGATAATAGATGGCATAAATCATACAGTGTTCTAAGCCATAAATGTACAACCAGTTAATTCTGAATATTTTGTATTTTTGCAAGCAGTCTACAACACATTCTTATGCTAGCATAAAATTTTAACAGAAAGAGAGGACTGGGCTATTCCTAGGGACAGGAACAACATCCAAATTAATTTATTTACTCATTTATTTATCTAAATATTTGTTTTGGAAGTTATATCATGGACCATGCCTAAGGTTTAAACCAATCTCTAATATCTAGGAATCAGGATGACTTTCTTTCAGGCACGCTGCTACCAGTGCCATCATCGCTGGGGATACAGTGACATGTGGCTTTAGCAACCCTAGGACCTTGGGAGAATGTCACGTGTCTGTCTAATTCCTGTTCTTTGGAGAGCACTGAATGGAACTGTGAATCCTGGCCCCTCCTATTATGATTTTTTCCTTTATGATTTGTGTTGTGGCAGCACTTGGACCATCACTCACCATGCTTGACTTCATTGTACGAACATAGTGCAAAACCTGCTCTGAACAGGAGCAGTGACAGGGTCAGAGAGAGGCACCCCAGGAGAAGGGGTGCCACTGTCCTGTTCTGAGAGGCCACGCTGGGGACACGAGTGCCTGTTCCTGGTGTGCAGGGAAATGTGCTTTGGTAAGGTTTACAAGGAAATGCATGGAGTCTGGAGGATGTTCCAGGGGAACTGTAACATCCTCTGCATTGAATAGGCACAGTGAGGGCTGCTGATGTGAATACATTCTGAAAGGCCACAGCTCCCCCTTGGCAAAACAAACCCTTCGCATGTATCAAGAGCAAAACCTACTTCAAGCACAAGCCAATTTACACCTCTGATAAAAATTCTCAAAACTCCACAGAATGTAACTGTTTCTTTTTCCTATTTAATTCTGCCTCTAAGAGAATATAGAGCGTGGGTGGAAAGTGCAGAGCTGTTCCTAAAAAGCCAGCCCTTACCATACACTAGACTTCAGGTCCTCGGTCCTCCTCCACCTGTCACAGAAGTGTATGAGAGTGCCTGCAGGTTCAAACTGCCAAAAGGGTTAAAATTTGGTGCACTGTGGCAAACATATGACAACTGTCAGTGACTACAGGATGGGTTTTGCCTGCGTCCCTCACCATGAGCTTTACTCTGCTCTCCTGGAATAATGCACTGATATGAAACCTTTCCTGGAATTAATGCCTGGGCACGCTACCCCGGAAGGCAAGCTTCAGAATACAAAGCAGGGAGAGCTCCAAGGTCTCCTTTTGTCTTAGAGTGTTTCTGCAAAAAGAACTGTCAGAATGAATTTCTTGGGTAGTTACATGCACATCACACGGACTTTCACTCAAGCCCCATTGCAATTTGGCATTAGTTAAATGTACCATTAAAGCAAAGCATTAGCTAAAAAGCTCCTCAGTAACTCTCCACCCTTGAAAACCATTTACCGAAACCGTATTATGCTCCTGATTGCCTTCACTGTATTTTCTGTGGTGTTTTTTCTTGCAGCTGATTGGAATGCTGAGATAAAACAAAACCTAAAAAGAAATGTGCTTTGACTTCTTTGGAGTGTGACCTTGAGAGCCGAGCTGTTGTATGTCATAAATAATGAAAAATTAGATATATAGGCTAAAACAGTGAGGAAAGTATTTTATATGATTTTTCAGGGGCTGTAAGTCCAAGAAGAGCCTGATGTCTATCAGACTGTTATATAAATAGTCTTGTAATGAGGAAGAGCATATAAGATCCAAGATAGATTTCTGCTTTTTAATGAGATGGGAGAATATATTACTTCAGAATTTAAAGGCTATTTTTCTTTTTGAAATTCAGATCTGGCTTTATGAATATTTTATTTAAAAAATCCAGACGACGGTAATAAGTTTTCTAATGCTAGGATGTTTCTCTTTAACATGTAAGCATATTGTTGACAAACCTAATTTTTTCAGAAAAATCACTTCAAGGTTACTAATATACACTTTAAAACTGAATTCAATCTCGGTCCATCCACTAATTTTTCCAGTACTGAAGCTTTCTGCCACCGTGAGAAGTTACAGCAGAAATTACTGATAGCCCAGAAAGAATTATTGCTTCTACAGTCCCTGCTGGAAACTTCTCACAAGGATAACCTTGCACCAAAACTGTACTTTTTGAACCAGCTTGCATCTAAATTGGAACTGGAGTTTCTGGAAAGAGCAAACACTGACTCATTTTACAAGAACTCTTGAATCTCTTCCATGATTAAGATAATATTTTATTGCATTGTCAAATAAGTTTTGCACTGTAAACTTATTAAAGCCATAAGTTCTATCGAGAATTCATTTCAAAAGGATTTCTCTGGTTAGAGCCAGATCAATAGCTGCATTTTGCAGAATATGAAGATTTTCTTTTCATTTGGAAATACTAGAGATTGCCTTAAGATTAATTTCAGCTGCAGTACAAGGAGGATGTTGGAACAAGCAGGCATAGAATTCAGCACCAGCCATTATTTTACCAAACATAAACCCAAGGAACATATTTCCCCACTTGACTGACACATTGCAGATAGATTAGTCAAATTTTCTCAACTGAAAGATGCACAGTTCAGAAGTGATTGAGGACAGACAGGCACACGTACAGGCAGGCACACACATCACCAGCCATTTTTCAGGACACAGCAAAAGATCTTCCTCCTCAGGAAGCCAGACTCAAAAAGCTACAATTTTCCTAAAAGCTGGAACATTTCAGAGCAAATTAGAAGTTCCAGTCTTCATTTCAATCTGCTGTTTCAGTAAGGGCCCCCACAAAGTAAATGTGAAGAAAAGTTTTGTTTCAGATCAAATAATTCATAATGAATATTTTGGTCTCCTATAGAAACATTCACGTTATAGGAAAAAAGAATAATGAAAAATTAATGTGAAAATAATTAGGCCTTTCCTTAAATACATTAAAAAGAAATAATCATGTGTTCTAATAGCTAAAATGCTGATTTCCAATTCTCTCTCTCTGGCCTGAGGCCTCCTGGCTGGAGTGCTGACTCCAAACCTACGCTCTATCACCTGTTCATCTACCAATTCATTATTTGAACTTGACAAGTTGTTTTCTTCTTGTAAGCCTCCATTTCCTCATCTATAAAAGAGGTACGATGTGATAAATCCTTGTGCAAAGCCATAGAAGTGGTGTCAATGAGCCTCACTATATGACAAGAAGGGTTTTATTATTATTTTCGGGTATTATTTTCTGCTTTTTTAGTCATTCACTAAAATATATCACATTCTAGGCCATTTTTTTCACGTTCTGGAAAAGCTGTACAGATCATCTCTCCAAAACCACAGAGATTAAAAACTCCTTCAGAAACCTTGGATTAATATATTGTACCACAACTGCTGTTTCACACGTAAGTGCCATCAACAGTGGAGAAGGGAAGATAAAAAGAACCCATATTTTAGGCTTTCAACATGGCTAACGAGACAAATTCAATGTACAAATCACATTCTATATCCTTGAAAATC
Organism: Podargus strigoides; assembly: GCA_028020825.1. Classification (NCBI taxonomy): domain Eukaryota; kingdom Metazoa; phylum Chordata; class Aves; order Caprimulgiformes; family Podargidae; genus Podargus; species Podargus strigoides. Next base: position 23,081,095 of record CM051628.1, read on the forward strand.
TTCACAGAAGTAACTTGCACTGTGCTTCAGGTGACCCAGACATTCCTGTCACCCACAGGGAACCAAGACTGGCTACCTTCCCCTTCCTGAGGAGCGACAATGCTTTGTAGATGTGATACAATGCAATGTGTGCTTTCATTCTCATGAGGGTGTTTTACCACCCTTCACATCGGTACCCAGTGAAAGGGAGCTTTGCACCCTGCCCCATACACACCCACGTGGTTGACCTGCTCCAGAAGGTGGCCATCTAAAGCCTGTATGACCTCAGTTGGCTTTTCTTGCCTTGACAGCCTTGCCTTAAGTCAACACACTAATGTTTCTGCTCATGAAAAAGTGCTTAATAACGTCTGTTCCCAGTCTGCTGTTCTTTAATTTCCACTTGTGCTCCTGGTACTATCACCTGGTAGACATTATCTACAGCAAATTAAGAATTTATATACTTCAGGAAGGTCTTGACTGGAGGCTTATCAGGGGAGGCTGAATGGGGGCTTTTTCATTAAACTTTTTCATTGCGCTTAAAGATTGAAAAATGTATGAAACAGCTTCTCTGGGGAAGGAGAAATTTCTTACTCTTTAATAAGCACTATTTATCAAAGACATATAATGGGAACCGTCTGCCAGATGTAGAGTACATGGTCTGGAAACTCTTGTATATGAGCTGCCTGAAGGCTTGCATCTGCCTTTATCCGTGTGTTATGTCTGCTGTGTTCACCTCTATCTGACAACCGTCAGATATTGGGGAAGCTCCCCTCATACATATACACTACCAAGGCCATCTCCTCCCAGTGGCATCTATCTTCCTCTCTGCAATCAAGACATAGCCTCACCCCATGGGATGACACACAGACCCTCCCTGAACTTCCAGAGGCAAACACAGGTCCTGTGCAGGAGGACAGCTCAGCCCCAGGTTCAACACACTGCACAACGCAAGCTCTGCGACGCCAGCTAGCACACTTCATGGCAACAAGGACATCATAAACAGAAAGATACCATATGGGAGACGACCATGATTAAAAATCAAAAAATAAGCACGCTGGATTGAGTCAACGCAGATTTTAAACCTAATTTGCATTTAAATTTTCATTTCTACTACCTTTATAAATCTTTTTAGATCGCTATAGCAGATATATTCATGGAGTTGACTTATAGTAGAGAAATGTAACTTTTCAATATGTAGCCATGGTAAATATTTGTATAGCTCAAATATAACTAAATTGACCCATAAAAGCTTCATTATATTTCGAGAGGCAAGGTCTCAGTGTAATGGAAAGCTCCTTCCATTGCTATTACATTCTAATCAGATTACTTATCTAATCCTCCTCATTTATCAAGTGCATCAGAATTGATCTGCAATGTACAGGAGTTGCAGAGTTTCTGGGGGGGTGGCGATGGTGGTGTTATTTTTGCCTCCTCTTCCTCAGTTCTTCATTTACCACAGAAATAGAAGCAGCAAGCTGCAGAGCACTGGCTCTGTACAAATCCCTAATACATAGCAAAAGGGACTATTAGGCAGATTCACTCTTAAACATCAGTGTCTTTCTTGACATTAAAGTTGGAAAATGGAACAATTATTTTTGCATTAGCAAGTCATACTGACAAATTCCCTCTGCACCCTCTTCCTGTCATGCCAAAATGAATCATCAGCATCTTATTAAGGTGCCCAGGCTATCCCATAACAGTAATAAAGTGTAAATGTATCCCAATTATTCATTTAATGACTTCATGAATATTCAGTATTAAGAAGTAGTAGCTGAGCTCACTGCACCAGGTTACAAAGGACAGAGGCTGCATATCCCTTATTATTTCTGAGATGACTTAAGGTTTTTTCAGATCTTTCCAGTATCCATAATTCACTGGGACAACACCTATTCTGTGACAGGTACAAATCCATACAGTTTTAGTGCTCTCATCTACATATTTCTTGGAAAAGGAACTCATCTGGTAACAAGAACAGATTTCAGGAGAAAATCCAACTTCTCTGCCAAAGAAACACATGCTGGACTGGAATGACATGAAGTTGGATGCTTATAGTATTTTTCATCTGGACTTCAAAAGCACTAAGTACTAAACGCTTTCTTACACCTGCTCAACAAAAGTTCTTTACATTTTGGTTTTAGGTAGCAAGTGAATTCTTCTGTTGCGGTAGATAATGTGTACTCCCTTTTGCCATCCCCCTCCACGCCTTCGCTCTAGCCCAGCCTATGTTAATGCTGTGTGAGCTCACAGGAACTGCTCCTGTCCGTGGGATGGCACAAAGTTTTGAAAAATGAGTTGGCACATTGCTTGGCAATGTTATCCCAGAAAATTGCTGCCATGAAACAGATGCTCTTGTTTAAGAAATGAATGCCAATGAAAGTGTGAACAGTGGCTATGTATTTATGCATATGTATGCATTGTTCTCCATCTACTACACTACTTTGTTCTGCACTTTAGGCTGTGCTTGGCCACCCTTGAGTGCAAAAACTACCCCATGTCTCCATCGGATCCTCTGGAAACTCATTTGGCCAGAGATCCCTGGCAGTGCCAGGAGAGACATCCATCCTTCACACAAGGCTCACAGGAGAGGGCTGTAAAGCCTTGATAAGCTTATAGTCAAAAGGAAACATTTTTGTTCAAAGAGCTGGCTGCTGCCCAGAGCAAATCTCAGGTGGGCAAGTGAGCAACTAATCTCCTGACAGAAAACTTAATTGCTAGCTTGAGACTAAAAGTGAGAGGAAAGTGTTTTGGGAGAGCAGACCAACTGTCTTTACATAAGGGTTGTCTACTGTTATGGAAACCTGAACCCAAACCCAACGCTGCACAGAAAGAGGTGGAAGCAGAGAGGATGAGGATCAATTCCTGATGCATCTGAATAAGGAGGAAACTGAGACAAGGATTCATGCATTTCTTTTGCATTGTTTAAAATACAGAGGGAATGGTTTAGATACGTTCTGCTCAGACTGCAGCCTGTTTTCTTCGAAACGATGAATTCTTGAACACACTCTCTGAAGGGAGGCTAATGCCTTAACAGGGAGAGGAGCCAGTTTCTGAAAAGTTTTGCCAAACGGGCTGTTTGAACCCAAGGAGTAAACCTGAAGACTTCAAGAACAGAAGTGCCTGTGCATTGGCCAGTCCCTGAGAGCTGAAAAGCACTGGGTCTCACGACTGTATCAAAGCACAGTTGTTTGCCACCACGCCAGCAGCAGTCACAGAGAATGCAAAGATGAAAAACCATTCGTAAGCTGATTTATGATTATTTATTAGTTTGATTTTGTCAGTCCTACAGACACATAAAAAGCAATGCCTTCCAAACACGTAAGTTGTCATCCTGTGACACTGATGCCAGTTTTGGAAGGGTTGTGCTTGGTTTTCTATTTTCTGGTTAACTGGAGAAAGTGTCACTTTTACTAGGCATGCTCCCCTGGGGATGCCTGAGAGTCTTTGAAAGCAAGGAGCGTCAGGCAGCGGGTGCATTATTTGACTGCATTAGCTTTTATGAAAGAATCTTGTAACTTGAGACATGCTAAGCAACACTTCAAAGAAAGTATTTATTTTTAACTCAATTAAATCCGTGAAAGAAAAACTCTCCTTACACCAGCCATGTATTTGAAGCAAATAAAGTTCAATTTCTACTTTCCTTTTCTTCAGGAAAAATCATTTGCATTGCTTTTGGCCTAGATATTGAAGAATGACCCTAACTAAAGATTCCCTAGTGTATGCTTTTGTGGAAATCTAATTCCAGCAAGGTTGTAATAACTATGTTCTCATCATGTCTCTTCCACTGAGCAGACCTTTATCAGGCTCTTACATTGAGGAAGGCAATTATTAACTACACTGTGGAAATCATCACCACACTATATTAGAGATTGAAGGTCCAAATGGGTTCAAAATGAGAAAGATTCACTAATGGGCTAAAAAACTCATGGAAGGCAGACTCATCAGTAGCTACTAAGCCATAAAAAGGTCTAGGTGCAGCCTTGAGTATAAAAATCCCTCAACAGCCAACCACGGTGAGCTAAGAGGTTACGGCACGGGACGGATCACACCATTTTCCCTTGCTTCTTACACCCTTTCCCTAAGCAAATGCTACTGTCCATTTTCACACTTGCAATACCAACAGGATGCCACATAGTTGTTGCTATGATTTAGACTAAACTTCAGGGCCATGTCTTTGCAACAAGCTTCATGATTTCCTAGAATTCAAGGTGCACTCAGATCAACGACAGCTTTGTGATGTAAGGAAGCTGGAAAATCTGCTCCAGGCATTTAGATGCCTAACTGCCATTGTCTTGTTATGCAAATCTGGCTCTTCAATTAAGAGTGAATCATCCTACCTAAATTTAGCCATGTAAAAGCAAGCACTTAGTCTAAGTACTTCTTTAGGTTTATGATATAGGCAGGGAAAGATGATTCAAGAACCTGATGGCTTTTCCTGTTAGAGTTCCTTTGGAAAACGCGTTTTCACATAAACTCCTTTAGAGAAATGTGTGAATAAATATATGTGTGCATATATATATATATATTTATATGTTTCAAGCATAAAATCTATGTCTTACCATCCAGTTTTAATTAAGGACACACTAATAGGCAGGGTTAAATCTGTGAAAGTCAACTACTGGCTTAGATGCCATGATACCTCACATGCAGGAGGATGCTTGTTTCTACCCATCCCATCTGTGATATCTTTCTCTTTTTAAATGATTATGAAGACTAAAAGATTCTGTTCTCTGAGGATGTGCTCTAGTTTTTACGTAGTTGGGATGTTTGTCATGAGCAAGCTTAAAAGTCAAAGGTTTTAGGTTTTACTGGAAATACTTCATGCTCCTATAAGCTTTTCCTGTAATTTATGTGCAAGTGGCTCCAAATACACAGCTGAGGATGTCGTCTGGGAATAAACTGAAATGTTATTTCTGGGGTATTGCATCAATGACTTGAGTCTTAACCTACGGGAAAAGGGATGAAGAAAGAGCATGATAAAAGCTATCACTATAATCACTTTGGAGACTGTATTCCTATGGAAGAGAGATATTTCCTCTCTTTTTTTTGTCATTGCAATCAAGTTGTGTTTACTCCGCGATACGTTTGTGCACAACGCCAAGCAACAGTATAAAAAGCACAATCCAAATGAAAAATTTCCTAATTATTGTTTCATCCCAGTAATAAATATATATGGCTGGCTTCTGTGCACAAAGGCAAACAGATGCCCGGGGAAAAGGATGGGATGCAGAAGTCAGATGTATTTATTACTGAGCTGTGCAACACAACGAAGGTGTGTGTTAGCATAGCAACCTCTGACTAGTGGAGATTCACTGCAGAGCACTGAAGACAAAGGGGAGCTCGCTGACCCAGTATATTGCAAGCACAATAGAAGGAGGTCTCAAGTGTGAGCCTCACTGAGTGACAAAGTACTCAGGAATTAACAATAAAGAAACCTCATCCAGGAAAAAAAAGAAATAAATCAATCAATCAAGTGCACATTAGTCAGCCCTAAAACAAAAAAATAAATGGAAGTACTCATGCGTTTAAGGTTAAACCAAATGTGTTCTTACTCACTCTGCTGGTTTGAAGACGTTTTCAGAACTACAATTCATAGAAGCATCTAATCTTTATTAGAGCCTTTTTGTCATAAAACAAAGACTAGCTGTTATTTAAATTTTCCATTTCCCCCTCGATTCTTTGCTTCTCGAAGCCAGTCTGTCACTCCTCACAGTAGCCTTGAAGAGTTGAGACCTCTGCTGCTGCTGGCCTTATTCTGAGAGCACTGCAGGGACTTACCAGCCATCCTCACTATTCACACCTGATACTTGCTGGCGAATGTATACTTTGAAGCAGTACTGAACTTTTTAATCACTTTTGCCCTCTTCTGTATATTGGCTCCAGGGACCAGTGTAATCACCCCTTATTAACACCCACACAAGGCAGCTAAGAAATATTATAAATGAAAGAAGGAGATCTTTATCCCTGCTAAAGTACTTACAACGTCATATAGCCCCATCCAGAGCTCACCCATAAGTCAGAAGCTCCAAAGTTTCTGGGATCAAAGCCCACTACCAAACTCCAGTGTTTCTCACAGACAACTGCAGACAAATATTGCCAAATCGAAAATTGGAAGTGCTGTATATGTGATATGATTCTACGTATCAGCTGTAGGGCACATCCTGCGGCCCTGCGGATGGCAAGTTTTGGAAGCCATGTCATAGAAAATTAACAGAATCTATTTATTAGACAGAGCTAGGAGGACTGTGCTGCACATGGAACTAAACACAGCTCTGTCTAAGCCTCAAAGCACTCAGACAGGAGTTTCTTCAGGTATTTCAGCAAGTGTCAAAAAAATCCATCATCACAAACAGTTCTAATTATTTCCAGGCAAATGCCTGTAACCTTGGCAAAAAACAATTACTGAGCACGCTATTGATCCAGTCAGTAAATAAATACACTTATGTCATGAGTAAGCTAAAATCCTCCTGGGTATAAAACCAAAATCTTAAGGACTACTAGTTATCTGACATATGATTTTAATTAGGACTTATCGATTAAGGGTTTTTAAAACCAAACAGACTTTCTTGATAAAAGGCCTAGTGCAGGATTTCTGCAAAGTTAAATAATGTCTGACTTGCTATATAAAAACCTGTGACCCACATCCTAATTACTTCACTAAAGAAGTTTGCTTTTTATTTCAACAGAACAATGCATGCAACATTTATTCTAAATACCATGAATGTTTAATGTGGAGGGAGAAGGGCTAAGCTAAAGGAGCCATACAGGGAGATGATTTTCAGTGCCTGGTCTCAGCCATCTAACCACGGTTATTGCAGTGAAATTAAAAAGAAAGAAAGAAAAGAAAGAAAAAAGCACAAGACCTTCTTAAATACTAATTCTTCTAACAATCCAGACATAAAATTAACTGTAACATCTCCTCAGAGCCTACTATATTTCAGTGTCTGCCGACAGTGGGCTTTCAGCACAAGTTTAAGCACTCTCTAGAAAGAATCCCACAATTACCAGGAGGTCAAGGTCACAGGGCATACAGGTTGTTCATGTCTCTGGGCTGCTTCAGCTCTGAGCTGAAGTCAGGCTGGGATTGATTCTCTGTGCTTAGGGTCAACCACAGCCATTGAGCAGACTCATTTTAGTCTTTGTGGCACTGTGGACGAGAAAGAAGCCCTTTGGGTTGTGCAGATGGCAGTGAGAACTGCCTATGGACGAGAAACCCAATCAGAACAAGCTCTCCTTCATTTCCATTATTTTCCATAACATGATCAAATCAAAGCCAACTAAATGCAGCCATATTTGTCCTGCTGTAAATTGTACCCACACACAGTTCTGCAGCCACGAATCTGGCCCTACTTCACTGGGAGCTTAGGCAATTTTCCACACAATGGGTGAAAGCCACAGCATCCCCTGCTCTCCCTTGCCAATTACCTGAGCAACATATAACATGATACATAGACACATCTCCCAAGCTAAGTAACAGATTGTTATTCCGTTAGTATCACATTATAGGTAAGAAAAAAACCCCACAGCCCTCTGGGGAGGAGATATTTCCTTTAAATGTAACCATTTGTGTCATAATCTTTTATCCACCTGAGTCAGGAAGAATTAGCATTTCCCGAGATGCCCGTGGGGAGCTCTGTGACTGTGCCTTTCAGGTAAAACTAATCCTGTTTCTTTGTTGCACACAAAAAGCATATGACCACTCAAATCTCTGTGCAGCTCCATTAGAACTATTTACTTCAGAAAATGTCATTGACATTTGATTTTTCTAAAGTATTTAAGGAAAGGAAAAAAACCCAACAAAAACCCAAACCCCTCCAGAGGTTTCCTGGTGCTTGAATGACATAAATGTTCACTAGACCATAGGAGAGTCTAGTCTAGTTTGTTTAAATTCAATTATGGTGTTGTCTGCAACAGAATTCACAAGGGACTAATAGGCTGAATGACATACCTGTATAGGGGAGAAGAGGGACAGAATAGCCCACTGGCAATGCTTTGCAACAAGAAACGGGGCTGTATGAGCTTTTGTACTTGGCTGATTACTTTGCCTTTGCCAAGTGTGACCCCATGTCTAAATGTCACCAGGAGAGAGCAAAAACTTAAATACTGTCATTTTAGTTTCCTACCCACTGGGAAATTACAAATGAGACTAGAGGTTGGTTTATTGTCTCTTTTCAGCTCAGCTAAAACTGCATAAACATTCTGGACAGTCTCTCACATGGGTAGCTCTGCTGCAGCAGCAAAGGGGCTCTGCCCCTCTATACTGGGGAGCAGAACTGCAGGGCAGCATCAGAGCAGGAGGACAGTGACCCCACTACAGCTCCAGAGAGTAACACCCAGCGGGTGGAAAGCAGGAATGTCTGTTCAGTAAGAAGCCCAAAACTGCTTTAAAAGTAGAAAAATTATTCTCTTTCAGAACAATACAGAAGCTTTGATGTTTTCCACAGCGGAGAAAACACAATAAATTTCATATACAAAGCACTGCACTTATTTTTTCAGTTTCGAATATGAAAGCACATCCCAAGACTTACCTGAGACCTGGTTTCTGGATGTCAAAATCTGAGACATGCCCAGTAAAACGGGCTCCTGTTTAATGGAGATTAGACAACCCAAGGCTGGGCTTGGGATTTCTGAGGTTTGGCCGCCATCCATCTGCTCCTCCCAGTGCAACACCGTTGTGGTGCAACCCTGCAAGTTCAGATGGGGGAGCCAGGGCAGTCCTACTCTGGGGTCAGGAGTGCTACAGCCTTAAGAAGCACCAGGTCCTGGGGCTGGGGCCAGGCTGGCATGTGGGGACCAGCAAGGGTCTCTCACAAGCTGCATAGCCTCCTAGAAATTCACTGAAAGGGATGCATTCCTACAAAACCATTTCAGTTTGGACGAACGAGCAATTCCTAGTTAAAAAGCTGTTTCATTGAACAATTCCCATCTGGCTGTACCCACTGCAACACAGAGGCAGGCTTCAATTTTGGCTCAAGGCATACAGGCTGACTTGAAAATACCAGCAGCGATAACGAGGCACTGAGAGATAAACCTGGCCAGAGATCTCCAGGATAAACAATCTCGGCACAGCAGTGGGCAATTCCCAGCCCACCCTAGAGCCTGCTGGCTGGGCATGCTAGCCATCAACTGCCATTCCAGGAGAGCACTGGAATCATAAGCAGCTGCATAGTTTTAAAATGACAATAATCCTGTTGATGCCAATAATATCCTCTTAATTGCTAGAAGCTGGTGTTTCGGTGCCTGGATGCTTTTCTCCTGTGCAGGTTTGCCCTTTTAAACAATTTATATCTATTTGCTTCAGAGGGAAAACAAACAGCAAATTATAGTGCTGGGGTAATGTTTGCTAATTACCTGTGCCAATGAAATACACCTCTGAATGGTGTGGGCTTCCAAACTATCATATAAACCAGCAGCTAACTTATTTATTAGCTCTGAAAAGGAGCCAAGGATCAAAACACAATGATTATTTGCTTCAGTCCCCAGGGCTGACTGCTGTGCTGTTGCTGAAGGATAATAAATACAGCCCTGAACTCGAAATGGGAATGGGATTGGAAAGGAGTGGCCTCAAACCCAACCCTAACAGACCAAATGTAGCCCCAAGAATTTGCACAGAGCTTTTCAACTTCCTTGCAAACCATAGCAGCTGCCACCATCTTCCTCAAATCTATCCTGTAGGAAATGCTGGGGCATAATTATTTCAGCAGAACCTCCTGGACCTGCTGCTCTTGTATCTACTAATTCTGGGCCTTGCTCAGATGCCACAGTGCTCCTTTTGGCTTTTAACCACAACTGATAAGGGAATAGAGGGGAAAAAAAAAAAAGGATAACAAACAAACTCGGGACATATACCCACATGCCAAAGGAAAATGAACTGCCCTGCTCCATGCAGGGAGCACAGGAGCACAGCTCACTGCAGCTCCAGGGTGGGCACGCTCACTCCCCGCAGGAAGAGGCAGAGGGGGCCAAGCAGCCACAAAAGATGTCTTCTGTTCTGCACATCTCCCTCCCCTCCTTAGCCATGCCCAGTCCCTTCTTTCCACTGCAGATTCTATTAGAAATCACTGTAGTGTGATTTTGGGTATGAGAAGTGGGACAGGCAAAAAGAGTCAGCTGAGGAACATGAGTCACGACAGAAGAGAGAGCGGCTGTGGTAGACTGGGTAGCAATAACCCAGCCCCACACATGGATTCTCTGCTGCTGGGAGAGGAAGATAAAACGTTGCTGCTGGCTTAAACTGGCTGAGACTCCTGTCCTTCTAGGTGTGCATCCATGGAGTGCAGAAGGGGAAACTCCTGCACCCCCCTGCAATCAATCACCTAAATCATGATCTACCCCAAAATGAACAAGAACATGAGAGGTGGCCGTAATGCACTACATTAAGAGCAGAGAACGGGGGCGGGGGGGAAAGAATAACAATTTTTTTACTTGATTCTGAAATAAGAACAGAATAGTTCTTTGATTATTACTAGTGCTAGGATTTCTATTTGAATGATTTCTCTCATCTCTGCTATCGGCAAGAGGCAGGAAAGAGAAGGGGAAAAAAAGATAATAATAAACCCCAGCACAGGCTGATCTAGTCATCTCAAAGCACTAAGTAATCAGATGGCCATCTTCCTGTACAGGTGGGATCAGGGAGGGGAAATCAAATGTCTTTACCTTTCTTTTTCTTTTTGAATTGTAGGGCTTTTTTCCTTTGTTGTATAGGAGTGGTTTCCTCTCTCCCCCCTCTTTAAATCACATATTTATGGTTTTTTTCAAATAGCTAAAAGCCCCAGTATTAAAAAAGAAAGTTTGGATATTCAGGGTGATTAATGACACAAGGTTTCACAGGGTTTGCTACAGAACATTTGCATTACAAAAAGCTATCCAAAAAAAAAAATAATCTACTTTCCCCTGAAGTACTAGAGCATCTTTATAATGAACTTTTTCTGCAGACTTTCTGTAAGTTACACAACATCTGTACCATTTTCTCCCCTTGTTAGTCTCTGGGTTGAACTAGAGAGTAGGAGCTCAGTTCGATTTCAGTATGAGCAAAAGAGGATGAAGATGCCTATGTAACATTAAGGGGATGTCTGATGCTGTGTGTAAATATTGAGCTTTCTTCTGGTTTAGATTACAATAAAACAAATGTTACAGAATTTCTGTTCACACAGAATGGGTAAATGTGAAGGCTACACACTCAAATTCATCCCTGGGCATGAGACAAGCATAGAGGCTGTGCCCAGGTGAGCCTAAGTTTAGGAGTATGGGTGACATTCAAATCACATAGAAGCCACAAACAGTCCTATGTGAGTTGTAATTTTGTTCATCCTTTGATTTTTAAAGTTTTCATTTATTTTCTATCAACATCACCCTGTTTCCAGTAATTACTGATCAGGCAACGTGACTGACAGCAGCCAGTGCATTGCCTCCTAATGAAAATAGGCTGGATACAGGGGCACCCTGCCTGACTGAGGCACACTTTCGGGGTACTCCAAAGGCTGCAACCCTTTACCTGAGCAATAGATTTCATGTCCCCAGCTCCCTGACAAGATTTTACAGAAAAGGTGGAACCTGGGTGGAGAAATGATGTCTGAGGAAACAGATGTCACTGCAGACCTACCCACACCAATGAGGAGTTAAACAAAACCTTCCTCTCTACAGCACCAGGCTTGCTCCTAGGCAGATCTGATGGAGACTGCACAAGACCTACAGAAATATATAGTCCCAGCTTTTTTTTTTTTTCCTCAAGTACAAATTAAACACCAAACCACACTTTGATGTTGAGTGAACTTTCCATTTGTTTAAGGATCTGAAAGTTTGTTCAATCTCCCCCATTTGCTGCTTGTTAACCAAAAGCAGCACTACTATTTACTTTTACAGCTGCCAACCAAAGTGGCCTTAATAACTACCTGCCATGGTCCTGTCTCCCTCCCTCACTCCCATCAGGGGCTGTTCCTTATCAAGAACACTCTTTCATAAAGTGCATTATTGGCCAAAAATAAAAACCATACTAAACAGCCTGTTTTCTGCAAAACAGATGCCTTTTTTCAATATATGAAGTTTTTCATCTATCTGGTTTAAGTCTTTTTTCCTTCCACCCTCCTTACTTTGTATCCTTCACAAGTTTCCTGCCAGAATTTGGTGTCACACCAGGGAATGGGAAGGCCACGAAGCCCAGTTTAGTCCTTAAAAATGACAGAGTCTGTTCAGAACTGGTTCTGCTGACATGCCCACTTGCCAAACCCAGGCACTCCAGCTGAGCAATCAGACTGAGGGACCCACACACATTCAACCAGATTGTGGATGAAAGCTCATTAAATTTCACCACCACTACATCCAGAGTTAAGGTATATTTTCATCATCTGTTTACTTCGTTGTATTAGTCTTAATATAAATGTGCTTCATTGCAAGAACAGGTGAAAAAAAAAATTGGAGTCTGAAAGGTTTGAACCCTGGCTTCCAATGTTATTAACTTTTCTATTGTTACCAGGATGATTTAAAGAAACCTAAGAATGAATGGATGGTCATCCAGACCAGCACAGTCCCAGCAGTACCATCAGGTGATATAAACACTCCCCAAAAGACCTATTTTAAGAGCTGTTGAGAGGTTTGTCATGTTCTAATCAAAGTGCTGCTTTCTTCCTTTAGAAAACTCCAGCTTTCTTCCAGCCTCAAATGACAAAATTGCTGCAGCAGCCTGCAGAGGCTTCTAAAAGAAAATTGTACCTTTGGATGGAGAAGGAGGAGATAAAAGATGGAACTGTTTCCATGAGCTAGCTTGGCCTTGAACACTTATTGAAGGTTTTGGTTAGGCTGGGACATTGTTCTGTTCTTTTAAAAAGCAAGGATGAAATCCTGGTTTTGCCCAGGTCAGCGAGTGGTTTACCATTAGGATTCAGAGGGGCTTGGACTCAGCCAGTCTTTTCAAAGAGACCACGACATGACCTTTGGTTGGAAAAAGAAAAATGAAAGGACAGGTGGTTTGGGTTTTTCTCCCCCCATCAAGACTTTAAAACATTCCCGAGGCAGTGGGAAGAAGCCTGCGTGGTGCCTACAGTCTCAATATGAATGGCAGCAAAGATGACAGGCTTCAGAGCACTGTCCTGGTCAGATTCCCTTCACAGGCACTCTGTGCTGGTTTCTGGCTTGAAATGATGCCTCCAAACAATTTGGGCTTTACTCAGTGGCTCAATTTGGTAAATTTAGCTGGAAGGCAGAGGCCTCCCTGACAACACTTCCACACAGTCAGCTGTGCCCCCATCCCTATCCCTGCCCTTCAGTTTTCATTGGAGAGAACTTTCAGTGCTGTTCACCATTACTGGAAGTCAACCTCCTTTATTTTTTTGGCTCCCTGAGGCAATCTGGGGTGACCCCTCTCCCCAGGAAAGCCTTCTGAATATTGCTTGCTATTCAGCCACATGATCCAAGTGGGCCTCATGGAAATCCCAGCCATTATTTTTAACACCTTCTCCAAAGAGCTGACCTCCAGCTGCTTACAGCCATAATCCTGTCACTGCATTTTAATAACACATTTGCCACAACAGCTTATTGAACTCCTAGCTGCAGGAATAGCAGCTATGTGCTTGATTAAACTTAAAATGTAACCCTTGGAGTGTTTAAGAGGGACTGTCCCCAGAAGGGACTGTCACAGTCCGGTTAGTGTCCTGTTTATTTTCAGGTATTGCACTTAACACCCACCCTGTTCTGAGCTCAGGACCCTGTGTCTGTCACAAAGGCAGCCACGACTCAGAGATGTAGCCTCCAGCAGAGATGCAGAACCTACCACATCCCTCAGCACATTGTCCCAGTCACTCTCAAGTGAAAAAACAGTTTGAATGGATTTTTATCTGACTTCAGCTTCCAACCATTATTTTTGTTTTGTCCTCCTTTGCAAGACCAGAGAGTTCATCAACATGCAGTGTTCCCCCTCATTTCACCATGTTTACACGGTGTAATAAAGTCGCTTCTCAATTTCCTTTTTGACAAGCTAGATGATCACTTCATTTAATCGTGTCACATTTAAGTCTCATGTACCAATGACTGTTTTTCTAATTCAACAGCACCTTTACATGGTTATAACTACATCCACATAGGAGACCGTCCTGGAAAAATTACCATAGGGAAGATCAACCTGTCCCCTTCCCTGCTGATCCATACTAGTCCAAAACTGGAAATAAAATGATGCTACATATGGCTCAAGTGTGGACTTCCCTCTGAATTTCACTTGAATTTGTTAAGCTTTCAGGTATTTTGTACTTGCTTTGTCTCAGAAAAAAGTACAGGGTGTCTTTTCTCCCAGATGAGCATTCACTTCACAGATTACTTGAGTTCAAAATGAGATTTAAAACAGCTCTCAGCTGTAGAACCTATATAAAATTCTTCCATCTTATGCTCAGGGAAGAGAAATATCCTGCTGGAGCAGTTTTACATTTTTATTCAAAGGAATCTGAAATACATTTTTTCAGCTTTCCAGAAGTATTTTCCGCTGCTGCTGCTGCTAATGCTTTCCAAGATTCAATGCAATTACTTGTTAATAAAAACATGTTTTAATATGCTGGCAGAAAAATTTATACCATTTTCACTCTCTGCCTTAAAACAAATGAAACCTAGGAAGGAATTGAGCTGTCTCATTTCTGAAATGGGAAGCAGATATTTTTTAAAGTTCAGATCATTACCAAGTGTAATTTTCACTGAACAAGATAACTCTGACCTTGTGCTATTACTTCTCTGGTGCTGACTTGCTAGGGGAATGTATTACTTACAAAACCAAAAAAAAAAAAAAGGAATACGGTTTCAAAATCTTCTGGCCTTCTCGCTGATCAAAGTGAACAATTTCTTTAGTTCATCATCATGGAATCAATTTGTGTGAAAACAGTAAATTGTGCTTCCTGCAATAAGGCTGTGTAATGAACCACATGACTCCAGCCATTTGTGCTTAACCAGCTACAGGCCCTCTTAACAAATGGCCGCACTGTTCCACTGTTTGAATGTTGAAGCTGTGTTTCATCTTTGTTCACACCCATTTATCTGTACTGAATGGGATCAAGCAGGCTGCAAATGAGCAAAAAGGCAGTCATCCCCAGTGGCTGTTGGGGGCAAACTGCTGGGAAAGCAGCACTGGTCATTCTTCTTTTTCCCACCTTTTTTTCTCCCAATGCATCAGGCCTAACTGAAATTAAATAAAAAACAGTCCAGACTGATCTGAAGCTTTCAATTTTCAGTTATTCTTCACACCATTAGAACTAGCAAAAAGTCACCCGAAACACCATTTCTGGGCCTGATCACCCCAACTGGGGAAAGACTTATTTGACCTGCACAGATGTGGAGAAGGGCTCTCAGAATAACATGGGCTGTGGAGATGTTTGCTGATAAGAGAACACACAAATAAGGCTCATGTAACCTTGCAAAGCTGGTGGAGGAGGAGAAATGTAACAGAAGAAGAACTATGTATGCTAAAGGACAACACTGGCAAAGAGTAAGTAAGTATGAATAAACTGCAGATAAATTAAAGCTTGAAACTATATTTTTCTTTAACCACCTGCTCTGAGATACAGAAGGAAAAAATGGTAACAGCTTTGCCACTAGGAACCCATTTAGTTTTAAGATCATAGAATCATAAAATCACCATGGTTGGAAAGGACCTTTAGGATCATCAAGTCCAACCTTTATCCCACCATCTCCCTAACCACTAGACCATGGCCTCAAGTGCTACATCTACTCATTTTTTGAACACCCCCAGGGACGGTGACTCCACCACCTCCCTGGGCAGCCTGTGCCAGTGCCCAACCACCCTCTCAGTAAAGAACTTCTTCCTAATATCCAACCTAAACTTCCCCTGACGCAACTGGAGGCCATTTCCTCTCATCCTATCATTAGTAATTTGGGAGAAGAGACCAACACCAGCCTCACTACAACCTCCTTTTAGGTAGTTGTAGAGGGCAATAAGGTCTCCTCTCAGTCTCCTCCAGGCTAAACAACCCCAGTTCCCTCAGCCGGTCTCCATAAGCCCTGTTTTCCAGACCTCTCACCAGCCTCGTTGCTGGACTCACTTCTCTGGCCTCACTCCAGCACTTCAACATCCTTCTTATACTGTGGTGCCCAGAACTGGACACAGTACTCAAGGTGTATAGATGGGATTAGAGGGGACTGATGGCAGTAGCAGAGGGCTAGGCACGATGACCCAGAAGGTCCACCGTAGATGCCTGTTTCTGGGTCACAGCAGCAGTACTGGAGAGATTTTAGGTGTAAGCTCTGGGATGGCAGTTTGCTTGTTTGCTCTCCTACAGAAGACCTGGCTGACAATAGATATGGGCCAGGATTTAAAGAAAACCTTTGAATCTAGTACCTGCAGTACAACACCTATGCCCAGATTTTCAAAAGGAGAGAATTAATTTGAAAATCTGATTCCTTTTCAAGGCCTATAAAGATGTGTACTATACAGAAATCTGAGTCCTTATGTTTGCTTTGCATCAATTCCCCTAAAACTATGCACAGAAATGATTCCTTTGTCTGCCTTCATACAGTTGTCAGCTCCATGGTGCAGTGACTAATTCCTACTCAATCTAGAGTCTACATATAGTGGGATTCAGACTACTCGTGTTTGTAGCTACTGCTGTTATTCTAATATAAAACATATATATATATACACACACATATGCATTTAACTATATATACTAATAACTATTTCCCTTTCACAGGTACTCTTCTCATAGGGACAGGGTACTTCCAAAACAATTAAAAAGCAAATTCAAATAAATTGTGTAAGTCATAGAAAAAACAAAAAGGTTTTTCTGGAGCAGAGAATACATGGTGGGTCCTCTCGTTCAGTTCCACCTCTCTGTGTAGTTTAAGTGTTGTAGCTGCTGCACTGGCCTCCAGCTCACCCACCTGCCACATCAGCCTTCAAGTGGTTTTATGATGGTCAAGACAATTCTGGCCACAGCAGTTAAGACAGTTTTGTCTCAGTGATATCTTTTTCTCCCAGTGTGCTCTACCAGGTTTGATCTGTCTTTTTTTTCTGCTTTACCTTGTAAGCTTTCAATTATTAATGTGAAGAGCTTAAATTAGGAACTAGAAAAACCTCTTAATATTAAGCATTTCCAGGAAAGAATTTATAAAAACCTGCAATGCTCTACATGGATGGTTCAGAAAAGAAGTAATCAACCAACTCCATAAATGTCAAGGGGAGGATTAGCCTTTACTTCTGATGAATCCAATTCAGCAGCCACATTAAACAGTGCCTTTGCATGTGGAACTAAAAGACTATTTCCTGCTCTAACAAAGTCTTTGACTTTCCTGTTAGTAACTCCAAGTTTACCTCATGCAAAGATCTGACTAAGTACTGTAAAACAAAACACACACACACGTGCCTCCAACCCAAAAGCAAAATCAAAACCACCTTGATCTAAAAAGTTGAAACATCTTTGAAGACCATCTACGGCCTTGCTGACGTTGATAGGAGAGGGTTTTGGCCGAGTATTTCAGACTAGCAGTTACAGAAAGAGGATTTTTACTTTGGTTATTTGTTTGGATTACAAGATTAGAACAGTGTTTTTGAAAAGCTATTCAGATGGAGCCTAACTCTGAATGTCACTTACCTTGGTGTGGATATTTTTTGCTGTTCAGTGATGTGAAGAGCTAAAGCAAAGGTTGATTACCTTAGATGCTCCATGGATGTACAAACAATAAGCAAATACAGACAATAGGCACAATAAATTTCTTGCCACATTTGATCAAAAGCCTCCCTAACATGTCTATGCTAACCTGTCTGGTAAGAGTTCAAGAGAGGACCTGAAGTCAAATAAAGGGCTCCCCTGGAGCAGTAGGCACTGAAATACTGTTTTGGTTCAAGAGCACAATATAGTACATAAGTTACTGCAGAAAATATGGTCTGTAGAACTGCTCACAGACAATCCACAAGACACTTCTAATTATTTCAACAGACTTTGGAGCCAGCCATTAGTCAGATAGGATTCACTGTAGTCCCTAGAGATAGCAGCCTGCATGTTTGGCTCTGCAGCCACATGAGCCAGCTTCATAGGCAGAATACAGTAAGAAGCAGTGCAGTCTGCAGCTGGCCACCCTTGCACATACTAGCATGTGCACTGTAGGAAAAAAAGCTCCTTTAGAGGTTAAAATACTTGATTTACCACTTCTTTCAGATATGGATTTAATGCACAGAGCAAAATTTTAAAAATATTGCTAGGGCAGCAGAAGAGGATGCAGAGCCTGGTGGCATACTCAGTGCGTACCTGCAACATGACAGCAGGGCAGTAAAGGCCTTCAGATCCCTTCTCTCAGGATGAGGAGTATATTAGTGCTTTCCTTATTTCAGCCTTCTGGTGGCATCCATGGTGGAAATTAACTGAACTGCAGCAGAAAGGCTTGGGCATTCTGGGGGAAAAAAAAAAAAAAAAAAAAATCGTATGAACTTAAAATAGTTTTGTTTCCTTTTTAAACATTATTTCTTTTTAAAAACACAAGTAAATTAATATTACAGCATCTTTCTTTTTCTTTTTTGTTTTTCCCCAGTCAGGATAACACAATGGCTCTGGCATTTACAGAAAGCAGAGACACAAGAAACAAGCTCCTGTTTCCTGTTCACATGTAAAACCAAAGGAAAGAAAAATATGCAATTATGAGAAAAGTATAAATGACTTGAAAGAGATTTTCATGGGAAGCTCTTGAAAACCCAATCTTCTTTTGTAGTGCAGCTATTTCAACACGGCCAAACAGTATCAAGCTCTTCATTTGCCTTATAAACAGTGAGATAGTAATTTCACAGTCTGTCAAATGTAGGAGCAAACAAAGTTGAACTACTCACTGAACCAATTGCAAACATCACCACTGATTTTTTAGGCCTCTTTTTTTGTGTCCTCAAGTGATCCAAAACTGTCAAACGTTAATATAAGATCACTTCTTGCCAAGCTACTGAGGTAAAACATAAGGAAATCAGAGCTCTTGTTCTTGAATCCATGGGACAGCAGAAATGTATGCAAGATTTTTTGGAAGACCAAAACTGCAATTTATTGAAGTTAATGGGCACCATTAACTGGGCTCCACAAAAGCCAACACACTGCATAGATCTCTAACTCCAGAAACTGGGAAGCACAGATCACAAATAAACACAGAAGCACATTCAATTGCATCTACAGCAGATCCACCGACACCAATTGCCACTTCATTTTTAAAACCTTCCTGAACTGTTCCAGTCTCTGGTTTCATAAACGCCTCTCCTCCAGATCATCCACCCATCTTGAGTGCTGTGTGGGAAGACTGCTTGTTTAAGTAAATTAAACATGGTGTGGGTTAAGACATCTGGTTTTTCCAACAATTGATGAGCCTTTTTATTTACAGCCATTACTACCATTTTCTCATCAGACGGAGGCTTAGCAAAGAAGGGGTTAATTTTCCAGGACTATTTTTGTTTAAAGCAAGTCAGTCAATTGTAGAACTAACCTCTGACAGAGTCTGAGTAGACTCACAACGCATGAAATTTAAACAGAGAAATTTCTCTTTAAAAAATCCCCTGAGCCAAGCAAGGTCCTTGCCGGAAACATAACTAATGTAGCAAAATGGAAGAGCATCAGGCAGAGTGAATGGTCCTTGGCAGCTGTTTAATGGTGCCCCTCTGCTGCAGCACTCAAGGCTGACCAGCACTGATTTTGCTCCTGATGTATCACTCCCTTTGGTCCGTCACGACTCAGCTGCTGAGCACCCTTAGCCTGCAGCAGAGCTAATTGTGATTCATTCACTCACTCCCCCAAAACAGGCCAGAAAGTTAAATTTTGTTAAAATACTCAACCTTAGCATGGAAGATCCTTTGAGGTAAAGTTCCTCCTTTTCTGCCCCTCTCCTTCCCCCTTTCAAAACGAAAGCCTGAGAGAAACACAAGGCTAATTATACTTTAGGACACCCTGATCTAGATATGGTTACATTAACTCTGGTGCAGAGCAAGCAGCAATGCGCAGGCAGAGCAGACCTAGGCAGAGAGCTTGCAGCCTGCCATGCCACACCTTGCCTGTGTCCTGCACACCCTCAGTCCCTGTCCCAGGACAGTGTCCATGTGGCTCCTGTGTCTGGAAGGGTGGTGAATGGGAAGAAGTTTCTTCTCTCTGGACTCGATCCTCCTGTGAGCAGGATCTAATGTTTTATTCTAGATATGCCGGCTGACCTGCAACCTCAGCATGCGTGAGCCTTTCCCCACTCCAGGCTTGCTTTGTTAGAATAGTTTCCTCCCTGGGTTGTAACAACACCTTTCCAGGTTTCTTGTTTGTTTGTTTGTTTTTTTAATTCATCAGGAGGATGGCTGAAACATGAGCCCTCTGCCCCCTCTCTGCTGCTGGCCATCAGCTCACAGACCTCCATTCCCATCTCGCAACAAACAGGCCCTAACCCCTGAGGGGAAAGGACCTGTTTTTAGCGAATGGTGGCAGAGGGAACAGGTATTTCCCCGCTGCTTCGGTCCTCAACCATAAATCTCAGAGCCAACAAATGCACCAGCTCCTCGCCAAGGTGAAGGAGCTCTCAGGCCACCTGAGGCCTTGCTGGTTCTCGATGGGCCTGTTGAGGTGGATGCACAGCAGGGGCATGGCCCACTTCTGCTGGACACTCTCATGTCCCCATCACTGCTGCACTGGAGGGGAGTCAGGTTTCTGTAGTGTCCAAAATTCATTTCCAGCTCACTGGCTGGACTTCCCTGTATATATCCTGGGCTAAAGTTCACTGATAATCCATCCCTTCAATACCTTCCTCTTATCTCTGTATCTCTCTCTTTTAACCTTTACCAGAAGTTGCCTTGCCAACCTTCACACATCTGATCTAATGAACTGTGGCACTCGTCAGATCAGCTGCAGCCAGAGCCTGGATCCTGAACAGAAATGGCTCTGAGCAGCACCACACAGAATCACAAACCAAGGCCCAAGGCTGCAGCAGCCTCTGCTCCCTCACACCCACACAGCAACACTCGGCTCTGAAATGGAGAGTGGCTGCCTGGAACAACACCAGGCTCAGCTGCGGGCCACTTGTGGAAGACCCTGAGTAGAGACTGTCCCAACCTCCCACTCAGATGAGTAAGAGTTAATGCTCCAAGGACACTGCAAACTTGTTCCATTCTCTATGGATATTAACAACCACAATGGTTAATCCTAATTGCCAAAGGACTTAGGCTGTCAGTACTCTGGGGATTTAGAAGCAACTAGGTGCCAAAATTCTTCAGGCTGCTTCTAAACAGTGAATCAGTGTTTAA
Organism: Podargus strigoides; assembly: GCA_028020825.1. Lineage (NCBI taxonomy): Eukaryota > Metazoa > Chordata > Aves > Caprimulgiformes > Podargidae > Podargus > Podargus strigoides. The sequence continues at coordinate 23,102,300 of CM051628.1, forward strand.
GTTACATGTCTCGCAGAGCATAGTTCAGGCAGACAGACATGGAGGCAGTGGTAATTCATGGAGCACGTCTGCTTTGCAGAGCTGTATCCCTTCATCCCTTTACTCTGCTTCCATTTTCATAGGTGGAGCCAGTCTGTGCACTGGGAATACTGGAACAAAGGCATTTGGGAGAGCAAGGTGGCTTGCTTAGTCAGAAACAATTTGAGCTCATAATGCTTTAGAGACCAGCCAAAAAATGCCATTTTTTCCCCTCATCTATTTTTTAAGGAGGAATTTTCATTTGCTAGTAAAGTTTTTTATATCACCACATAGAACATGAGAAAGAGGAGTGCTTCTGGGGAGCATCTTGTATGAAAACAAAGAACTCAACAAAAGAGAGCACTGAGGCTCCCACCAGGGGTGGAACGGAGGGAACGCAACAGAATAAGGGAACAAAAAGATAAGGTAGTAAGAAGTGCAGATAAATTTAAGTTTGCTGCAATGAAAAAGGAGAAGATATGAGAGAAATCCATGGAAAAGAAGTGGTGGGATGATGTGGTTTGTTTGGTAGCTGCTGGAAGAGGCAAGAAGACAAGCAGGAACTTTAGCTTTCAGCAACTACTATAGAAGAAGTAAAAACATCAATGGAGAAAAAGAAGATGCAGCTGCACTGGCATCATATTTCCTTCCCAGACTGGAAGGGCAGCATTCAAAGTTATTGAGTAAACTTGTATTAATAAAAACATATTTTCTACTTTTATGTTGCCAGTTATATTTTTGACTCAGGAGATCAAAGATTTTTTTCAAAGGCAATGAAGAAAGTTACTAAAGAAATATTTAAAGACAATGAATTAAAAGACATTTTAAAAAACTGGCTACGGGAAGTAGTCAGATTTGAATCCAAGCAGCCTTTTAGCCCAATTTAGATTACAGCAAGCAATTTCTTATAACTGCTATTTGTTCAATGCATTCAAAGACTGTACATGAATCAGGCATTTGCAGCTCAGACCTGGGCTTTGCTTCGCAGAAGAGAACACACCTTGCCAGCAATGCTTTTCAAGGAGTTTGGCAGCTAGCCATAGTACAAGAATCTGAGAACAAAAATCACTCCTTGTGTACTGTTATATTTTAGCTTTTATCACCACTACAAAAGCTTATGAGTTCAACCACCCTTTATCAGCAAACACCAGTCTTACTGATTAAGAATTCTATCTTAACCAACGGACTTTGTCACTCTTATTTGTTGGTACCTTAATACAAAAATATCCCAATGTATCCCATTGGTATCAGCATCTGGTCCTAAATCAAACAACAGCATACCATAGCATAGAAAGTGTAAATGTCACTGCTTCGTCATCTGCCTTTATTTATTTTCATAAATTCTGCTTTAAAACTTAGAAGCCATGAGTTACTCTCATGCCTCCATTGCTTCAATGAAAACTGAGGTTTCATACTTGCAGTATTAGAGCCTTTGCTCCATTCTTAGCCTTGCGTATCTGCACAACCTCAAAATGACCATGTGTGCTCATCTGCTTTGTGGGATGTATCTTTGCTTGTCAGCTCTCTAGTCCTTATGCTTTGTAAAGCTCATTATAGCTTATTAAACTCAGTGGCATCCAATGTCCACTTCAAACACAATGAGGTATTCAGGTGCAACACAGAATCACAGAACAGCCTTGGCTGGAAAAGACCTCTAAGATCGCCAAGTCCAACCATTAACCCAGCACTGCCAAGTCACCACTGAACCATGTCCCTCAGCACCACATCTACACAGTTCTTAAATATTTCCAGGGATGGGGACTGCACCACTGCCCTGGGCAGCCTGTTCTAATGCTAAATAACCCTTTCAATGAAGAAATGTTTCCTAATATCTAATCTAAATGTCCCCTGAAAAAACACAGTTTGTTTAGAGGCCTGCAGGAGCTGGATTAAGGAGCACGCCTGGGGTGATAGCAAGTTTTTTGTTGCTAACCCTGTACTGATTCAAATGACAGTGACAACTACTCACCATATATCCATCCTTTCTTTAGCAGACTAAGCCAGGCAGGCTGAAAACCAAACCTGGTGCATTTCTTGACTCAAGATAAAAAAGGGAAGCCAGAACTTTGCTACCAACAAATCCTACTTGTTTTGATACCCAGGAAACTTTCCAGAAAAAAAGCACAGTTGACTTGTTGGCCTGACATGATGCTACCACTAAGACAGAAAGAATATGCATAGGATGAGGTAGGATAGCAGAGCAACTTGTTGGTAGTTTTAATCTGCACTACAGTGTGTCACAGACCTCAATGTCCTTTCACTTGCATTAGCACATGTATATTTCTACTTAGTGAGGACATGAGATGAATTTTAGTTTGCTCATGTGCTTCGGCCTGCCTGAAGGGCAGAGAAGCTGTAGCCTCAGAGCAAGGCTGCCACCTCAGGCACACTTCCTTCAGGAAGCATTGGCAGTTTGCCTTCATCTCCCATATCCCAAAAGGAGCATAAAGTCTTTGTTTTATCTTCAAGGAGGTGAAATTACAATAAACATAACACGAGCACAAGGGACATGCCAAGTTGGACACTGAATGATTAGGTACATCAGGAGTTTATAAAGGAACATTAATGAAGCCAGTAGGAGAAGAAAAAGCTATTTCATTTTCTCTGGCTTGATGATTCAGTCCTCATCAGTAGTGATTTCTGTACCACGTGCACTTACATCCATGTAACAGAATGAAAGTGTGTGTCAGGGCTATTCTGCTCATGACGCTGAGCAGTGCAAGCAGCTGCACAGGCTCTGCAGCCTCTCTAGTTCCATGCTGGCTCCTGAGGAGTGACAAACCCACGAGAGTTTTCAAGCTGTGAAAAAGCAAGAGATTTAACATGTCCAAAAAGTTCTGACAGAATATAGCTGAACACCTTTATGTATCTGAATACACTAAAAATCTGCTATAAAACAGTATAACTCAGAGACAATGTACCATGAACACAGCGGGTTTTCATGCAAATCCTTAGAACGTTACTTCTCAGTTTATGCATCATTACACACAGAATAAAAAGGTTTTACAGAAATTTATTTCAGTCTTGAGGTGCCAGTAGTTAACTATTCAAAGAATGATGAGATAGAAGAACTCTTGGCTGCTTTAGTATCATTTGGAGAGGACATAAGTGACACTATGAACTTTATAGAGGGTTTTAGAAGTTAACTAGTTAGCATTAGCAAGGTAGGGCAGAAATCTGCTCTGGTAAGGGCAGGTTTTGCTAACCTGTACTTTATTTCATACAGAAAGGCAGTTGTTGCTATTTCAGATTACACAAATCTCTTTGCATTTAATGCAATAAACTATATTTTTGGGTGGGAAAACCCACATAGAAAGTTGGGATACTGTTTTTATAAATATCAAATACATACAAACGAAAGGAGTAATCCCAGCTCTTAGGGGCCCACAGAGTAAAGATGACATTACTGAATGAGACCAAAGGTCCCCCTGGCCCAGTACCCCAGGTAGATGCTATGGCGAGTGACAGGAGATGGGGATACTTGCCCAGCATTTCCTCCAACCTTCCAGTCCAAGTCAGCCATTAGCCCACTCCTGCCTTCCCACTGGTGTGTTATTCTGTATGAATGGTAGCTATAAAAGCATCTAAACATACTAGGCCATGGAATCGCCTTAGAAAGCAAGGACAAGATTCACTTGTGATGGATGAAATGATCCCGCCTCCCTCCACCCCAAGTAGCATTTCAGGAGCACCTGCCAACTGATCTGAAAGTACAGATAATTCAGGTGCCAAACAGTAGTCTTCTGGCACCATCATATTTTTCTTCAAAGCTTATACAGCTTTCTAAGTACTAGCTCATTTAAGAGCAGGGTATTTAGCAGTTTCTGATAATTTCTTCTCCCTGTGGTATTCCATTACCCACACTTTCTTTACCAACTCCGGACAGAAGTGCTACTCACAGAATCATCTAGGTTGGAAAAGACCTTGAAGATCATCAAGTCCAACCATGAACCTAACACTGACAGTCCTCAACTACAGCTGAGCACTGTGTCAACACAACTTAAACACCTCCAGGGATGGGGACTCCCTCACTGCCCTGGGCAGCCCATTCCAATGTCTGACAACCTGTTCTGTGCAGAAATTCTTCCTCATATCCAGTCTAAACCTCCCCTGGCACAACTTGAGGCCATTACCCCTTGTCCTATCACTTGTTACTTCGTTAAAGAGACTCACTCCCACCTTGCCACAACCTCCTTTCAGGGAGTTGTAGAGGGTGATGAGGTGTCCTCTCAGCCTCCTCTTCTCCAGACTGAACCCCCCCAGTTCCCTCAGCTGTATTGTTCTGTTTTCCCTCCCCATCAAGGAATACACTCTTTCTTCATATAAACAACCAGTGGCCCAAGTGCTAATGAAGCTCTTTGCCTGGCTTATGACCATGGGAGTTCATGGGATTTTATTCCCCCCCCCCCCCCCCCCCCCCCCCACTACATCATTTGTCCACTTCATACTAAACCTTGTTGCTGATCTTCTGGAATATGCCCGGTGCAGCACTCATGTTTTATTCACTGCTTCTGGAAAAAACTTGATGCAGGACTTCGGTCAACAGAGTTATTAACATACAAAGGTAGATGGCAAGATTGAAAGCCAGTCTGAATTTATCAAAGCGGAAGGTGAAACAAAAAGATTTCCCAGCAAAATGCCACTGACATTTATATTAAAGGGGGGAACAAAGCCCAGATCTGACATTTAAAAATAACGTCACCTGTGTAAAACCTAAAGCTCATTTTTTACAGGCAGTGGGAAAGCTTCAAGGCAACTCCCCTCTTCCCTTTGTTAATTGTGCAGCCTTTCATCATAAAGGATTTATTTTTTTGCCTTTTCACGTTCTTTAAAAGTGATATTGAAGAGTGCTCTGCAAAAGGCAATGCAGCAAGAATTAAGCGAGTCGAAGAGATCTCAGCACAGGTAGTGGAGCATCACATTTAATTCCTTTGGTGCTTATTTTAATAACATTTATCATGATGAACTCTTAAGTCATTACAGAGCATGAAATATGCAGTGCGGTGCTTTGCCATTTAACATATAATTTATCTCCTCATTGCTGTGACGAAGACATTATTACTTTTTTTTAAATAACTTCTTATCAGGCAGATTCAGCCACATACCATTGGTTTTATGTCAAAACTCTCCACAACAGTCATAATCAGGAACCGATGCCTAATTTTTTTTTTCATCACTAAGAAAAAAAACCACCCAGGCCACATGTTAGAGTCACTAATCAATAAAGTTCCCTGCAGGTGAAAGGTAGGAAAGGAGATCTCACTTATCAAAGACCTTGTTCCCAGGCTTTTTGTCTCTCCTTGTCTGGTTGAATGCTTCACAGATCCACAGGGTAAAAAAGAAGAGATATTTCTATAGATGTTAAGGTCAAAAGGGGCACTCCCCTGACATACTATACACAAGACAAAGAACTTCACCACGTCATTTCTGTATCAGACCTATCCATTTGTGATTGAATTACAACGTGTTGTTCAGCTAGACATCTCACCTCGATCTGAAGTGACTGGAGTACTTAACTTTATCCCTAAATACAGCACTAATTTCTCTCATTGTACAAGTGGGGCAAGTACTTTCTCACCTCACTTTCATTTCCAGCTACTGGACTTTGTACGAGGGCAACAAAGAGCCCTCACTCAGAAATATCCTAATGCGTAGGTGCTTGCGAGCTTCCTGCCTCAAATCCTGCCCAAGGTAGGGCAAGTGACAGAGACTGATGTCCTCTAACGTCTCACTGAAAAGTTTGTTTGAAAGTCCTCTGCAGAGGAGAGTGGAGGGTACTGCTCAATGTTTCTTAAAACACTGTAATCCCAAGATCACTGTTTTTTAATATTGCTTTTAGTGTGACTCACCCAGGGTGAGCACCAAATATGCTAGAAAAACATCTGTACCTCAGCAGGTTTTCAATCCACTTATACACAAGGAAAACAGTGGTGGCAGCAAGAAACAATCAGACCAGAAAATGAAAGATGAGCAGGAGTCACAGCTCATCAGCTGCTTAGACTTTAAACATTTTGTAGGCATCTTAAGAGAGGTAAGACCTGAGAAGCATGACAAATATGAACACAAGTTCAGAGTACTGTTGTTATTAGCATGTTTGTTCACAGATTGCCTCTCTCCTAATTTTGATGATCACCTTTGCAACAAAGCACAGCCTGAAAAGAACATGAACTATACTAGCACAGGAAAACAAGTCAGGTGGCCAGTTCAGCAAGGTCCTCAGTGAGCAGTGGCATTCATAAAAACATACAATGACCACAAAAAGTAATCAGGAAACAACAGTTAAAATGGTGACCATGCACTTCACATAATTTAACTGCCCTGCTGCAACTCTGAATGTCTGTTCACTTGATGGAAAGTTTGGAAGTGCCTTGAGGATAAGGAGCCAGAGTGGATTAAGATAACTAGGGCTAGACGACTAGACAGAATGGGGTTCTTCTCTACATCCTCAGGAAGTTTTAAGGTATTTGGAAAATAATGAGAAAGGTCTTCTTGATTTCAGCTGCCCTGATACTAGCCACAAGTGGTAAAAAGGCATACAGATTTTCCTCACTCAAAACAGACAGTTTGTTAGATAAACCAAAATACATCACCTTGTTCTCTATAGTTAATTTGGTGAAAGCAATTTAAAGGGCTTACTCCACGCATCAGTCTTGGATTTGCATCAGAGCTGAATTACAAGGCCTACAGAACCTCATTAATCTATTGGCTTACTCATGCATTTAGGAATTGAGTTATTAATGATCTGTTCACAGATTAATTTGCTGACATGGTTAACTTGACACAATTAATAGTTATGAATGTAGGGCAAATACTACACTGCCTTTCTTTTGAGGAACCTCTAGCATCCAAATTGCACAACTGGCCTTGCATTGTCCCTGCCATAGCCTGCCAGCTGGGCTCAGCTCCTCTCTGGAGCTCTGTGGTGGGGAGAGCCCTTTCTGCTCTGTCCCTCTTCCCTGTGCAGACCGAGATGTGCTGCCCATACAGACCCCCCCTCTCCTGCTCAGATCCCTACAGTGGGTACATGGTGGTTCCCACTGCCTCCAGCCCAGGGCAGACTGGCTGGCTCTGCAGCAGGGAATAGGAGTGCACACTGCGGTGACCTGCCCCTACCTGGCCTGAGACACAGGAACTTGGGAACTCTCGTTCAGCTGCCAACAGCTCTACAGATATCAGCCCCAAATCCAGCAATCCTACCCCCCTCAGGTAAATCTCAAAAAACAAGGGAGCCATCAGGCATGTCAGTGGGAGGAAAAACCATAAATTCTGGATTGAAACTGGTCCAAAATAATTTGCTCAAGACAATACAGCAAGTCCTTGACAAAGCCAAACCAGATGCTCTCTTTTTCTGATGTGAAGGACCTCAGTAGGACCTCCCATTTGCCCCTGTCCCTACTTTTGCCCTCAGCATATTCTAGATACAGGAGTCAGGAAGCTATATGAACTACAGCCTGTACGGGACAGAGCTGCTTTCAATGAGCCATGTACTATCCATCTTTCAGCCACCAAGTGGGAAGCTGCAAGCAACACCCTTTCTGGAACCACCCTGCTGGCAACAGCAGCAAAGTCATTCTTTCACATGGTGTGCTTGCACTGGGGAAAGGAGGAGAGGCAGGTATTTCACAAATCCAGCTTTTCCCTCCTATTCCTTATGCAGAACACAAATGAATGGCAATTCTGATTCAGCAGCCTCTCCATATGGTGCAGCACCTGGTTTGCTGATGTGTGCTGCCACTGGTGCCTGCCCCTAGCATGAGAGTGAGATAGCCCAGACTTAACTGATGTGACCACAGTAGAGGCTGGGCATTTGCTAGAGGCACAAAAAGCAGATGAGCAAAAAATGGCCTGGAAGATGAGTGACAGAAGTGATGGGCATGTTGTCATGGGTGCCCAGCATGGGTGCCTGAGCTACACCATAGCACAGTGCCCGAGACCATGGCTGTGGGGCACAGCACGTGTCCTGCTCTGGGGCTCAGTGACTGTACACAGCCCAGAAATGCAGCTGTAGAAAGAATTCTTAAAAAACAGTCTTGAGAAAAGAAGGCTGAGGGCGGACCTCATCGCCATGTTCCAGTACTTAAAGGGGGGCTACAAAGAAGACCACGAGCCACATGGAAAAGACAAGGGGTAATGGGCACAAGTTACTCCTGGGGAGATACCGATCAGACACAAGAGGAAAATTTCTCCACAATGAGAACAATCAGCCATTGGAATTATCTCCCCAGGGAAGCGGTGGGCTCCCCAACATTGGACGCTTTTAAGAATCTGCTGGACAGAGTGCTGAGCCGTCTTGTCTAGACCATGCTTTTGTCAAGAAAGGTTGGACCAGGCAATCCTTGAGGTCTTCACACCTGGGAGTCTATGATTCTGTGTGTGGAAATCACATTCACTCCTCCTCCCATTCCAGACACAATAGGCTCTAAGCATCCCCTCCTTTCTCAGCTTATAAACCTACCACCACCAGACAGATATTTAAGAAATATAAACTTTACTTATAATTCCTATTGGCAACTAAGTGGTTGAAAGAAATAAATCTCCAATATTAGTTTCCTTTTTGCACACTTGTTCTCACTCAAGGGTACTTAGGAAACTATTCTATTTGTCACAGTACAGTAATCCAGCACTTTGGGAATGATAATGTATCATTTCATAGCTTTGGTGGATAAATAGCTATAATTTTCATTAGTCTTCCTTGAGTAAGCTTTCATATTGAAACAAGAGACAAGGCAGAGTGTGGGGTTCCCCGTCACTAAAACCATGGCACTGTATTGCTAACTGGTAAGATATGATGAAATGACAGAAATTATAATAAAGCAAATCAATGTGTTACCCTTTATGCACACATTATACACAGCAAAGGAAGGGCTTCCTGTTAACAGATGCCTAGGCAACTTTGTAGCCTATTCTACCAGCTACTCTGTGTGGAGGTGTCAAAAGACAAGGCCCCCCCTTGCATCTGCAGGGACAGCACTGTGGGCTTTTACTTGCCTGTCACAAATTTATTGCAGGAGAAGGAGCTCACCTCTTTTTCCTGTGGATGGGAGTGATGGACTGTCTGTGTGTCCAAGGGTGCACTCACACAAGAAACGAAGAATTGGATACTCAGGTGCGGGAATTAGCAAAATGCTATTAAGCCTATGTGCTCTGGACAAGGGCAGACACCCCTCTGTCAAAGGACAGATGCTGTTTTCTCTAAACACTAATAATGGTGAAAAAAGTTCAGTATCTCAATGATAGAAAAAAAATTTAGAACGCTTTGATTTGGGCAGTTTTCCTCAATGAAGAACAGCATTAAAGTGCACAGAAGTGACACGGAAAGGAAACACTGAGTAAAACGGTGAGGATGTTGTAAGTCACTTTATATTATGGTTCTGTTTACAAAGCTTTTGTACCACAGAATGGTAGGGGTGGAAGGGACCTCCGAAGATCAGATGATCAGTCCAACCCCCTTGCTAGAGCAGGGTCCTAGCCCTGCTTTCAGAGGGCAGGTGGACCAGACAACCTCCATGGGCCCTTTCCAGCCTTAATTTCCATGACTCTCTGAACCAGTATTGGAGGTTTACTTATAGGTATTTTCCATGGCATCCTTTACAAATCCAGAAAACATCAATTTTTGCCTATACCATGCTGTTAACTCCTGTCGACCATCTGCTAGCCCCATACAACACCACTTTGATACTAAACATAACCCAAACCCTACCAACACAGCTAATATGAAAAAAATTGTTAAGTAAAGGCATTAGCTTCCCAGACACGTTTGAAAGCACGGAAAATGGATCCTTCCCCCAGCTGCAGCAGATTTCATCTCAAGCATTTGATATCTGATAGAACACTGTAATTGACAAATTATCATAGAATAATTTTTACCACTAAATATATCTTTATAGATTTCTCAAGTCTCACTGTATTTCTAAGGGCATTAATGTGATCTCTTGATGTCTCATCCATCTCTAAACAGAAGGCAGAAGCCCTTGATTAAGTAATTAGTTATGTCAGTAGGCAGAAATCATCAGCAAAGTCATACATTCCTTTGATATCAAAGAAATGAAAAAAACTCAGAGAATAGATTTGTAGTAAAAATTTTTAAAAATCCATTAATCACTTGTCACCTTGGCACTTTATATCCTCTTGTGCAGGGGGTAAATGCCTTACAGCCCCCCCAGCACCATAGGTACTCCCAAACTGGGGAAAAGGCCCATAAGCAGATGGTACCTCCATGCACAGATTTTCATGGGTTCTCCCGTGGGATGGGGGACAATATTCCCCTCTCTCCCTGCAGACAGTGACAGTTCAGAAACTTTGCAAGATGAGACTGTGTGGTCACATTTACCTAATTAACTTATCCTTGGCTAGAAGGGAAGATGTGGTCTGGCTTCAAAATCTGTTATAAATTCTCAGCAGGGTAACAGAACCCAGAAAATGCATTGATCTGTCAGACCACATTGACAGAAAGGAGGATCATTGAATGTTTCCTTCTGCTAAGGAATTCACTGAGAAGAAATATAGCTAAACTTTGTGTTTTTTTCCATCCACTTATAAAAAGCACAATAACCACATCTTAAAGGCTGAATTGTTGCGAGAGCAATCTCGAGAACTAATAACATGAAAGCCAGTATTGATGAGACCGGGGTGAGAGAACAACTATGCAGCTGCTTTTCCCATAAACACGGGGAGAGGAAGCCTGCTCATTTCCTCGTGGGCCAAAAGAGATGCTCAGGGGATGTAAACTGCACCAATTTCAAATCAGAACCAGATCACATTGGTTTACAATCCCCTCCTCTGCTTTCAGTGATTACTGTAGCAGTATCATAGCGTTTTTTACATGTCAGTTTAACTTCCAACTACTTTTCATACTAACACTTGGTAACTCATTACATGTTATTTTGACTCAGTGCACATGCTCTCGCACTGTGAACACAGCACGTACTTGCAGAAGCAGATCTCCACCTTCCCCTCTGCTATGTGCTTTTCTTACTTGGCATTATCTAGGCTATGACTAGGTTGCTCCCTAAACGCACACCACCCAGTTCCTGACCCTACACGTTGATGATGGATTTGTGCTTTAACATGGCTGCTTCTAACTACAGCTTGGGTCTGTCTGAGACAGGCTGTGTCTAGTAGGTGGAGGATCTGTGCTTTGCCGGTGCTCTTTTGTAGTCCAAGAAGAACCTACTTCTATCAGGGTTACATACAGCTGGGGAGTGAATGGTTTTATAAATCTGATCATGTTCCTCACACAGCATTGTCAAGGAAAAAGTAATGTAATAATAATAGGCAAGCGTGCTGATCCGAACCTCACTGATATTCCTAAGGTGTGTGGCCTATTTAGTGGTTCTCAATCTTGCCTTTATTATTATCACCATATGACAAGAGAGAATAGACCTTTCTCCTGTTCAGCAAGCGACCCAGCCTGTCATGCCCACAGCCAGCTGCTGAAACCTTAGAGCCAGTAATAAACTTCATGGTCGAGTAAATCTCTGCTGCCCACCTTGACGAAGGATTCCTCAGGATTCTGCAAAGACCCCTTTTTCTACTGCAAAGATTAGCAACACAGTAAAAAAACCAAACGGGACTGAAATAAATGTTTGTGTAAATTCTATACACAAGATAGTTTCAGTATGATTGTGGAATAGCTTTAGAATCAGTTTCAAAGGAACATAAAATGGCTTTGTAATTACAAAATAGATTTGGAATGATTGAAGTCAAGTACATTTTCTGAAAGGCATCCTAAAAATGTCTTGGCATTACAGAGCCTTGGATGTTTGTTTTATGTTCTATCTTGGGAGCGATAAAATCTGCTTTTTTTTCTAGACATTAATGTTTGCTATAAAGTGTAATGAGAAAGTTAGCTGGATGCAGCAGAGGAAGTGTCCTCATGCTCAAAAAAAAAAAAAGTTCTGAGCAGCAGACTCCCTTCGTGGTGTTGGCAGGTGGTGCCACAGCAATGGAGGGGAAGCAAGTGGCCGGGAATACAGCCTCAGGATTCAGGGAGGCAAAGCAGCAACCCTTTTGCTACGTAGCCCGCTGGGTTATGCAGCAGGCCTAGGGATACAATCTCAGCCTGCAGTGCTGCTCACCAGTGCCAGGAGCTCTCAGGAGCAAACAGAGAGAGAGTGGGCAGTGAGGGGCCACTCCCCAAGAGCAAACACAGCATGCCATGCTGGAGTGCTGCCTCTGCCTGCTCCACACGCCCGGTGCAGCTCTCCCCGGCACACGAGCTGCGACTGCAAAGCGAGTCTGAAGAAAGGAGTAGATGGGAACTGGGTGAATGAAGAACCATGGAAAGGAATGAAGAAGGTATGTGTGCCTCCTGACTTGTGTGACCTGAATGGCTCTCCAGTAGCGCCTGTCCCTCCATCAACTCCAGAGGGAGCATCTGCACCAGACTGTACTTCAGTTAGGTGTCTAAAGCTAACGGGTATAAACACCCTCTTCATCTCACTCCTTCCCTGAGTGGCATAAATTACTCTGCTGTAGTAACAAGGCAGTTGCAATGCAATCACTTCCTCACTCCTCACAATCCTGCATATCTACATCTTTGCTCTTCACCAATTAATTCCTGCCCTCGTTCAGCCATCAAGTTCTTTTTTTCTACTCAGAAAGACTTTGTAACATCCCTGCCTTGGTCATCTGAACTGAATTACTCTAGATAGCTAACAGGACAATTGGGAAAGTCCAAGCTCCATGCCATGAAATATTTCCATCTGTTTCGGGGAAGACCGCCCGCTCGTTGCATCTTGGTCTCAGTGATTTTATTAGTCAGACTCTGGGGGGCACTAGGATCTCGTGATGAAAGACACGGGATAGAATCACTGCTGTTTCCCACACATATTTGCAGCTATTTGGATTTTGAAATGTAAAATCAGGGCCAACAGTGATTAAGTTTCAGATGAGCTTCATCATGCTTCAGAATTCCCCTACTTCCACTTTTACAAACTCTCTCTGGATCTCTCCAGCTGGGAAACCAGCACAGAGATCTCAGGAGAAAATGCTTATCTTAGTTCTGAAACTGATTAAGCAACATAAAACTGCAATATGTTAAATACTTTAAAAGTCCTACACCCCCCGCTGGCATAGCAGGAGTGTGGACATGGGCTGATGTACTGAATCTCAGAGCTGCTCCCACTGTACTGCTTCCCCCTTCCTTTCACTGTATAATATTAATTCAGCTCTTGATCCCAAATAAACCTAGAGACCACAGGGACACGAGCAGGTTGCTGCCTGTTTCCTCATGGCTTCTGGTCATCAGTGACTTTTCTCAGAAGCACAGGGCAGGGGGTCATGTTCTCTTATAATCATTGTCTTGCTTTTCTCTGTAATCATCTCATCTTACAAGGACAAACCAGTATCAAGGACAAACCAACTATTAATTGCAATGAGAAAATTGTTCCTAAAGAGAAGTTAAGATGATAATGGCAGGAAAAGTATGATTTGAGGTAGTGCAGAGAAGGATGGCAGTTGCCTGCAACACTTGCATAGTCATTTGCCCTGTTCATAAGAGTAACCAGGAACCACTACCATAAAAACAGCAGTAATAAATCAATTCACATTTCAGCCTGCTACTTACATGAATTATATGATATCGTCTCCTCTCCCAGACCATCTATTGCAGTTAGCCAAAATGGCAAGAATGGCAAATATTATCATCAGACATGCGAGTTACAATTTAAGCAATACTGTCTCCATGTAAGTCCCTATCTCGTAAGACAAAAACATCACAGAATTTGTGGAATTTGTCCATACACTGAATATTTCAAATGACAATTGCCTACTAGAAGCCTCAAGACCAAACAATTACAATGAAATATGTTTAAATAAACCATACTTCTGCTTAAATGTACAGATTTTCAAAGAACATTGAAAACCAGGAAAATCTCTTCAAATTAATCACTGCAAATTATTCAGTCAGTTAAAATTCTAGTCATCTGTGCTTGGGAGAATAAAAAACATGCAGTTTATCTGTCTGACTCTCACAAAGTGTCCACCCATTCCTTTAAGCTCCATTTTCACCATGCTTTATGGGGACTGTTAGACAGCTCTACAAAAGCATATTAACAACAAACTGAGCTTCCCAAAGTACACTGAGCAGAAACTAGAGCTTCTAGGTGAAACCCCCAAGAGGGAATATTTTTTGGCATCTTTGATAATTGCAGCCCCTATTGTCTTTAATTTCTAGATTAAAAGCAGAAGGAGGTGGGGAAAGAAAATACTTTTTCACAGACCGATATTGTCATCTGAGGATATTATCTAACTATAATTTATGCTTGAAAGCACTTCAAAAGGAACTGATATTTTTATAGATGCCTGAACTCTCATAATCTGTACAGCTGCCAGCTGTTAATACTCAGGAGAAATAGAAATTCAGTTATTTAAGACTACAAAGAAACAAAACCAAAAAACCAACACATAAAGAATACAAAGAGAATTCTAAATTTGACCTTTGTCTTTAATCCAAAGTCAGAAACTGTTTGCCTGAAAATGTGGTAATTGCAAGATTCAATTCAATCCCAGAGGCTGAGAAAGCTGATGTGTGTCTGAACCTAAACTAAGTACAGACAAACCCCGTGTACAAACACCTACCTTCACAAGCCTTATAGTGACCTTTATTTTGGAAAAAGAATCAATAGCCTGTACTTCTATCACAACAGTGCACAGCATATGTATGCTCACGCAGATCCATCCCGGCACTGTCACCATAAAAGGCTTCAATGCACATTTTTCAATCTTTGCTTTTGATACCCAAGAAGCTGTCACTCCTACTGGCACTTCTGCATGGTACTCTAGAACTGTTTTGATGGGCCTTGAACTAACTAGTCTTAGAAGCTCTATCAAGAGCCAGATTTTGCTGCCCCTTGCTTTTCTGGATAGTACAGCTCACCTCAAATTAGCATTTAAACAAAAAGGGTTTCTTAGGGGGTAATGTGTTAGTCCATAATGGAAAGAATATCAGTGCTTTGTCTCCAGAGGGAATCCAACACTGCACCCTGTGGCTGTTGCTGTAAGAAGAAAGAAGGCTTTGTCCACTGCCCCACTGTGCTTTGACAAGTGCTATGGGATGTCCAAATGCAACTGGCTTTTCCAAGACTTTGTCTTAAGATTTATCCATTGCTGCTGTCCTTTTTGTGAGAGCAATCTAAACTCAACTGGTCTGGAAGGAACTACCCACTAAAGGAACAAAAGCAAGTGAGCCCCTCCACCTGCAGGCCACTACACACCTATCCCTTACCCAGTCCACATTTTTATGAGTCTTCCTGTTTCTTCCCCCAAGGATGATAAAAAGTCCAAGTACCATTCCTGTCTGGTGAACCCTCAGCTCGATACCTCTCTTTTCTCTCAAGGGTACGAGAAAAAAAATAATATTTTCCACACCCAAACACCACCACTCTTAAGTCCAAGCAGTAACAGCCAAGAGAAAAAACATCCTCCGTGCTGCATCCATGGCTCAAGCATCCACTGCCAATCAATTCAGCAAGAAACCTTGACTGAAACAAAGTGCTTCCCACATCCAAGCACCTGCCACCCAAAGGCACCTCACCCAGCTCGCTTTCCCCCCTCCTCAGAGTGAGGAGTGAAAACAGGGAATCTAGAACCCTTGGTCCAATTTCCCAGGTTGCCCTCTGCTTCCTACTGCAAGAGTATCAATTTCACAGAATCACAGAATAATCTAGACCTTGAAGATTATCCAGTCCAACCATCAACATAACACTGACAGTCCTCGACTATACCATATCCCTGAGTGCTATGATGACATGACTCAAATGTCTCCAGGGACAGGGACTCCCCCACCACCCTGGGCAGCCCATTCCGATGTCTGACAACCTGCTCTGTGAAGAAATTCTTTCTAATATCCAGTCTAGATTTCCTCATGAACAAGATGTTTTAAGGTAACCTGCACAAGAGCAAACAGCAAGCAGACACGGGGCACAAAGCATCGTCTCATAAACTTCTCCCCACCTTCCCCTGCTGCAGCTGCTGAGAAACAGCAGCCACAGAATTCCATTTCTAATCATAGTTTTGTTCACTCTCCACAGAGCAGTAATAAAAGGTTCAACTGGGGGGGGTAGAAATACCACAACTAGTCATTCCCACCAGCCATACATCTGGCCCTTAATTACCCTATGGTATTTATATAATCAAAAAAATATTCAACTTGTATGACTGATCATGTTGAAGTAGTGGAACGCATTAGCAAATAAATAGCAAAACACACAAATTTGTCAACAGATGGATTACAACCCAATGTAATTAAATGCAAAATAGTTCTGCTTTTAAAGCAATTGCTCATAAATTAGCCTGTCAGCAAATGTATGCAACTAATTGCATGAAAAAAATTAGGCCGTAAGACAATATTATCTGCACATAGTCTTTCCAAACAATGTAGAAATGATTGGGAACATTATTAATTGAAAAGAAGTCAAACTGCATTAGTTTAATTGCTCTTTTTTTTGTGCAAACCTATTAGAATAATTTATACCATATTTACTCCTTTTTACATTTGATGATAGGTATTTAACTCTTGTTTGTAGACTAACAATAATGATTTCACCTTTTCCTCAGCTTAATAAACGCAATAAGAATGCTACGTTTGTCCCCAGCAATGGTGAACCAAGACTGTGTCCCCAGAGGGTTTAAACAGAATGACAAGTGAAGCTGTCCTCAGAGATACAGTCCTTTCTAAACAAACCAGGGGCCGTTGTGGATCAAAGGTTGCAAGAAAAGCTTGTCTGCAGAAAGGAAAGACTGAAGAACTGTAAAACATGTTCTGAAAAAAAAAAGTGTATCCACAGTGAGAGTCTGGATCAAAGCGAATTCAGAGCTGCCATCTCTCACATCCAGAGCCTGGCTTCCAGACACCTAATTAAAGGTCCAATTCTGTGATTTTCAGCCAGGATCTACCAAAGCTCTATGGGCTGCTGACCAAGAACCTATGAAAGATCATGCAGAAATGCAAGTCTGTTCCCTCCTATTTGCTGTGCAGGATTTGGCATTTCTGTTTGGGTTTGTGAACCCCAGCTATTTTCCTGAAGATGGCATTGATTTCAAGAGGCTTTGCTTAAGTTTTGTAATCAAGAGAGATATATATTGAGCTTAATTCAGGTCTACTGCTGGTATAAAAGGGGAGAGCCGCTGCTGACATCAGAGAAACTACCTTGAAAGAAAGATCACAGCTGTGATGCATTTCATGTACCTAATCAAACATCTGCAACTGGAGTGTGGGAAATTGCTCACAGACAACTGGTGAACTAAGAATCATCCATGTAAATTATTCAGTGACTAATTTTGACTAATGAGTACATTTGAGAAAAAAATGAAAGCTATTTACTTTACATATCTTAAGCTTTTTTTTCTTTTTCTCCTTTCTCTACATGAATTAAAACTGGCAGAGAAGAAGAGACTGAATTGCATGCAGAAATCATCAGTTTGGTGGCAGAAACACACATCCCTCCAACAAGACCATGAGTGGAGTCAGCTGAACCAAACTGAGAATCCTGATGATCCAACATCAGTTCCCAGCCACCTGCATTGGCTATTTTTCCCAAAGCAACGGATACAAGGGGCTCCCAAAGCAAAGCCTTGCCTCTCAGTGAGCAGCCCAGCAGTCAGAGAACTGGCTAGGGCCATGGAGAATCTGGGTTCAAATCCATCACTTTGTTCCATATTGAGAATGAAGCCTTAATCGTGAGGCCACAGAATACCCACAGTTCATCATCTCTTATTGATGGTATTTCCTCTCATATGGAGTAACTGTAAATTCACTGGATGAGGAAAAAAGAGGAAATGAGGATGATTCTGTTGTAACCTTGGGTTCAGTTACCTGGGATAAGTGTTTTAGCAGATGAAATCCAATGAAGCCTGACATAAGTCAGTAATGAAGAAGTTTCTTCAGTGCATATAAAAAACTGGCATGGTTAACCCTCCAGAATAAACCGATAAAATAATCCCAGGGGAAAGAGGTATGTCATTCTTTGTGTTTCTGATCTGGGACTCTTCTTTAAGATCTGTTTTTGCTTTCAAGGAAGGAGAGTACACAAGAAATGAGGAAGCTTACTGGCATCTCCACTGTAGGGTTTGGTACATGAGCACACCAGTACTTGAGCTTTTGTGCAAATGAGCAACAGCATGGCTCATGGAATGAGTGGAGGAGAATGTGCCATTTCATCCAGAGAAAAGTGAACTTCCCGTTTTTAAAACTGAACGCAATTTGTCAGCAGAGAATAAGATCACATTAGTCTCCCCATGGATCTGAAGCTGTGTACCTTTACACACCAGGGATGTGCTCTGTTGCTGAACCTGTGAGAATCGCTTAACATAATGGAAACTGCTGAAAATACAGCCACTGCTCTGGGTAAGTGGGCACCACAGGATCCCTGAAGACACTTAAGTTCCCATACCCCCAGCTGGAATTTAATAGAAGCAATTCTTGTGCTGCCTATAGCAGATTCAGAGGGATCTGGAACTGTTCCAAAACCACTTACAACCCACCCGTTTATACTCTAGAATCTTGCTAATTTATCACAAAAGAGAGGAGGCTTCTCTTAAAAAGAGCCCACTTGGACTTGCCAGTGGGAAGAAAACAGGGTTACGATTTCTTCTTCCTACTCTGCAGGTTTGGAAGATACAGCTTGATAATGATTGATCTACATAATGTTAATAAATAGATCAGTAAATTAAACAAGTCTTTCGTATTGCAAAGATTGTTTCTGCTTTTCTTACATTACGTTTCCTAAGTAGTTTTGGAAAGATCAAAGCTATTAAGAAGAATTCCTTGATTCAGCTAATGCAGGGGAAATAGAGAAACTGAGCCAAAAGAAAAGAGTAGCAAATTTGAGCCCTTCACTCCTGAGCTTATTAGGTTAGAGCATTATTCCCAGCACAGGATTCACATTCAAAATCCTTATTTCACTCCACTGGAACTACTGGTTGCAGGTTTTTTTTTCCTCAAAGTGAGCATTTGCTCCTGAGAAATCTGCATTATATGAGGTTTGGGAACATGATCAGAGATTTAGTTTAGTGACTCGGCTGCTCTTTCAGCCAGTCTCCAATTTCCTCCAGACCTGCAGGGTTAGGAAGAGCAGATCAGGCAGACCTGGAGCAGTGTCCAGGACCTCTGCCTTCTCAGACCAGTGGGGAAAGTTAAGGCTGCAAGGTGGTGGGTATAGGGCCGTTTCCATGGTGTGCACTGGTGGAATCCCACAGCAAAGCTCTGGCTTTACCACTAATGGCACTGCTAAGAAGGGGAAAAAAATAAAATGCAGTGGAGAGAAGCTTCTGTGACCACTTACAGTACACATAACATTTATAAAGTTCTTTGCTTAGGACATATCCTGTTGTGAAGTACTAAGGGTTCCTAATGTCCTGAAGGAGGCACTGGGGACCATTCCAGCAACCTCCCAATACCCTCCCCAGGCGCTGCTGAGCGAAGGAGCCACCCTCGTTGAACTTTTCAATTAATGTAGCAAGCATTTTAGGATGTTGATTAGGGAAAGCAAGGAGCAGAACAGCAGAGACTCCAACAGCCTTGGTAAACACCTCCATCTGAGACAGGGAGAAATTTCACAACTAATAAGGTATCTGCTGAGGCGAAGTTAGGCTCTACTTAAAGAATTCTAATGTATTCAGCAAGTGCAAAATAAACACTCAACACAGGACAGTGTTGTATTATTCCTGGATTGATAATCAACTCTTCTTTCATCCCCAATTGCAAGATTTGCTTCACAAGGCTGGCTAAACTTTTACAAGTAATGCCACAAAGCTGACAGCCATTTCCAGGGGATGGTGAAAAGAACTGCTATGAATTATTTGTATTTCTATAGAGCTCAGGAACCACCGTGACAGACCAGAAACATACAGAGCTACACACTGCGTGGGCAGAGCAGAGACATACTCTTCCCCCATGTGCTTTAACACCAACAGGACACCCATGCCTGAAGGCAAAAAGGCAGCCAAGGAAGCAAGGGGATAACACAGAGGTGTTAGCACAAGTCAGAAGCTTCATAAAATTTTAGCAAAAGAAGGTTTAGGAAGGGAGTGGCAGAAAGGAGGCTGGCACAGCCTGTAGGAAGGTCCTTTCCATGCCTTAATAGTGTAAGAGAAGTGATAATGAGGAGATGAAGAGATCACGAAGGGCCTTTAAAGGCAAACAGTTAATGCTGGTGGGGGTAAAAAACCAAAAGGAACCAGCAGAAGGACACACAGAGAGAAGTTCCACAGCTGAACCAGCTGGAAAATAACACTGGAGGAAGTACTTTAGCTAGCTGCAAGTAGAAACCTCTGTTAAGGTCAGGGAAGATCTCGCTGTAGGAATTCAGTTGGTGAAGCCCTGACGAGAGCCAGAGGTACAGTGGAAAGATGCCCCATTTCAGGCTGGAGTAGGAATCAGCTGTAGCATTGACATGAAGATTTAGAGAAAAGACACTGGGAGGCAGTGCCCAAACTATGGGCCCAAGTTTTAGGAGGAGTCCTGGGACTTTGCATCTCAACTGCCAAAGGACAGACAGAAGAGTGCTTGTGTTACTCTTCGCATGACACTTCCTTTCTGTGCTGTAAGACAAGTAATCTGGATGCACATACTCAAAAAAAAAAAAAAAAAATCTAGATTTGCCAATGTGGGTGGATAAACCTGTCATTATTAAAATGAATCCATTAACTAAGATGCTTTATAAACTGCAGATGATCTCTCTTCTATTATCCTGTAAGGAGATTAAAATTTTTCATTGTTGCTTTCATGCAGTTTCTTTGTAAAGGGAAATAGCTCAAGGTTAAATTGAAAAGCCTTTTCCATCCAATAAAGAGGCCATATTAATTTTCCCCTCATCTTAGAGAAAATATATGGCCTTGTGAGATACAGAGGCTGTAAGTGTGCTTCTCTCTAGGCTCCTTGCTGGTCTTTTTAATAATAGAACAGTGCCTCGGCCAGACATCTGCTTTACTGCACTGCTCTGGTGGGGAGCAAGGCTGCCCACGTCACTTCCAATCAGTTAAATTCAATCTAAACAGGATAAAAGTTTGCAAAACACATTTTTAATCCTGGGAATAAGCAGTTAAGCCCTTTCTTGCAAATAAGGCGTTCAGTGACTCTGATCTTCCTTTTATTTTACTGCCTTCAAGTAAGGAAAAAGAAAAATAAGAACAATGTTTCGTCCCTGGCAGCAGTTTACAGTAAGAATATGGGAACTTAGGCCAACATAGTACAATTAGCAACCATGCCAGAAAGTTAAATTTTGGTTTGTTGTGCACAAAGTCTGCATTGGATTTAAGCATATGTATGAATACTCACACATACGTTTGCACATATATATATACACACACACACACATTTAACCTCCCACCTGATGTTACAGCTGCAACAGAAATCCCAAAAAGTTCCTCCATATTAGCTAAGTGGTATGGCTCTACCCTGGCCTGGACAGATAAGCTTCAGGGCTTCCCAGGTTCTTTACTTGACATTCCCCTTTGGCCTTCCCAAGAGTCGACTCACGATCAGCTTTTCTCCGGGCACACACTCCCACACCATTGCTTATGCGTCTCTCAACTTTCTCTGCTGCCTGATTGCTCAGCGTGTGCCTACCTCTCCTCTGCTTATGCCCTCTCTTCAAAGGCTATGGCCAGCTCCACTCCCCTGACTGGTGCTACACGACTCTTCCACAAGTGAATTGGTCAGTATCGAATGAGCTGTATCATCAGAGTATTGATTTTCATACCAGAAATGCTAGCCAAAGATCAGCTTGGAACACATGCAGTAGGTGTTGTGAGTGAAGCAGGCATGGTGTCAGTACAGACCATGTGTTGTGCGTGCACAATCAAGACAACTCACCCCAGAGGTACTGCATCTCCCTTCTTTCCATGGAAAGATGGAGTCTTGGAAAATCTGTAGGTGTGGCAGCCCTCAGTTTTGGTGAGCTCTGCAGCTAAGGTGTTACCTGGTGGCCAGCCCTTTGGATTTAACTCTACCAGCACATTTCAGTATGATTTGGGATATGAACACAAGCGGATACCCCAGGAGCAGGCATGGCCTCCAGGGTGGTTTGTCTGTTTTAACTTCAAGATGGGCTTACCTCTCTCTGTGGGTAGGAGCACACTGCTCCAGTCCAACTGTACACTTCTGAACAGTTAGCATGTACTGCTGTTGACAGCTTTGAAGTGCACGAACAGAAGGGGAAAGTACATCCACTGTGTGAAGTGCATTAATGGCCCATGGCTGTCACCAGGGACAAATCTGTCCTGCTGCTTTCAGTGGGATGACTGGAGTTTATGTTGGAATGCAAGCTTCCATTAACAGCCAAGGTAAGTGAACATCAGGAAATTATACGAAGCATCAGTTTTATGAGCTGCAAGATTTACTTCCACCCACACAACTAAAGGCATTATTTTAAGAAAGTGTTTAAATTCTTCTTAGACCTTATTCTTGATACATCAAAAGAAAGAATCAACTAGAAACTCTCCCTCCCCCCAATTCTAGTATGAACTCAACTCCCTGGGGTGCTTTTTAGAGGTTTTTGATGGATACTAATATGGAATTAACTCCTCATTGTCTGTTCAAAGCCTCTGCTGTTTCTAGAGTTTACTCTATCACAGCTGTGGCAAAGTGTGGTGGTGTCTGGAGCAAATGCCTGCCCCCAGGACTCTCAGGACACCAAGTCTCCAGGCCAAACAAACAGAGCAAGCAACAACCAACCCAGACCTGGCACCCTCCACCACTCCCAGGAGCTCTGCCTCAGCTCCTGCCATCACCCTCCACATGAAGGGAGCAGAAACAGCCCAAGAGAGATGCTCGTGTTTTACAGGAGATGTTCACTTCTGATGGGAGGCATGGATGAACTGGCCAGGCAGAATACATGAGGGCAAAACGGAAGGTA
Source organism: Podargus strigoides (assembly GCA_028020825.1). Lineage (NCBI taxonomy): Eukaryota > Metazoa > Chordata > Aves > Caprimulgiformes > Podargidae > Podargus > Podargus strigoides. Next base: position 23,125,174 of record CM051628.1, read on the forward strand.
AACATGGCCCTTCCAAATCTTCCTCTTTCACCAGCAGGTAAGAAGGCACCTGAGACCTCTGTCTGTGTCATTGTCTGCCCCACCCCCCCATCACTCTACTGTACAGTGATTTAAATCAGGTTTGCTATTTATCCACGACATCACAAATAGTCCATCCTTGCTCTGCTCAGTTACAAAAAATGTATTTTCATTAAAAAACCACAAAATCCCAAAAGAAAACTGCTAAGGTCACCAAGTGAAATAACACAGTTACGTATCAAATGATTTATAAACATCAGACTCTGAAAACCAAAACTGGTTGAAAGACAAAGAATCTGAAGCTTGCCATGACTCTGCAGAAGGCCAGAGTTATTTCACTGAACTATTTTTTGTATGCATTTGATCTGAAGAGATACTGGTTTGGGAAACATGAAAGAGTAACCTGCCATTTAAACTACTGGGGAAAAAAGCATTAGAGAGAAATTAAGTTCAAAGCCTTCGCATGAATTGCTAAATGTCATAGAAATACTCATTTTCATTTACAGAACAAATAAATATGGGAATCTTCTGTCTAAAGCTGTCTTCCAAGACTCCTCCCTCTTCAACACAGGAGCTGCCTACTCAGAATTCAGAGTCCAGCTTCTCCTGCCTATGAATCAAACAACAACTCTGAAATTAGCAGGAACTGTTTGCCACTCAGGTCTACTTGTTGGTGGGAATCATTGCCGTCTTACTGATTCCATGTGCATCTGTCCTGCACACATGCCGTCAACCAGAAGTTGGTCTAGGAGGATCTAGTGCAACACACGACTTCTCTAGGTAGATACTTGCTGATTTTGGATTCCCACACAGTGCCACCTCTCAGCACTGTTCCCCTTTACTGTCCATCAGTAAAAAAGGAGTCGATAACTGTGACAGAGGAGTCTGTTTTTAAAAAAAAGCTGAAAAGGTCTGAATAAAATGTCCCTATTCAGTCATACAAACTGACCAACTATTTACACAAATAATGGTAAATCATTTGTTTACATCATTCCTAACCAATGTCTGTTGATTTAGAAGCCATTTCTCCACGATCATACAGAGCTGTAGAGCAAACCTCCATTAACAAATAAGGTAAGAACATACTGCATCTAATCTGAGGATTAAAACTTCACCTCAAACCAAAACTAAATCTGACTTGAATCTTTGGGATTTGAAGGAGCTTGAACAATCCCCTTCCTTCTTGTGTCTCACCTGGATGTGTCTCTGGTTTCAAAATACAAACACACCAAGAATCTGGTGTGTATGAAGGAAAGAAGAAATTTTGTCAGTCTAGAAAAAGAACCTAATTCTGCAAGATGTGCAACACATCCTTTCCTCTCAGTAAAGTTTCAGCAGGTATTCAAATGCCTGGTGCTTTTTCAAATCTGATCTTTTGAGACAGCATTCTGCAATTTCTCCTTGTGGAGCCCAAAGGAGAGGAATGAAGTGGTGCCTGGCCCGGCAGCCTGCCTGAGCACACACACTGACAGAAGCAGGGGGCTGAGGTTTGCCTGCCACAAGGAAAATTAAGTCTTTAATCTTTTTTCACAATTTGAAACTGAAAACCCCAATCAATAACACTCACAGTCTTCCTTGAGCTGCAACCAAAGAGCACAAGCCAAAAAGTCTGATACTTATTTTCTTTTCCTCTTCCCCTTAGCAATTCTTCTAAAAATTCAATCTAGCAGTTCAAGCTTAATTGCTCACTTTGAGACAATCCAAGCCTCTAGGAGCCCTGTCTGACTGAAGGTTTTGAAGTAACTTTGATGTTTTCATAGCATCAACGCTCAGAGGCACATTTTTGAAAAATGCATCCAGACTCTGTCTCTTCATATGCAAACAACTGGACATTAATAACCTGGCAGTAAAATTTAAGGCATTTGCATAGTTTGGAAAATAATGAGGCCTCTGACTATTTAAGATATCTGTTCCTATATAAGTTATTAGACTCCAAGGAACCATATATAAAATCAATCTTAATTGTCCAGAACCAGCTATTGGTTATATTTAGGAATACATCATTCTAATTTATTGCAAGTAACAGAGACACAGCAAGTGACAAATACCCCTCCCAAAAGCATGTCTAACGTTCTGCTCCAAAGGTGTTCTTTTTCTAGGGTTAGACACATTCTTTTAATTAGATGCTTGGCACATGGGTTATCAGAATGCCTGTCTGACCCTAACTCATCAAAGGACTTGCTACCAACCTGTCTGTGCTTAAGAGCAACCTTGAACTTGGAGGGCATACAGAAGTCCCACTGACAGGAAAGCTGTAGCAACACGAAGCCATAGCGTGCAGCAGTACCCCAGAGGCCACAAAGCCTAGTAAGGGAAGCACAGCTCTGCATTCACCTTTCTCAGATGCTCCTAGTGTGGATCTACTTGCACAGTGCTTTGATCAATGATGCTACAATTACCCTTTTCCCCCTAGGACAGCAATTCCACAACTCCCCTCCTGCCTTTCCACTTTTGGGCTCACAATTCCCTTTTGAAGTCCAATTTCTGCAGTGATTTTTGACACCACTTTCTAGCACCGTTACCCTGTTCAGGCTCTCAGTCCTTGACAGAGGGAACCACTGCTCAGATCCACAAGAGGACAAAGGTGACAAAGTCTCATGTTTTCACAAGTGTTCAAGCCAGAACCACAGCCTTTAAAAAACGCTACCGAGTTGCAACTGACTCCCTGGGCCAACAACATCTCTATCTCCTAAATATCAGCAGTGCAGACATGTCTCTGGGTGATGCTGCAAGGCAATTAAAAGTGCCCTGTAGGGCTAGAGCTACTTTTATTTCACTGGTATGCTCAGCACTGATCTGAGAGAAAGTGGAAGTTCCAATACCATCACTAGTCACAAATGAAAAAGCTCTGACCCGTTTTTACACCGCTCCAGTTTCATAAGTAAGTTCATAAGGAATTAATTCCAGGAAAAGTTGAAAGTCTGTAGACTTTTTCTGCAGGAGATGCCTCAGTTCCTGGAAAAAATGGCAATTTCTCAACATTTTCTACAATTGGCTTTATCAACTCCTCCCTTGTTTCTCTGGTAGCAACTTCACTGCCTAGAGAGCCTAATGTCAGGACTGGGGATTCCCCTGTGACAGCAAGGGTCCTTAAGGCAGATGATATAAAACTAATCACCAGGCTAAATATCTTTTGTATATTTAGCCCAAAGTGTTTTAACAAGCAGAGAAGGGTCTTAAACATATGCTGAAAGCCAAGCACATGCTTCAGTGCACTACAAATAGAGCTATTTAAGTTTGAAATAACATATTTTGTAATGCTCTGATCCAGAAAACATACTTCAAGGCTTTGCACATAAATACTGCACAGATCACCAGTAGCTCTAACATTTCCCATATGCTCCTGTGCACATCTCATTCATTTTCTTCACTGTTGGTCATTTATATGCTGGCACTTCTATCTTGCAAAATCACACGCAGAAGTTTTTGTTTTCATCATCCCCCGTTTTTGGCTTTAGACAGGGGCTCATCAGAGAGTTGAACTGGCAGATAATGAAAGGCTTCAGGATTTTCTTTTTTTTTTTTAATAGTAGAAGTTGCAAAACTTATGAAAAGAGAGTTCCTCCCCTTTGGAAAACACAAGCACAGATGGTTGGTTTTACCCTGACACATCAACACCTTTTAGAGGACTATTTATTGCTATGAATGATAGACAATTTATACTTCCACTTGCTCCTGAAAAGACCTTTTGTATCTGCCTGAACACTTTTTCCTAGAAATACGTACCACCTCACAAAACTCTGCTTTGATGCTGAGATTAATTGTATCAGCTTTCTTAGGAGAGCTGTCAGGTTGATTTTTGAACATTCCTAATGAAAACTGCTTTTTTCCTCTATTCTCTTCATAGTTCATGAATTTTTAAAATTTTTTTTTTTTTTTAAAGCCTGATCCAAGGCTTTGCTGAAATGAGCAGGAGCAATAGTACTTGAGATTGCAGACATGGTTAATGCCAGCATCGGCTTATGCTTAACTTCTTTCAATTTTTAACAGTCCTTGCCCTGCAGGTATAAAAAGGGAATTAAAGCCATAAGGCACTGCTTCAGATTTGTTCTCTTAATTAGCTCCTGCCATGGTGGATTAATTCCATCTGCAGTGTGTTGCCATCTCTGCAGAAGTTTATCGTGATGGAATGGGGGATTAATGAGGAGAGTGGAAGCCTAGACATCCCAGTTGTCTGTAAGCTGCCTGTAATGGGATCAGTGCAGATGGTACCAATGCTCTCCTTAAGTATCACTGAAGGTGAGGAATTCTTTTTCTATAAACCTGCCACATGCAGTTACTCATCCACTGCAGAAAGTGTCAGAGCTGCAGATCTGACTTAAAAATAGTGGGCAGAGGATCCGATCATCTCAAGAGACTCTCTCACTTTCCTGAAGAAACAGTGGGCTTACCAGCTTCAGTATTTTAAGGTGAATGAGAGAGACTAACTGTATTTTCTCCTCTTGTATTTTGACTACTGCAACCAAATGTAAATACACATACAAACTAAATGATTTCTTTTAAAGCTGGGAAAGCTGCTGCTGGGAACTGGGCGATCCAGCAGTGAACTCTGCACTGAGGTCTTATCTGGAAATGAGTCAGTCTCTGGGATGGACTGTTAGGGAAATATGTTTCTTTCCCTTAGTATAGTTTAAAACTGAAGTAACTCCAGTCAAAACAGGGAATACCAGAGGCATGAAACTGCTGAAAGGACAATTGAAGCTCTATTTTAGTTTTGTGTTGCACTTTTTTACCTGTTTAAAAAGTCTTGATTTACTTCTTAATGGTCTATTCCTATGGAAATAAAATGTCGACATCCCCATGAAGTAGTATCTGAACGTATTATCCTTCTGTCTCAATACCTGCATTACTTCATTTTACATCTTGATTATTAACTGAGTTGAATTGTTTCCAAGAATACATACAGCAGTTATTCTGTTTAAAACTCACTAGTCTAGGATTCTAGAGATGGGGGTTCAATGACTACGACCATTATAGACTGTGTATAACCATATGAGCCTTAATTTATCCTGTGGCCTTATCTCTAAATGGAGATAATAGGACTTTCACCACCCATTTTGTCTGTTTTAGACAGTCAGCTACTTGTGGCAGGTGCTGCCATTCTGCATGTTCATTTACTGCCTCACGTAATAGAGTTCCAATCTCTATTGATGCTTCTGTGTGTTATTAAAATACAAAGGATGTCAAATAAAAAAAGACATTTAAGTGCTCAAGTGCCCTGGGAACAATACAGGTACGCAGGCATTTTTCTTCATCTTATAAACCTACTGCTAAATATAAAAAGGTGTCTGTAGCTGTTCTACTACCTATACATAAAACAGAGGCACAGCAGACATAGTTACATCACTGGGTAATGCATGCTGGGTGCCTTCCAGAAGAGCCATCACGAAATGACAGCAGTAAGTCTGACTCGTAGTTGCTAAAGGACAATAGTAATTTGAAACACTACTATTCTCTTATGGAGCATCTAGTATGTTTTTGGACACAGAATGAAGTTCTGTTCCACTCCTATGGATTCACTGTTTCTTATCCCCTTCCAACATCTCTTGCTTGAGCTTCAGAATCTACAACATTATATAAAAATATCCCTTCTAGTACAACTAAAAGGAGCAAGAGAGGAATCCAGGGATGCTGGAATTTTAGATGAAAACTCTTCAAAAGAAAACTCTGAGGTTCTGTTACTCCACTGGCTTTGCTGGAGACACAAAGTGGAGGTGACAGCTAATCATTTCAAGGAGAGTGCTCTAGGCCAAGGGGATGTAGGATGAGAGCAAGAAGGCGAAGCACTAGGTCAGATTCAGGACTTCAGAAATAATGAGAGGAAGGTCTTCCAGCATGGGAGACGTGCCTATGGATAAATCCCTTTTGCCCCTTTGCAGGAGGGGAGAACAGAAGAAGGAACCCAGAAAAGGTCCATGGGAAACAGCAGCTGAAGGCTGTTCTGACTCTTCGGAAACGTGCCAGCTCTACCCCGGTTACACACGGAACGGCAGCAACAACTGCTGCCCAACACAGCTCCTGCATCTTCTGGATTGTCAGCACACTGCCACAGCCTCTGCCCTGCTTCAGGGCCCGAGGGGCTCCCAGCAGAGCTGCCTGGTGTGTGAGCCCTGGGATATGGCCAGGGCTTTACACTCTGCCAGGGCAGCCACGAAAGCCTGTGTCTGAAGGGGCTGAACAGGAAAGGACCTTATATCAGGTGCAACCTCCCATCTCTCACTCTGTGTCTTACAACCCAAGGAGGCACAGAAGAGGTTAAATAAAATACGTGGCACTCTGCATTTTTGCACTCAAACCACAGCAGGTAGGAATATGGGATGCAGGGTTTAGTGTACTGCTCTGGGATGTGTATAAGGGACAGAATGACAGTAGATGCTCACATTTTCTTTAAAATATAAGTAGCTGAAGAAGACTGTTTGGGCTATGGTTATGTCATGTGTGGTCAGATCCCTGTAACTGCACAGAGAACATCATCTTGGCTCCAGGCTTGACTGTGAGAGGATCAGAGAGCTGGGGGCTGTTCTGTGCTGCTGGCTGTGGGGCTGGGTAGGTACAAGACATATTCCATGTTCTACAGATGTACCTCACACCTGGGAGCGGGCCCTGGAAGAGGGAGGCGTGAGGGAAGTGCTGAGCTACTTTCACATGGCATTTTCCTCTGTGCTTAGACTGTGACAAAGGAGCCAAACTACTGCAGAGGGGGATGTACATGAGTCAGGCTGTTCCCAGGAAGCTGGGGGTGACACAGACTCAGTGGCTGGGGTGGCCACATGCCCTCTGCATGGCCCCTCCCTGAGCCACTCGCTGTGTCCCTGTCATGCCTCTGCTATGCATCAAAGCAAGGGGGGAAAGACACAGTAGGGTTTTTTTCCCCATGGTACAGAGATTCTATAAAAAACACTTACTGCAACATCCTTTTAAATCAAACTTGCTCTCAACTTCCTGATTTTTTTCTCTTTTCCAATATAAAGGCAACAGTTAAACAAGACAGCAGTATTCAGCAAGTGCAAGGTAAGGAAGGTTTTAAGCAAAGGTTCTCACTAGCCATAGTAGTGACACAGTCCAATTCTGTCAGACTTCTACTTTGTACTGTCACTTACTTTGCAAACATTCACTTTTTATCACTGAATTAAGGCAGTAAAATCTGGCCCTTGAGAATTTCCTCTTTCAGGGCTTGACCCGAAAGGGGGAAGCGGAGCTGAGCTTCCACAGGAGGGCCCCACATTTAACAGAGGGTGCCAGCCCAAAGCTCACTGGAGTCAGAGAAGAGAGGTTAGAGCCATATTACAGCAAGTCAAGATAAGCAGACTAAAGGGACAAGGATCCCACCATGGAATTCTTCCTACCTGAGGAACAGATACTAGATTTTATTCTGTATGCTGTGCTGAATGTTTCCTACAGCACAATGTTTTAGAATTAACAGGAAAATGTTCACAGCAGAGAAGTGTACGTGGCAATAAACATTTTCTCTGGGTGATTAAGTACCAAAGCGAAGTTGAGGTGTTTGAGAACCACCAAGCTGTTTGTTGTGCATGTGTCTTCCAATGCCATGAACATTACTCCTGACAAAGAGGAAGAAACAGTAAACCACAATACAAACAAAAGATTATATTCGTTGCCTCATGAAATCCTCTTTCTGGTACTGCATCATGTCCCAGTAAAGGCAGGGTTTTGCAGAATAAATATTTCTAAGAGAGCGCTGAAAGGCCCAAACCTGAGATTTCAATAGCAGCGCTCACTCCAAAAACTGCTGCTTTGCTGAGGGTGGCCTCTACTTTTCAAAGGGAAAGCTCTCAGGGCGATTTCAGATTTTTCCTGGAAAGTTTCAATTGAGTGAAATAAACATGCTGCAACTCTAAAACATCCCACAGCAGGTGTCAGCCTACCTTCTCTGCAGGGACATCTAAATTCAGAGAGCCTCACCCAACACCTTTTGAGACCAGTATAAATCATTCCCCAGATGTCTCATTCAGGACATCCAAAGAGTTAGTCATCATTTACTATCTTCAAATTACGATGTGGAAGCAATAAGGATAAAATCCTGCTAGCAGCCTAAAATTCAGGTTGGATTGCTGTATGACACTCAGCACATTGTGTTCAGTACTTCCTGCAGCAAAGCCACAGGAGACTATGGAAAACATCATGCACCATAATAATGTAAGATCAATCCTCGTGTGCAGCACCAGGGCAATGTATGGCTGTGCAAATGCTAGGTAAGAAGTTCTTCATCCTGCCCCCATCCTCATCTCCTGCTCTTAACAGTCCCCTCTGTTGTGCCAAAGCAATGATTTTGGGGCTCAGAGTGAGGTCCCAGCCCACACAGCCTCAATTGAGGGGCTCCTGGACTAATGTCACATGGGATCAGGAATGAATGACTGCAGAAAACATGGAAACAGCTTTGAGATGAGGTGAGAGGCTGTTCATCCAGCCATACCCTGAGAATTTCTGAGTAATTTAATTTTAGTGAAACTGAGATTTCCATCTTAGTATACTAAGATTTTGGGATGGCTTCTTTTTAACATTTAATACTTACTGTAATAACGTAGCGAATGAAAAGGAATAGTTTAAATCAAATCTTGTCGTTAAGGCGAAGAATAATAGTTCTCAAGTTGAGAAAGGTTAAATTCAATTTGGTCATTAAGAAAACTGACAGAAAAGTTTGATCAAGAGCAATATCCTTAATGAGGTAGTTGTAGCTAATTCATTAGAGGAAATGAAGTCGGCAGTAAGGATCCTGCACTGTTCTGACACTTAAATACTGTTTCTGTAGCTGATTCTCTTCCATAAGGTTTTGAGAATCCAAGACCAATTTAAAGGTACATGTTCTCATACGATTTTATATGCTGGATCCCTCCTTTAATACAATAGGCTATTTTAAAGGTTAGACCAATGATTTATCCACTTCTCTTCTACATCTGTAACAATATATGACCATGGCTTTGATGAAACCCAAGCCTTCTGTCTTGATCGATAGAGTCCAGAACTGCTGGTCTAAAGCCGGTCTGAGTACCTCACTCCTCTGGGAAATTCCAAGAGTAGCTTCAGTACTTTATTTAATTCATTTACTCTTACTTTATGAAACAAAAGTCAAACCCCAACAACCAAAAGAACCAAAAGAAAATCCCTGAGCTACAGAACAATAAATTTGTTTGAATTAATAATCTCTCTTTCACTCAGTTCTACAAATTACATGACAACAAGCTCTGCAATAATAAATTGTTTGGTTTGCTATTGTACATTAATCTTTGCTAGAATTCATAAACAAACTTCAAGTCGACAAGCATGGGTTTAATTAAAAAATTTCTCACTCGGAACTATTTTACTACCCTTTCCTGGATTAGGCAATAAACCATGGAGTTTTTACAATTTTTATGTGGAGCCATTTTATTTTTTCTCTTTAAACAGCTCATGGGAAGGGTATCTTCCTCGAAGCAATCGTGTTTTCCTATAGTCATCCATTTGTCAGTGCACTGCTTCAACCAATTTCTACCCCTTAAGGTAAAACAGAAAAGGCTGGATTTGATCAAAGTGGGAGGGGAAGAAGCAAATAAAAGTACCTATTAGCGCTTGAGGCACTATTTAAATTGTATTTAGTTCAGTGGTTCTTAAACTACGGTTTTCAGATCCACGGAGGGCTGTTTCTAATGGTCTTGAACAGAATTAAAGAACAGCTGTGCCAACTGACAGTGGGCTCAGAATCATTTTTAGAGGTTCTAACAGAATAAGGGATTCCTCAAGCCTGAACTGAGGTGTACAAACTAAAAATCCACTGAAGGCAACAGAGAGACTAACAGGCTTCAGATCAAGCTCTTGCAATAAGTGTTGTTAAATGTCATTAAATTGCTCAATGTCATAAAGAAGGATGAGGATAGTGAGAAGAGACCTGAATCCCAGGGGCTACCTGTTAAAGAGAACCCCGAAGTTCTGGAAAAAACAGGCAAGTATCTATGACCAGAATTGGCTTCAAAATATTTATCAGTTCCTCAAGCTTAGAAAGAATTTGGAAAGGATGTCTCTAGCAGAAGCTCATGAAAGCATTTGTCATATATACCTTGCCTGGTAGTTGATAACCAACACAGCTATTTTTGGTGCAACTTTCACCTTAGCTCAAGCTGTGCCTTCAGCCCTATGACCTCCTTGCTCTACAGTCCTGCCCAGCTCTAGTTTTGTCATGTCTTCTGCAACATCCAAATAAAAAGTCTCTATTTTTTTGGGTAACCAGACAAACATGTGACAAAGAAACAGGTTCTTGTTCAGAGCCTGGCAGCAGAGCAAGCTTTGGCTACTGCTACGTGTGGAAGCATGGCAGGATGCAAACATGAATGGATCAGCAGAAAGGGATGCAAATCCAAAACATGACAGCAATGGACTTCTGATCATTGTGTTTTCTGGCCAGCAGACACCAGAATTTTGACTCTGCTCTTACATATGTCCTTTGTTCCTTGTCCTGGTTCCCCAGGCACAGCCCCATGGGCCAGCCATGCAGGCAGCCATGAGCAGCCCTGAGTCAGCTGGGAGATGCACTCAAGGCACTGACTCACAGGTGTATCCCTTCTTTGTTCTTTACCTTCTTGGAATAACAAACATCACTCTACTCCTCATTTATTGTCTTCCCTTTATCCTCCTCCCCCTCTTTTCCCTTATCCTCCTCCCTCCCATAAAACTAAGAGCTAAGAAATGGAAGACAAAGGCAACAAGGTTTATGACATTTTTTCAAACGTGAACTAAAAAGTCATCTCCAGAGAAATGCTGGTTATAGTCACACCTGCAGTCTAATAACTGTCATCCTCAAGGGAGACACATGCTGTAATTGAGCAGTATTGAAATGCCAGTGCTACTTTATTGTTTTTAATATATGCCTCCCTTCTGTAAACCAACATATCAAAATCATAAGCATTAAGAGCAATACTTAATTTCCAAATGAGTTTTCATTCAACTAAGAGTGGAGAAAGTCATGCTTGTCTGTCAGGTATTTTTCAAATACCACTGGGCTCAAACCATTGGAAGAGTCCAGCTGGGAAAAGTCCTCTGTTTCTTTTTTTTTGGCTTTAGTTTTAAGCTGTTATTGCACTGTATTACTTCAGCTTCTCCTCCTCGCCTACATCCTCTAGAAGTTAGCATCAGGAGCACTTCACTCAATTGTCCAACTGTGCTTCTGAAGCAATGAGCAGTCAGATACCTCCTGCAGACCTTTGCAGAAGTGCTTCCCCCAACTCCCAGACTCCAGACTTACCCCACAGTACATCAGGAGCTTCTCCCAATTCAAGAGGGACATGGAGCTACTGGAAAGAGTCCAGCTCATGGCCACTGAGGTGATGAAGGGATTGGAGCATCTCCCATCTGAGGAGAAGCTGAGGGAACTGGGTCTGTTCAGCTTGGAGAAGAGGAGGCTGAGGGGGGATCTCATTAATGCTTATAAATATCTAAAGGGTGGGTGTCAGGAAGACAGGGCCAGACTCTTCTCGGTGGTGTCCAGTGACAGGACAAGGGGCAATGGGCACAAACTGGAACACAGGAGGTTCAATCTCAACATAAGAAAACACTTCTTTCTTGTGAGGGTGACAGAGCACTGGCACAGGCTGCTCAGAGAGGTGGTGGAGTCTCCATCACTGGAGACATTTCAAACCCATCTGGATGTGTTCCTGTGTAATCTGCTCTAGGATCCTGCTCTAGCAGGGGGGTTGGACTGGATGATCTTCAGAAATCCCTTCCACCCCCTACTCTCTGTGATTCTCACCCATCTGGGCATTGAGAGTTTCCCTTTCCTGTGCTTCAGCCTTGCTCCCTTATACACATTCAACACACATTACATGCTACCAGAAGTCTCCCTAACTTGTTTGTTATAACACAGGCACAAGATTTCTTCAGGCCCTCAGGAAGTCTTTGGTGCAGAGGGTAAAACTCTTACAGAAGCTACAGTACTATTTTGAGCTCCCCCTTTGGTAAGTACCAAAGTGAGATGCAATTAAAAAATGCACTGAAGTAATTCACAACCATCAAATGCTCTTAAATGTTCTTAAAAGTTGCTAAAATACCCTCTAGTGTTTTCTCTTTTTCACTCTTCATCCCTGACATGTAAGCATTATTTGCAGAGAAGCATCTACCTGGACATTTTCCTGCCCTTCATCCCCATGTGCATTTCCTCACCCTGAACTGCTGAATTAACTCAGTAAATGTGTATCGATAACACAACAGCCAGGACAGTCCTCCCTAAATTACTGCAGGTTTCAAACCCTTCAAGTTTCAGGCTGTCCCTAAAAGCACCTGAGATGAACACCACGGTGCTCACATGCCCATGAAGCAAAGACACTGAACACTGCGAGCAAAAGTTTGGGTGAAACAAGTAATGCTCTCAGCGCAGTGCAGTCACAGGCCCTTTTCTGTAAGGTGTTTACTTGTGTCTGTGCAGAGATCATGTTTGCAGAATCAAAACACGTGCCAGTCCCACAAGCACAGGGACCCTGCCAGGTCTGTCACCCTGAACACAGATGCACTTTTCTGCCATCACTAGTGGAACTGTCAGCTCCTCAGCTCCCCAACAGTTGACTGTCCTACAGCAACATTTCCCCTCTCTCTTCCCAGCTTTATTAAAGTCATCGTTCTTAAATGCTGTGGACAAGACAGAACTGGGCCTTTCGACCTCAAGCCTTCACCTGACCTTCGGCTAAATATACAAACCTTAGGGTAACTACAGCTTCCCACGCACCACACTATACAACAGATGCTTGGTTTTCAGCAAAGAAACTCCCATACAGAAGGCAGCTATAAGCCTATTTAATACAACAGCAGTGGCAAATGGGCTTTTAACTCACAACAGCAAATGGTGTAAATCCAAAAGTGCTGTTAAAGAGAATAAGAGGCAAATTAAAGTCACAATACCACAAGGTTCTGGGAAGATAGCCAATAAGAATAGAAAAGAAAGTAAAAGCACTTCCTCCTGCATCCTTCAGGCTCGTTTGTCATGAGAAGCTATAAAGGTAAGGGCTGTAGGAAAGTCAAGGATCAAAACTGTGATGAGCCTTTCCTTCGGGAAGCACTGAAGCTCCTTTTCCATTGCATCTTTCCATCCATTCAACACAGGCTTGACAGCCTAAACCTAACTGCTTTAAGGAAGTCCCATACATAAAGTTATTTTGACAAAAAGACCTTTTCTGCAGAGGAGAGCAAGACCTACACTGTTCAATCAGTAAGTGATCATCTTCGTTTAGCATTGACATTGTGGACAAAGCAAAAGGTCCATCTGCACTCAGCTGCAAGCTGTGGCAAGCCTTCCTTACAGGGACAAAGGGCTTGCTCAGTCTTGCTTGCCTGCCTCGAGCTTCTGTATCATCACTAAGGCACATCATGGGGATGTATGGCCAGAACTGGCTGGAATGTATGAAAGGGGAAAATCTTCCTATCACAAATATAGTTTAGGTAGAACTGAATTGTCTTGCAGGAATATTGCAGTGTTGGTCATGTTTTCACCAGGGAACTGTCAAAGCGTATAGCTTGACTCTCTCTTACTGCTTTAGTAAAACAAAAACGTTTTGTTTAGACAAATCAAATGTTTTTCTATACTTGTGAGCAGAATTTTGGCAGAATTTTTGTTTTGTGGAAAGGTTTCATATTCTGACTCCAAGGAGCCAGAATTCCTCCCACATGCTGACTGTCAGAGCAAGAAATGACCAAGAAATCCCCTTGGGTTCCTCTTAAAACATACAGCTGGTAACAGAGACTCAAATTCTTTCCTGTCTACTATCTTCAATATTTCATTTTGATAATCATGTGAGGTATTTTTATATCTGCCTTTGCTAAAAGAACTATTTGAGTGTTGCAACTGCATCGTAGTTAAAAATTCCATGCTTGCTCCAAGCCTTTCTTTCCATAACTGCCATGAACTTATTCCACACCAGCCTGTCTGTCCAGCAGGTACTAACCACCCTGCTGCAAAGGGAAAGGAAGGGAAGGTGGGTGCTCAGCAGAGGAGCTGAAGGGGTGCATCCACATTACCCTTTCAGTTTGGATGAGGACAGGGCTGTTGAAGCAAACCTCTCGGGATTCCCACTTACTCTGCTTGGTTTGCACCACACAGCTGCCTCACACTGTGCTAAGGGGAGCATTTTAGGTGACAGTAAACTAAGTTGTGCTCCAGGTGTGCTTTTACTGTGCTCCAACCTCCAGTGAGCATTCAATCTATAAACACCCAGAGCAAACTGGCAGTAACTTCCCCCACCCCCAGAACAAACATGGATGGCCACTCCTCAGTTTGAGCTGCTTCCCTGTACAGACCCACTCCTCCTGTGCTGTTTGCTGATGCAGAGCCAGTCACAGAGGAGAGGCCAGGGGTCCCTCAGGGCACAAGCAATCTAATTGTGCTTTCTGTCAATAACACCAGCAAGGGAGCACCTGAGAGACACCGGAGGAACTCTGACACAAGAGACAGCAAAATAATTTCTGGGTTCAGCACTGTCATCCAGAGAAAAAGCAAAGGAGTTGGTTCTGTCTCCGAGGCTGCCAGCCTACACGACAGGTCCACTTTGGGAAGCACAAGGCAAACAGAACGTGTGGGTTTAGGAAACAAGATAGAGCTCTGACTGATTCCCAGGCAAGAATGAAAATAAAAATAAAAATAAAAAAAGAGCATTTGGAGCACACATGCACAAAAGTGCAATCAGGAAGATATTTCTTTTTAGGAGAATTAAAAAGGTTCCTTTCAGACCACAGTGTTTGTTGAATAGATGCCTCAGGATGTGTTGTCAGGAACTGCACTCTCCTCCTTCTCACTTCCATTTAACTCTATCTTGAAATGCAGTCAAATGCTAAAAACTGCTCCTCTTCACTTTGCACTAATTGTCAGAAAAAAAGACATGCTCTATTTTACCTACACTCCATAGTACAAGCAAAAGCTTTCTAAGTCCTAGCTCTCACTTTTCCTACAGAGAAAGCCAGTGGTCCTTCAAAACCTGCTTTTGCTTTCCCTGTTTAACTACCACTTCAGAGCTGGAATATGAAAGCTCCCCTCGGGGTGACACAGCAACACTGCACCAAGGTAGGGCCGTGCCAATTCTGTTGTTTCCAGCTCCTGTTGAGAAGGATGTGCACCCTTAGCTCATGGGGAGTCATCTCATAGCTCAGGAGCTAGTTTTTTAAAGTACCATTACTTGTCACACTGAAGTTGAACAGCCTGCATAATCTGCAGTTGCTACATTGCTTTAGGGAATTAGCTGCCATTTTGCATTGTATTATTATGTTAAAATTACTTTAAAGTGTCAGTTTGCTTGTAAAACCACAAAATGTAATTTTGCTTTTGGTTTCCTTACAAAATTATCTGATTCCCAGAGTTGCGGGACATGTGCTAGCCACTGCTGCCTGCAGGCTCTTCAAGAGACAATCCTGACAAGCTCAAGGCTGCTTTTTTTTTTTTTTCTGGTAGCAAAGCAGTATTGTTAATTTTGTATTGGATGGCTTTGTATGTTTTAAATTCTATTCAGAGGGAAAAATCCACATGAAGAAAATGCATTTATTTGGAGACCTACATTAACAGAAATGACAACGTAAATAAACAGTTCTTCAAGGAGAAGGAAGAGTACTGAGCTACTGGTTAGAAACCTTGAACCCCTGGGCCTTACCTATCACGACACTGGACTTCAGAGTACTGAGGATGACTGTTCTGCTAGCAATGCATTTACATCTGCCAAAAAACAGATATAAAGGAAAACCCCCTCAAGTCTTTGTGGATGAGAGCCTGAAAAGAATTATGGTTCAGTTACTGTCCCCCAGTACTGCTTGTGCCAAAGAAAGAGGAAGTCCAGGACTTGGATGTGAAGAATTTTTAAATTTTTTTTAAAGCAAAACTTTTCATGGAAAAGTTGGCTTATAAAGTTTTTCACTTATAAATTAAAAACTAATGCAGTGCTTATAAAGATATAACCTTTTGCCATTTTTGATACCAAGAAGTAGGTAGGAAGGGACAGAAAGGAGAACTCAAGTTATACAGTTTGGATTTTCAGTGAAAAACCTAAACCCCACACCTTTATAGAAGAGACACCAGAAGAAAAAGCACCATTAAAGAGCTAACAGCCATTCTGAAGGCAGTTTTGTCAGTGGACACTTAATTACAGAGAGCCAAACCACACTGAAGGAACTAACGAACTTATAACAAAGGATGAACCCTACATCAACCCTGAAGAAGAAAGGAAGGAAACGTGTAGCCCCAAAGGACTGACTGCAGATCTGCTTCCTTCCAACTTTGCTGCTGAACCTTCAAGATCAGAGAGAGACTTAGTAAAACCAGGGATAAATCTAATTTGTTTTCAAGCACATGAGCTGGCTAGGCTTTGCCCAGAGGTCGGTAATGAAAAAAAGACCAAAGCAGAGTTTATTGCTTAACCTTGTAACCACAGTAATTTGGGAGAAAGTTTGTTAGCAGTGTCCTGCTAAGGCAAAGTAGAAACTTAATGTTAAAACAGATGATTAAACTTGTCATAACTTGCCCACCTTGCACTCAGAGGGGTAATTTTAACCAGTACTCAAGATAATTTGACAATTACTTTAAGTTGATTATTGGCGTGGCACAATTGCTGTGCAGAGCAGTAAATGCACTATTGTATTACTTACGCGGTGGAAGCACCTTCAGACTCTAGCCAAGATGAGACACTATCCAAATGCATAGGTCTGACAAATATCCAGCCTAAAAACTGAGAAGCTACTTGAAACTGTCTAAAAATCAGTCTGAAAACTGAGACACAACCCCCAGAGATGGGGGTAGGAGTGACTCTCTAGGCCACACAAAACATCTTGAGCAAGTATCCTACTAACTACATGACACAGCCTGCCTATTCCAGTCACTGTGTTCTGCCCTGCGATGACGAGTCACTGACAGGCAGGAGTCGTCCCACCTCCCCACTTGTATTATTGTTTCCTTATAAACAAATCTCTTGTTTAGTACACAGTAGTCAACACCCTCACAGATAACAAACAGTCCCTGTAGGGTACTTTTGCTTCCTTGCCTTTCCAAAACATTTTGTTCAGTTGCTATGACTTTTCAGAATTTGCCACAAAGCATTTCTTGGCTATATAACTGCTCCTTTTCAGGACAGGTGCTGGCTTCCACCTGCCAAATACAGCTCCTTACCCAGCCTGGCACCAGAAGTTACACACCTCACCTCCTGTTAGTGGTCTGGCAGGATCAACCCCCACAAATCTTCAGTCTCTTCATCACAACTTGGATCAAACTTACCATTAGGGTTCAGAGTCACTGCAGGACTCAGCTGTACCTGCACAGAACCCCCATGACACAGTTAAATATGTCACCCTCAAGGCCTAGATTGCTGGTTTTATTCTGGGCTTGGCTGCCTTTCCCAAAGTTTTAAACAAGGTGCAGGCTCAATCTAGGAGGACTAATGGATGCCAGTTGGAACTAGGTCTACAAGAAAGAAGATCTGTTAGGTGTAAATTTAAGGTTAGTGCAGAATACTAGCTTTTCAGGGGTCAGTAGGTATAAGATAAGAACTCTCAGATTTAGAAGACAAACTCAGGGTTACAGAGGCTGGTGAGTGAGAAGAAATGTGTCCAGACAGTTCATTGGAGTTTGTTTTAGAAATTAGATACTCTGGGGTGGCCTCTAGCTACTGGTTGTTTTAGGAGCTGCACTTTTACAGATGGCACTTAACGTCCCAGTCCTAAAGGGAAAGAACATAAATTACATACAGTTTTGGCCAGACAGACCAAATTCAAGCATGATGTAGATCCTACTCTAAGGGGCACGATTCTTCAAAAATGATGCAGTTAATCAATTTATGTCTTCAACAATACAACCAAACCAAACAAAGAAACCCACATGCTAAAACACAGAGTATTCATCATGGCTGAGTATGCGAACGATTACCCAAGTTAGCAAAGTTGCATAGGTATAAACCAATACAAGAAACACAGAAACAATTTAGATGTTCTTTATGATCATCCCAATTAACCAGTATATGTATAAATGGACTTAGGTTCCCTATCCTACAGCCACACACAACAGCTAGAGATGTCTACTTTCTTGCTTATTCACAACACTGTGCCCTAGAAGTGTCCATTGGCATGTATCATAAAAGCTGCTCTGGCAGGGGGGATTGGACTAGATGATCTTTTGAGGTCCCTTCCAATCCCCAACATTCTGTGATTCTGTGAAGCTGAATATAAACAAAATAAGAATTCAATTCACTGTGCAATAGTTCTGTTAAAGGGGAAAAAAAAAAGACAGCTAGTAGATCAGCTGATGTACAAAACAGTTAATTCAAAAAAGAAGGCAGAGAGAAAAACATAAAAGGATAATCCTTGGAAATGATAAATGATTTGTGTAATGCTTAATTTTAATCAATATATGGAACTAGACAAGGATCATCCTCACAAAGGATGACATAAAAGGATTAGTGACTTCCAACCAGCACAAAACTGCAGAGACATGTTTATTACAGTTTGGAATTGTTTCTTCTCAAATAAAATTTTGAAATTCAAATGAGTTGAATAAAAAGAGGTACAGGTAGAAAAATGGGTGGATTTTAGTGGGCTTTTTTTTACTATTTTTAAAATGCAAAGTTAAGATGCAAATTAAGAGAATTAATTTAATAACATTAATCCAGAGCTATAGAAAGAATAAGATCCCATGAAGTTAGAAGATTATCTTAATAAAGGATGATCCAATGATTTCTTTTGAACATCTAAACCAGAAACAATTTCAAGTATTTTTTCCTTTCCCTTTCAGGTTTGAGTCCTTACAGTCCACTTTTCAAGTTTCCAACCAGGCAGTGCCAGCTAGACTCTTTATAATGAAAGCTGACACTCATGGGGATCATATGGTTCTGTCCCTAGGGACTCTAAGGAAAAAGTGATCAAAAATGAAACTGAAGTGATGATATTGTCCGATGTAGAGGCTGCACAGCAATGAAGAAGCCACCTGTAAGGTGATCAGAGTAATAAAACAGATGGAGAACACTTCCGAGCTTTCTATGAGTAGGAAAAAATAGGATTTGTTTATTTGGATTTAAAAGAAATAAATGACAACTGATTTTGCTCTCAACTTTGCATTGCCATTGGCAAACCAAACCACATAAACTACCTGCTTAAGGACCCCACCTTGTCATGTATCTCTAGGACCACTTTCACCAGCTAAGTTCTTTTCTTCTCAGATTTCTGTCCTTGGAACTCCTTTATCCAATGCTAATTCCCTTGAGTTAACAGGCATTAATGAGTAACAGCCAAGAAGTTATGCTGGACACTCAGTAACCAAATCTTTCCGGGGAGAAAGAGGAAAATCCACCAACAACTTTCAGCAATCTGGAATACCTTCCAGAGCCCATCTTTCTGATATCCTTGGACTCAATGCACAAGATAAGAAGTGTCAGAAAAGCAAGGTGCACCAAATTCTGGACTTTGAGCAGGCGGCTGCTACTGCACACAAAGCCAGAGATACTGTCCTTTGACAAGTGGGATAAGAAAAAAATAAGTATCCATATAGTTTTCATTCAAAATAGGACACGTCTATGGGGTTTTTTTACCTTTGAGAGACTAAAAGAATAAGCTATCAACATCCCGAATTGCACATGTCTGGGCTTAATTACAAGAGAGGTGGATCACAACAGTTTCCTAACACACGAGTTAACACTCCCTGTTGCCTTTGGTGGTGATAATGCAGATTCTCTACCTGGGAATGGCCTTACAAGGCATTTGCAGCACCCTGGGTTTTCCTGTTGGGAACCCACCCACGGGACACTTGCACAGTCAGCACATCTCCCCTGGCCCTCACCTGGGCCACACAGATGTGCCCAACTCTGCTAGCTCCTTTTCCATCATCTCTTTCCCTCGGCAGAAAGTAAAATACTTTTCTTATTTATTTCTTCATTATTTTACCTTTCTTTATGGAAAGCAGCTTCCCCAGCCTTTCCTGTGTGCTGTAATTACTTCTCTTGCTCCAATGTACTGTCTCTCATCTCCCCATCTCCTTGCCTCTTTTTCAGTATTTTGGTCCTCTCCCCTTCTTTCTCCTTCTATCTCTCTGTTTCCTACCTCTGTTCCCAAGCTCCATTCCCAGTCTCAAGCAGAAGGATATAATTTCTCAGTTTCCTCTTCTCCTATTAGTTATGCCACTGGTGAATCATCCTAATTGCAAAGGCGAACATACTTCCCCATCATTTGTGAATTTGGTTTACAAATCTGATTGACTGATAGGAATAAATATTACATTAAATGAATATGTAGAAATTAGCTAGCCACTATGCACAACGCTAAGGCTGTTGATACAGATAGAGAAAATCCTGTAGGAAATCACAGGGTAGATATCCTGGTGTACTGTTTCATAGCAGCAGTCACAATTTACAGCCAAAATGTAATTTGTTTCTGCAGATAACTATTAAAATTGTCTGTTATTTCTACAAATGCAGATACGAAAGTCTTAACAGATCTGTTGGGTATTTAACAGCAGTCATAACAAACAAGAGAGAACTGCTGTGTGCAAGAGAGATTCTTTTAAAATCACAAGTAAGGCTTGGCTAAGGAGGAAAGCTGTCTCACACACCAACTTGGTAAACAAGTGTCAAAGAAGTGATATATTAAACGATAAATATGGATATAAGTTGGACATAAACTTGTGAAAGTCCCCAGTAAGTTGAAGACGGTGGCACAGGTGGTTCATATTTCAACATCTGAGCCAGGAGTCCCACGTCCCACTGGCAACCTCCATTCATTCACTGGTAAAATGGGGAAAATGCCATTTGCTGTTCCTCCCGGGGATATTGTTAATTAATTAATTCTTAATTAAGTTTATAAAATACAAATATTCTTGATTGAAAGGCACTGTAAAAAGGAAATTATTGTTAGGAGGATCAGAACTCTTGCCTGGGGAAAGCCTTTAGGTGTATTTTCTCATTAATTCTAATGGAAATTAACAGCTTAATGCAAGCCAAGCTGAAAATAAAATACATATGCATTTTAACTACTTTCACTTCATTACTTATTTAGGATCACTGATACATTTAGGAAAGTCTCAGCACTTTGAGCTATAGTTTTTGAATGGTCCTATATGCACAAAAACATCTGAGTATGCATATATGCAATATATGCAACTGTTATGACAGTACTCTCCTTAGCACAGCACACATGGTGCCATGCAGGAATGTGTCTTTCGAAATGGATACACCAATCTAGCAGAGAACAAGAGAACATAATCAGGAAAGGCCAGAGACTACATCCAGGAAAAAGACTTGGAGACTGCTAAGGACAAAAAAAGGGAGAGAAGCACACATGGTGCCTACACTGAACTCCAGTCCAAAACTGCAATGCTGAGAGCTTTTGCTGCACCCTGCATATATCTGAGTATGTTTAAGACCCTCGCTTTCCCCAAACACCAACAAGTTTTTGCTTTGGTCACGTCCAATTGCCCATTCAGTCTTGACAGCCCAAGCGGTTTGGCACCTGGCCTGTGATCTGACAGAAGCAGAACTGGCACCTCCTGCCTTATGCTCTGGTGACACCAGCACTGGTGGAGAGGGTCTCACTCACACAGGGACACAGAAAACAGCTGCACCAACCATGTCAAAATGCAAGCAGAAGAGGACCAGTTTTATCAGTCTCACGTGGAGGGAGCTCTGTTACCTGATAGGGGCTGCTCAGGAGAGCTATCGAGCCCACTCCTCTCAAGGGATCACACATCCCACCCCGCAAAGTGTGCGGGTTCAGCCCGTCATTCCCCACACCAAGCACAGGGGATGGGACATGGGGAACCTCCCCACCCCAAATCTCAGGTGAGTGTCCTAATGCTAGACTATGGCAGCAGTTTCTGCCTTGGCCTTTCCTACAGCCCAAAGAATATGTATTCGCATCATACAGAAAAGCTTCAAGAGTCAAATAGCCCCATCCCAGAACACATACTACATGCCTTTCAACTCCTGCCTGGTGACATGAGATCATGGTATACAGATGCCTTTAGAAGACACACCATACCAACAGCTCAAAGTGTTCCTTGTGCCAGGCTGAGGTCTCCATTTGTATTTCACACATCAAGTTACTCTTATCTTTGTTCACTAACTTCCTTTTGCATCCAGACAGGGGCATTCCCTAGCACTCATACCACAGCAGTCAAATATGACTACACCAATTAAAGAGGGAAAACCACCTTTAAATGTATAGATACTTATTTCCCCTATGCTTACGACATTGCTTGTGTATGATAAGACCATGAGCACTAAGAAAACTATGAAGTTTACGTGAGCATTGTAGCATTGTGCTGAACACTAACAATAAACCAAGAATCTCAAGAGAAGCCTCCAGAGCTTTCCTTCCACAAGTCATATACTTTCTGAGTTACTTAGTAAAAACACTGGAGCAGGGTTAGATCTTCAAACATGGACAGGGGCTTTTATTTTCCTTTCTAAAATGCAGAAATTCACAATATATTTTTATCTGTAGTGTATTTTCCACTCTATTTTCATTCCAAAGGCCAAAATTACGCATAATAGGAATGAGGAGAATATAGAATAATTTGTGTCCTCTTTGCTAAATAACTTCTGAGGGTATTCAAGGGTTAATGTCTTCTGCATTTTCAATCATGATTATGATAAAAACTGCACAAGACAGAGCAGCATACATATTTTTCACTAAGGTGTAATTCCAGGAAAGTCACATTTTTGTAAGAGTGATTTACCACACCAACGTATGCCTTTCCCACTAATTAATCTGTCTGAAAAAGATGTCATTTGTTTTGATGAAGATGATAATCATCAGATTTTGCAGACTAAGATAGACAGTGATAATTGCAAAGAGAATCACTCGTGCAGCCTCACCCAAATGCAGTTATCTGTTCTTCACTAAGAAAATGTATGTCAAGCAAGCTGTGGAATAGAGACACTGTGTCAAGGACAAACTTCTTTCATTAACAATCCTCTGAAAGCCCTGCACACCATGCTGGGTCACAACTACTGGAGGCAGACACCAGGTGCTGAAGGCTGGTGTGGTTCACTGACCCCAAAGGAACAACAAGAACGACTTCGAAAGCATGGCAGAACTTGGGACCAATCTGCAGGAGACCTCCACGGGACACACAGCAGGCTGAAGCGTGGCCTTCTGCAAAGAATTATGAGCCCCTCCTTCCCAGCCCCGTCTTTTTCATGCCTTCCTAAACCTTGGACCAGGTATAAAGACATGCTGTGCATGACAATATGCTTGCTTCTTGCCTCCCTGAAAGAAGAAAGCTGGTTGGTAACAGGTAAACCTGGGGCTCTTGCCTCCCATGTCAGCTCCTGGAAGGGAGTCCCCAATTACCCCCACTATCAGCCAGCTCTGGATGCCTTGTACCTCTTACACCATACAGTTATGTTTGCAATAAAGGTCTGCAAGGTGTCTCCTCCACCTCATGGTGTGGGAATCATTTCGAACAATGGCAAAGGAGGAAGGAAGAGGGCTTCTAGCCTGCTTATGGCTTCCCCACCTCTCCATAAATCAACACTACAGTACCTGCAGTCTGGGAGAACATAAATCCATTGATTCCCCAGAGCCAGTGGAAGTACTCCCGTGAGCATTGCCAGGTACAAGGTGGACAATCCCATAAGCAAGCACTTCCACATGACATACTGACACGGTCTCTTGATATACTACTACTGGGATTTGTCCTTCCCACCCATCACCCTCCTGCAACCGCAAACAGCTGCGCAACTCTAAGCACAGTGAAATATCATCTGTCATCATGCTGACCTTTCAGTGCCTGCCCTCTTTCTTGTATTAAATCATGCTCTGCAATTTCGTCCAGATTCTTTTGGGAAACATTTTTGTTTGTAAGCCAGTTCACGAGTTCACTTCCCACACTGGGACAGAGGCTCATATCCTGTGATGATACCACAGTGAAACAAAGAACAAATTTTCAAGTGAGATTTTCAAACCCTGTTGTCCACCTCTGTGCCCAAACAGGTGGGAAATACAGGCTGGATTGTGCAAACTGGACTTCCATGAAGCCATACTGACATCTGCCACATGAAAACATGTCTCCTTTCCTTTCTGAGAAGCACAAGACTTGGCAGTATCCAGGTAAGGCTTCCTTCTCTTGGTTAAATAAGCCAAGACTATTCAGATAACTAGGACTACTTTCCTGTTTACACTGTTTTTCATCAAAAAATGTGGTTTTATAAACTGCTGTGGTATGGGTAAGAAAATACTATGTTAAAAACAAACATTCCCCGCTATCCTGAGCCTGCAGAAGATGCCCTTATTGACTGTTATTATTTTCAAAGTTTTTGGCATATTAAGCCTCAAATTTGTCTCAAGGAAATATTTAGAAACAAGAAGAAATTTACCATATGAGATTACGGGGTTTAAGGACCATTATTTGTATGAAGCCACTCAGTTTCCACGCAATATCATAAACAATAATGCACAAAGAAACACTCAAAGGACCACATAAATAGGTTAGTATTTTATAGGGATTTACTTTGCCACGTTACAGTTTAATTCTACATGTTAAAACAACTGTTCCTGATATATATATATATAAAAAAAACCCCAAGCTGACACACACCCCACCAAAAAAAACCCCACAACTCTGCAAGGCAAGGATTAGCTGCCTGACTACCACTATTCTTGAGTCTAAATCACATGAGTTGATTGAGAGAGATCTCTTTTCTGAAAACCTGCTTAACAATTAAATCACTTTCCAAAACAGCATCTGCAATTATGAGTGGTGCCTGACTTGTTTCCATGTAATCCCAGCCACAAAATGCAGCCCTCTCCACTGAACCTTCCACCTGAAAGGCTGTTGAGACTGCAGAGAATGACAGATGTGAGGAGGCAGTGGGCTGAAACCTATGTTCAGTAAGAGACCCACTGCAGAGGATGACTGGGGCAGAGGATGAAGGCCAAGGACAGATGGATTTGCCACTCCACTCACCAGAGGTCCCTCCTCATTGCATATATACTGCCTGCTGTGAAAAGGAAAAGAGGCTGCATAATTGCCTCTGTTTTTCCCTTCCTTCCTACCACCATTGCAAGTGCCCACAGCAGGGTCTGAGCCTCTTCAGGACACGCTGGCTGTAGCTCACCTCTCTACAACAGCTCCCAGGGAAATCTAATGGATTTTCTCTTGGGGAGAGTCTGGTGCCCAGGCTGGAAAGCACTGTATGGAATTCTAAACTGGCATCAAGCAGTAGCTGAGGAACACCAACCCACACAGAACAGAGCTGAGCCAGAGAAGCACAGATCTGGAGCAACGAGCAGACGTTACACAGGCAGTGCCTTTACTACAACTGGCAGCACACACAATTGCATCAACTAACTGAGGACCAAGGGAGAAATACCTCCTGCCCAAGGGAAGGGCAGATTCCTGAGTCTGCTCCTAGAAAGCACAGAGCAGAAGTGCTTAAGAGAGAACAGTTAATTGCCTGACAGATGGTAGGACTGTCTGCTGGTGCACAAAAGACTGTTTGCTCTACAAGACTGGTGCAAAATATCCCAGTCTTTCTCTTCTGGGAAAGAAGGAAAAAAAATTCAGAACAATTAGAGAGACAGAGGCTGTAATTGGCATACTTTTTTTAAGGAGAAACACTGAAGATGCAAACAAAAAGAAAAGTCATTCTATATCACAAAAGCATCTCAATATACAATAAGAAAATACATGGGTAGCCCTCTCCATTTCCCAGTATCTTCACATAAACCAAAGAAAGCACTCAAAATTATGGAGGTAAAAAGATGAAACCTCAGACATGTTTTTCCTACCTGGAGCATCTCCAAGAGCATCATGAACAGGCTGTTCAGCAAGGGGAGGTGAGCCATGGACAAGAAGGCAGGCACAGGACAGTGTCCTCTGCAGCTCAAGGAACAGTCCCACAGCACAGAAGGGAGCAGAGTAGGCCTAGCAGCAGTCAGTCCACAGGGAAGATGCAGGTCCAAGGTCAAGTCAGGAAGCCAATTTAGCAAGACAAAGCTGGTATCAGCAAGGTGTGAGGCTGAATGCAGGCAAGGACCTGGGCTGAGAGCCTGAGCTTAAATGCAGCTCTGAGCTCCACCAAAGCATGTCCCAGCTTGATCTCACACAGCTCGGCCCCAGCAGCCTGGCCCCAGGTTACAGCTGCACCATATCAGAGCTGGCCTTGATTAAAGAAAGCCCAAACCCAGGGGGGGTGGGAAAGAGTTTAGGGCTCTGACAAAACATTAAGAGCTATGAAGAGAACCCAGGGCCTGATGTGGACACAGCTCAGAAAGACAAAAGAGAACACATGCTGGTGAAAGTCAGTGAAAACAGCATGAAGTGTTTTAATCCTGGAAAGGAAGAGAAGCAATCTCCTTCCCTCTTCCTGCTCCTTTGGGAACCAGACTTCTGAGGAGAGATCATTAGAAAGTCCGGTGTATCCATGTAAAACTTTTTGCATACTTTCTCTGTTGGACAGAAAACTGCTAGCAGGAACAGTGGTGGAGATGCTGCAGTGTGCCCAGATGAGCACAAGCAGTCCTCAAGCATGCCAGCAGCCCCTCAATGTGGAAGCTGCAAACGTGGCATTTAGGCCAATGAATTGGTGTAGCTCACTCTTGTCCCTCTTTCCCCTGCCAGCACTCCAAATCCCCACACTGCTACTGCCAAACACAACCCATCCCCAGTTTGGCTACAGTGGCAGCCAGATAACCAGGAGCAAGTGGCACATGTGTACCTCACTCAATATTCAGACTCGCGTCACATGAAAGTTCTGCAGAGGATTCAGAAAAGGAATAGATGTTGAAAAAATGATCAGCTGTTAAGAGTCACACAGCTTGATCAGCTTCAGCAGGTAACTACCTATAACACTTACTCCTGATGATCTTATAAAGGTCTGTAAACACACACTAGTCATGTTATAAAAACATTAGACATTTCTTTCTCATTTATTAACTCATTATAAATGGCAATCTTGCATAAAAAGGAACTCAGTACCTATTTAAATCTGCAAGCTTGATTTTCACTTTGCTTCTAAACCACCACTTACTTTAATAAAAGGGCCATTATCTGTTTTGCTTCATTTCTTTTGCGTATTGAGAAATATTCAGCTATATCCTTCTTCCCTCCTGCACAGCGGATACAGCATGTTAGGGACTGCACTCACTGAGGGGTTGTTCTTTCTCACTGCTCTCCTTGTGGAGAAAAAACAGCTGCTCCCAGAGGTCTGTGTTGGGAGACAGCTGGAAAAGGCAGGCAGAGGGCTGCAGGGGTGGGTGAGAATCTGCTGATAAAGTAATAAAGCTCATGGGTGCACCTTGCAGACTACAAAACCTCCAGGCAGTGGGGATCTGGGGGCAGGTGGGGGCAGCTGAAGTCCTCAAAGTGGGTAGAGGCACAGAGAGCAGCAGATCAGCATTAGTGATCCTGGTTTCTTGTAGATCCTCCAGAGTTTCCATATTTGCTGGAGGACCCACGTAGGCTGAAATCAGTGCTACTTTCTGTGAGAATGGACAAGGACCACTTTCAGCGTCCCTGATGACAATCCATGGTAAAATACCCTCTCTCACCCTCTTCACTCAATTTTCATCCTTCTAACCTAGCAACTGATTAAACACAAATTTTCCTGCTGAACAGATGTGGCTTCCTTTGCCATCGTTAACAGTAAAAGGACTTCTACAATGAAGAGATTCCTCTTCACAGGCCCTAGATCTGACTGCTCCCAACTGGAATTCTTGGACAATAGCTCTGCTCTCTCAATCACTTTCAACCCAGCCTTTTCACATTCCCTCACATCTACCTTTTAAAAATCCAGTATTTCTCTTCTGCTGCCTTTGAACGTTTCCTCATAAGTACCTCAAACAAATCCAATGGTATAATGACCATTTTCCCCTCAGATGAATGCTCTATCTTTTGTCACTTCATGTTCATTTCCAACCACTACAGCTTCTGATCTTATTGATTGCTTAAGAAAAAGCAGCAAGAAAACAGTCCTGAAATAACCACCAGAAACATCCATCCTTCCCCAGTCATTCTCTAATTCTTATTCTAGTCAATGGCAGGGTTGTTAAAACCCTCCCATGACTGGGCTAGGCTCTTCATGAACCTGCAAAAACGCTGGGTGCTCTGCCCTCACTTTCCATCCTGCAGCTCTATTATAAGCTCCCCTTAGCTTCTTCCAGAATTTTAATTTTTCTCTTCCCGTTCTCTTTATTAGAGCAGCCAAGTCTGTCTAATCTGTTTTGACTGTAGACCTCCTCCCAGGCTGACACACTGCTATTACCCCTCCTTTCCTATTGAGTCTTCTCTTTTCCACAGGCTCTGGTTTCTGGCCGTGGAAGTGCAGGAACACCTGCTGTGATGGATGTGACCTCCGCACATGTGAGTGTGTACGTGGTGCAACAGAAGCATGTATCTGCTGGGTTGTTTTCCCTCTGGTTGCAAACACTGAAATTACCACAGTGATCATAACAAATCCTTTATCACTCTAAGAAGGAAAAGATTTTAAATGCTGTAAGAAGCAACGTGCGCTGTACAGAAGTTTAACCATGCTCTGAAAGAAGGTTAGTACTTCTACAGAGTGCTTACTCATACAAAGCATCTACGGAATACGCTGGGACCTATTCTCATACATGCCCAAAGGGAACTCACAGCATGACCTAAACTATTTCAAGTGTATCAAGCCATTTATATCTGAAGTCTGATACTCTTATATATATATATCAAATAGTATTCTCCCAGGAAAAGAACCTGCACTGGTATCATGGAGACTACTCAAAGAGTAAAGTGCTACTTCAGGTCAGTGGGCCCATCAAATTTTGGCTCACTGATCAATGTTTGAAAGCACTTGCATTGCTTTTTCTTGTGTTTAAAATACAACATAAGGAGAACAGCAAACCTTGAGTATTTTTGCTCTTCATGAGAACAATGTATATAAATATATGATTTCAGGTTAATAATTAAGAGTCATCATTATTTTCTATTACAGAAAATCAGGCTTTATTTTCCTATCTTCAGAGACGAAGTTAAAACTGCTTTAATAATAAAACCCACTTTTCATTTGTATTCTGTTTCCTCTGCACTCTCATTAACAATTCATAATTTAGGCATTGGGAGTGATTAATGGCTGGCTACACCACACAATGCTGTTAAGGAACAATGGTGCAATTCAGAAGGTTTAGAGGCTCCCCTCATTCCACGTTACAAAAGTTAATCTGCATTGAAACTAATCTGCTTCATCCAATTCAGGAGGCAGCAGGATGTGGTCCAAAAACCCCACTGGAAATTATATGAACTTACTAGAGGAAAAGCCCAGCAAATATCATGAAACAATAATTAGAAAGAAAAACAGACACAGTGTTAAAATTGAATGGCAAGCTTAAGAATCCAGCCAGGGCCCATAGCAGAGTAATACGCAGCTTCACTCCTGCCTGGGAAGTAGTGGTGACTTGGCCTTTGTGGTTTCTCCTGCCCCAGGAGGAGCAGCAGCCATGGGCTCCTGCCAAACAGGGAGTTTTTTTTCCTGTGTTTTCAGCCAGCCTGTGTGGGCTGAGTGAGATGGTATACGAGTTTCTTCTCTGTCCACTTCTGACAAGAAAGTAGTGGACTAAATTTCTCTCTTTCCCTCTCAGCCTTGTGATAAGGCCACTCCATGTGGATGAATGTCACAGGGAAGCAAAGGAATGTCTTCCCATATTTTCTAACTCAGCTGAGTGGACAACCTATATATATATATCTCATCTATAACCTATATATAAACTTCCCATGAGCAAACACCCCAAGCTCAAGAGTTTTTCAGACACCTTTCCTATTAAAAGCTTGCCCAGATGGAGGGTGGAAGAAGGCAGGCCAGAGCAGAATCGAGTGTTGCATTGAAATAATGCAGTGAAGAAGCTAACCTTGATTTGCAAAATAGTGGTGATGATAGCTAGTAAAAATTGGGAGTTAGATATTTACCTTGTTAAGGATTTATAGAGCCAAGAAATGCATGCAGATTGGGAACATCTGAGAATACTGATTGCAGGGGGAGTATTGCCCCACTATTTTGGCTCTCTAGACAATAAGCAATGACTAAGTCCTTTGCTCAGGAGACATTTGATTCAGTTTTTGTTAATTTAATTTTCTGGGAATTGAGAAAAGGATGAATTTCTTATGTAGTCTTCATTTAGCTCCCATAGGACTTGGCATTCTACTGCTACTTTTACTGGAATAGTGAAGACAACTGTCTTCAAGGTCTACTGCTGTATACTAACTGGTGACTTAAAGTGTCCCCCATGACTTCCCCAGAAATGAAGAGAAACTATGTGTTGAAGTATTGCCTTAGTGCCTCCTTAAAAGTGCTGCTAGCTAGGAGATGAAAAGACAACTTGATTAGCATCCCCTGAGATTCTGCAAATAGGCACACAGTACATCAGACACACTGATGAGGATGAGCCAAGTTTAAGTGCTATCACAGTGAGAAGCATTCTATCCTCATAATTTGAGTGGGTAAAGGGGATTCACTCAGATGATCAGATCATTTACTACTGCATCTGTCTGGCTTCACACCACCCTTCACATCACCGGCCGTACAGGCAGGAAGGACTGCTGCAGTCACCGAGATCTCCTGCCTTAGTGTTTGCTCAGTTCTTGTGTGGAGCAGTTCATACTATGGACTACAACAGTCAGCTTCAGTCTTCAAATTGCCAGCAGTGAAGAGTCCAAGCACACCTTTGGAAAGATTTGTCTGATCCCCACTGCTAAATATTTTTAACTTCAAAATTTTTAACATGTCCAGCTACATCTGGTAAACCTTGGGTCTTCTCATACATTTACTGGTTGAAATGAACTCTGTCACCAAGGCTGGATCCTCACACAGCCATTCATAAAGGGACATCATCCTCCTTTTCCTCATTTCACTCAAAAGCTTCAGTTTCCAGAGTCACAATATAATGGCATGATTTCCAGTCCTTTCAGTGATGTTCCAATGCTGCCTCCCCCATCCTACCTTCTCCTGCTAGAACAAAGCCCTGGAGATCACAGAGGAGCGACCCCTGCTCATTGTAGCTGTCCCTGTGGAAAAGTGGCTGCAAGTCCCACGAGGCTGAGCAGGAGTGTTGGCCTAAGAGATGTGTCTAAAGAGAAATGAGGCATCTAGTGCACCCCAAATTATCACTGTGACTCTGACCCACTCGACACAGGGCCCACATCTGGTGTTCCTCCCCCAGAGCTATGCCAGACCAACAATCTGGATGTCAGATTCTTCCCAGTGTAAGTCCCAAGGGCTGTGCACAGCATGTCCTGCCTGCACACGCCCAGAGCCCAGCAGAGAGCTGGCTCTGGAGGCTGTGCCCATCTGCTCCCTCCAGCCAAGGAAGCTCCTGCAGCTTGAACAGGAAAGAGAACTTTTTCTTGGGAGTAGGATTCCCAAATATTAAGCAATTATGTTTAACTTTTAAATTTGGGGAAGAGGGGAAACAAACATAAAGCCCCGGTCCACGTTCAAATTGGTACACTGCCTTCTTTGTTCCTAGACATAGAAACTTACATTTTGCTATGTCATGTGTCTCTAGCTCTTACACCTGCAACAGTGATCTGGCCTTTTAATTATTGATAACTCCTGAGCTGCCGTGACATCCGCACGCTTTGTTCAGTAACCTCAGGTTGTCTCTCAGGTCACTGAAGAAATATTGCAGGATCTCCCTACAAGCACACCAGCAAGGTAATGACTTAGCTGCTCTTAGAGTTCAACACCTATCAGCTGGAAACAAAACTTAATAGGAATGAAGGTCACTTTGTATTGTTTTTCAATCAAAACAGTCCACGGTACCAAGCAGAAGTACATTATACAAACACTATTCATTTAATCAAATAAGTTGATAATACTATCAAAAAGCTAGTCTAACAGGATCCATTTTTCCACAAGCCAATACCAAGCATTACTAATTAAAGAACTTACATTTTTAACTGTTCAAGATTCATGTATTTGTCCTCCTGATATCAAGTTAAGTTACATTTACCTGAATTTTATTTCCATGGATCAATCTATTTCTGCTTTTCAAATTTCGAAACATTAACTTCCCTTTAGTGCCTTGAAACTCTCCCAGGGTTCTAGGAGTTTTGAAAACCAAACAACAACATCAAAAAACCCAACAGGAAAAAACCCGTAACATCAGTCTTTGGTCAGCTCTTTTACCACTACAGGATGCGAGTTAACCTACATTTGCCAAACTCAAGAAGTGTAACTCCTGTACCTGAGATTTAATGCATTCTTCATTGTGAGAGATGGAAACGTCACATTCTCACACGAGAAGGATACATCATATTGCCTTTCCTCAACTAGGAGATAAAAACATATACTGAAATTCGCCTCATTCTTGCTTTCACAGCAGTGTTACCATTTCCCAGGAATGGACTGTTGCAACTGCTACGTTTCCTGTGTTTCAATTTACCTTCAGTGCCCTCCCAGGTCTTACAATTGTCTTGCTGATGACTTCGATTTCAACTTCTGTTACTCCTCCTCTCCTTGAATTTCCACTTACTGCTTTTTTTACAACCCACTGTCTTCCCATTTCTTCCATTTGTTATGTGTCAGATACTTCCAAACTTTTCTCCTTTCTAGTTGCCTTACACTCTCCCCTCAATCAGGCTCCTGGTTTCTCAGTGACAGTGGCCCTCCTCTTGACTGTGATGTTTTGGGGAGCTCAAAAGAGGAGCTAAAACAGTTCCAAACCCCTTATATGCGCTGCAATTTTACTCCCAGCTCCTTACCACTATGACTCAAAATTATCCACAATGCCATGAAACAGGCAATGTTCAACCCTCCAGGGCATATCCTCTGCTTTCAGACTTGCAGATAAGAAGTGTGATCCAGTCAGTTATTTACACTGACAATACCTGTTTTACCACCACCTCATTTTCACAGTGGCTCCCCACTGGCTGCCAGACTTTCTGATTTTCATTCTGTCAGTGAGAAGAGTCAGAAGTGGCAAAAGTGTCTTAGCACCAGCAGCATGAACACCACTCAGACTGAAGTCTGCCAGGAGTACACAGCCTTTTTCACCACCGAGATGACAGATGGCTGCTTCAGAAGCTGGCCAACTTGTTTTCTAATGCCAGTGGGTGGGCTGTAGCAGCCATTAACTAGTACTCCATCTTCTGCTCCCCATGTTAGAACACTGATTTACCAGCATTCATGATAATTTCTTTTGAGGTTTGGATGACTCACTAACAGGGAAGGTAATTTCTGTATTGAGCACTGCTCCTCTTTCCCTCCTCCCCATTAAGTCCTTTCTAAGCAGAAAAAGGATGGGAGCCTCAGCAGCCAAAGTCACCTGGGGGTAACGTGTCTTGTGTACTGCATTACTGCCCGCATGCTGCTCGACAGCCAGGAATTCAAGTATATATCAGCTAAGTAATTGTACTAAATGGAAACTTGAGCAGCAGGGAATTTTCAAGAAGCCTAAAGGAACCCAGTTCAGTTACGTGGGGTATCTAAGTCACTCAGGTGCTCTTAAAAGTCTCCAGCTTATTGTATGGTGAAAGAGCAGTGTCTGCCCCGACAGGGGCACGTGCAACAGAGAAGGAAAACCTCACTCCAACAGCAGAGCAGGCAGAAAGGCTGCACAGGTACACTTGCTCCTTCCTCAGTGCCAGGATCCTGTAAGCCCCTGATCCATGACAGGGATTCCTCCTGGTCCCATTGCACTGACCATATTCTTTAAGGTACAAATCAACCCTCTTTTGTGTGAACCTCATTGATTTTGCAGTCTGGTTGAAGGTGGGAGACCTGGATCTGTCTTAGCAGCCCTTTCCCCATTCTGGTGGTGATGTTTCCATGCCACAAATGCGCTGGACAGATTTACAGAGGGACAGGGAGCACTGTAGCAGGTGTTCCCACAGCAAGCCTGTGCTTCCTCTGTATATTACAGCAGGGTTTGCTTAGCACAGACATACAAACAGGAAGATCTGCTCAGTTCTCATGCAAAGACAAGGCTGATGGACAAGGGATGGGTTCCTCAGGCTGTTAACGTAGCTCCCAGTGGAGAAACTCTATATCCAGTATCCTTCCAAAGGGATTCCCCATCCTATGTTAATCTGCATGGTTTCATACCCAACAGTCAAATCTTTACACCCGTGACCAGAATGACCACATACGGTCCCTTTGTACAACAGAAACCTCTGGTCCAACCCCTCCTAAGAGTCCCTGCAGCCTCTGAGGCAGGGAAGGATTTAGAGTTGCACAGAAATCCAGGCTGGAAGAACCTCCTGCTTCAAAGCAGGGTCCACAATGAGATCAGATGAGGTTGCTCAGTGCTTTACACGAACTGAGCTTGAGAACCTGCAAAACTGGAGATGGTACACCCTCCCTGGAAACCAGGTCCCAATGCCTGACTCTCCTCCGGGGGGAAAAGTTTCTTCTTATATCCAGTCAGACCCGCTTGTCTCAGTGTATGCCTGTTCTCTCTTGCCTGCCATGTGAGATGGGGAATGGAAGAGAGATGGCAGGAACGAGACAGAAGACTCAGGGGATTGTGCAGAGACTCCATAACGGCAAACCCTCCCCACAGTCAGTCCCCTTCAGCACCCTGTGCTTGCACTCACACCCTGCAGGGGTACTGGTATCACTGCACTGCTCTTACAGCTGGGAAAAAAAGAGCCACAGGGACAGCCTTGATAAAGCCTGTCTCAGAGGGGAACCATATTCTCATTCTACGAGCAACCTGTTAAACATATCTGCTTCTGCATTTACTTCATGCATATTGACAAATGCATTTTCACAATTCCCTTTCAAGAGACATGAATCTTTTTCTCCACACAAACACTAAGCACCATTTTAGAGCCTCTCCCACTGAGCATCATTTTCCTATAAACGCATTAACAGCTACGGATTGCAACAAAGCAGCAGAGCCTGATGATACGAAGGAGCGACAACGAAAGGATCCAAAGGGGCTTGGTACCTCTTCAGAGACGTCCCAGTGTTAGATTTTTCACTTTGACATTGCATTTTATATTCTTGTTCACAGATTACTATACACATGTACACACTTATTTATAACTGCATCCATTAATCACTGCTAACTGCAGCATGCAGCTCACATCCCCAGCACACAGAGCGCTGCCTGTGCTACCCCAGCATCTGGGAAGCAGCGGGAAGCAGCCTGTCAGTTAAACAAGCGATGGCTGTAATCTGTAATGTGATGAAGCGGTGGCAGACAGGCCATTTAAATTCACATTTAACATTTTAGTTAGCCTTACCCCAGGTGGCAAATGCTCATTTACATTATTCATAGTAATGGTCAAATTTAAAGAGGAATGACAAAACTAGGAAGAAAAATAGGCTTTGTTCTGTAACTGCAAAGACAGCTAAAAGTATTATTTTTTTCCAGGGTGTGCATGTTTCTCTCCTCTTGTATAGTCAGCAGCTTAGGGGTACAGCTCGGGTGTGAGATAACACCCATGGTCTGAGCTAGTGGCAGGGAGCAGGTCAGAGCCAGGCCTTCCCATGCTTCTGAATTCCTCACTGATCCACCACTAGCATCTGAATATCTTTACAAGGGTGTAAGGACTCCAGTAGCCAACAGGGGCAACCAGAAATGGTGGCTGCTGGTCCCCAAGTCCTTTTCCACCAGGCAGCTTTCCAGCCACTCCTCCCCAAGCCTCCCCCTCCCTGGGGTTGCTGTGACCCAAGTGCACATCCGGCACTTGGCCTTATTGAACTTCATACAGTTGGCTTTGGTCCATCGATCCAGCCTGTTCAGATCCCTCTGCAGGCAGAGCAACACTTCCACCCAGCTTGGTGTCATCTGCAAATTTACTGCACTCGATCCCCTCATCCAGATCACTGATAAAGATGTTAAACAGGAGTGGTCCCAACACCGAGCCCTGGGGAACACCACTCGTGACTGACTGCCAGCTGGATTTAACTTCATTCACCACAACTCTTCGGGCCCAGCCATCTAAACAGTTTTTTACCCAGCGAAACATATGCCCATCCAAGCCATGAGCCACCAGTTTCTCCTGAAGAATGCTGTGGGAAACCGTGTCAAAGGCTTTACTGAAGTCTATGTAAACAACATCCACAGCCTTTCCCTCATCCACTAAGCAGGTCACCTTGTCATAGGAGATTAGATTTGTCAAGCAGGACCTACCCTTCATAAACCCCTGCTGGCTGGGCCTAATCATCTGGTTGTCCCTTACGTGCCACATGATGGCACTCAGGATGATCTGCTCCATAACCTTCCCTAGCACTGAGGTCAGACTGACAGGCCTGTAGTTCCCTGGATCCTCCTTCCAGCCCTTCTTGAAGACAGGCATCACACTGGGAAGCCTCCAGTCCGCTGGGACCTCCCTGGTTAGCCAGGGCTTCTCACAAATGATGGAAAGCAGCTTAGTGAGCACTTCTGCCAGACCCCTCTTGGGTGGATCCCATCCAGCCCAGTAGGCTTTTGTGTATCTAAGTGGTGTAGCAGGTTGCTAACCACTTCCTCTTGGATTATGGGGGCTTCATTCGGCTGCCTGTCCCTGCCTTCCAACTCAGGGGGCTGGGTATCCTCATCAGCTTACAGAATCTTTGCATTGTTGGCTCTATCCAAAATAATTTTCATGGTTAAAGCCTGACTTGCAATAGGGAGAAATGACCACTCCCAAATCATCATATCATCAAGTTCAGCAGAGGCAAACAGCATTTCGCCACTTTCTCATGCTGAGCTGCAGAATTTTCAGAGTAGATAATGTGAAATTACCCATAAATTCAATTACTGCTGGGTGCCACAGCACTTTTTAGACCTGCTGGCTAAGCACCTTACCAGCAGTGAGGATGAAACAGGTCTGATGACATGATTCATTAACATTACACTGGGTTTTGGATCCAGAAATATACTCATCAAATGTCAGTTTATAAGGATAATGTTCATAAGTACCAATCATCTTCATGATGACTTCCCCTTTCTTAATCAGGTTCTTCTGTTTTGTTCCAGAAGTAGAGTTGAGCCTTCTGTAATTAATAAGCAGCACAGTACATGTATGGGGTTTACTCTCCTAAACTTTACCTAAGCTACATCATGAATGTTATTACAATGGAACAGCAAACATCAGACATTGCAATGTTTGGGGGAAAAAAACCCAACAAAAAGCCAACAACTTATTTTGAAAAACAAGAACAAACAAGAGAACAACCAAAAGAACAATATTCTGTAGATTATGAAAATGTGTTTGACTGTACAAGCCCAGCTGAAAGCTATCAAGCACTGCCAACGTATCCAAACCAATTACTGATAAAGCTACTATGAAGTATGGATTAGTAAGAACTTGGAGAAGACATCTTGGCATAAAAGCTCTCCTCACTCTTTCTCTTTCAAAGCTTGCCAAGGAAAGGAACCCATGGAGATGTAATTAAAATCAATAGAAAGAAATCTTCTAGGGAAAAAAACCAACCATCCAACCAAGCAAGAAGTCATATTTAAATCTGTTATGTCAAATTTTTTACAAAGTCATTTTTCCATCCTCTCTCCTCCAGGCTGGTCTCACAGATAAACAATTGAAAGTAATGTAGCAATATCATCAGTTTTTCAGACTTCCATTTCATCTCAGGTCTAAAAGACAAAAGGGT
Organism: Podargus strigoides; assembly: GCA_028020825.1. Lineage (NCBI taxonomy): Eukaryota > Metazoa > Chordata > Aves > Caprimulgiformes > Podargidae > Podargus > Podargus strigoides. Next base: position 23,162,691 of record CM051628.1, read on the forward strand.
TCACAAGAGTTTCTGCACAAAAAGATACTCATTTGCCAATTTACATCCTTGATAAAGAGCCTCTCAGTAACAATTTCCATGCATTTAAAAGCACAGAACATATAATTTTGCATTAGGACGTGACAACAGGGAGGACCTTAAAACCTCTGGATATCAGGAATCCAGATGTTCCACTGGCCAGATATAAGTGGAGTGGTTGTTCTTGTAATATCTGCTAAGGAGAGACACCAGTATTTTGGAGCACCTGAAACATGAAGGCCCTGGGCTAATGTAACAGCCTTTCAACCTAGCAATATATGATTTACCAGCTGATAAATTCTTATGCAATTATAGTAGACCAAAAGGAAGAGAGTGATCATAATGCTCTGGTTATCACATTTGCTCTCTTTTTTACCTACAAATACAGACAGCTGTAGAAATAGCTACAAATCTGTAGAAAAAATTCAGGACTATTGTACTGTTAAAACTGAACTGGAAAGATTTCCCCTCTGGGAGAACTACAGTTGAATAGTCAAAATGGATTAATAGATAATTCTTTAATCTTGATTTTCTACAAGAGGGGGTGAGTAGAAGCTGCTGAGAAACTCATAGAGCTCCTCATGCCTTTTATCAAAACATTTGTATTATGTATGTTACATATGAAAGGTGATACCCACTGCAATTGCACGCCTGAAGCTTTCCATTCAATACCAGACAAGCTCTTTTTTGGTATGTGAGTATCAGTACATCAGTGACTCATTCTGTGCAACCCAGTATCTTGACTAGTGGGACCAAGTCACATCCATTTCAAATGCTCCAAACCCGAAGCTTTTCCATTTACTGAGATGGAAACTCAATTTGTATTGTCATACTGCACTGAATTTGTGCTGAAATGAGAGAAGCAAATTTTCTCTTTCAGAAGACACAGGAAAAATAGGGTTTCTGGGTGGCTGGGGTGGCAACAAGTCATTCTGTCTGCAACACTTACCTGGAACACTAGACAAAACAGCTAGGAGATGATTAATAAGGGCAGGAGGGAAAAGAGAGGTAGGCAACAAAAGAAAAATTGTGGTTTCCATGCCAATAGGACAAGCTCAGAGTGAAAAAGGAGAAGGTCAACCCACAGGAACAACAAATTTGGTACCTGTGATTTTTTTACTGCTTCTGTTAGAGTCTAAAGGCTTGATTGCCTAATCTCTCACATTGCTGAATAGCACAATAGTCTTAAAAGACATGCTGCAAAATACAATTGACTTAATATGCTGCCAGCAACCAGGCCTATATGCCCTTCATGTCACTTGGTCCTAGCTTCACAGCAATCCCCAACAACAGAAAGACAATGGACTTGCACCCAGTCCTCCCCAGAAGGACGAGCACATGGCTGTGGTCGATACACCTCAGGGACCCCCAGCAGCTTTCCCATCCAGACTCACTCAGGTGCAACCTCCACAACAGCCTTTACATGCACTGATACCAGCAACGAGAAGAGAGGCTGGTTCACTGGGACCAGGGAAAGGACACCTCAGAACCAGGCAGAAACTGGTTCTTTGTAATCAAGGGACACAATCTTCCATACAATTGCTGGCAGGAAAGCACTGGCTGTAGGACTGCTGTCCTGTTTTACCTGATAAGAGACTATCCAAGCAGGGGCCATTAGAGCGAGCTTAGTGGGCTACTGAACATCAGTGTTAGATACCTCACCTGCTGTGTGCCTAACGGATAGCAGTCAAAATCTGCTAATTATTACAAACATCTGTGTGTTGAATACTTTATACACAGCATGGTGCCTCTGGAACAGATGCAAATTCTGTCTAGAGCAGGCAAATGCAAATAAAGTGCTGGAGAGGATACCTACGGTGAACAAATGTACTGCTGCTTGGCTGCCTTCTCCTCCAGAAAAACAGCACATGCCTTGCTTTCACTCATAAAAATTAGATCTTTTCTGTAGGACAGCAGGGAGCATCACGCAGAGGCAGCATGCACGGATATAACTGCAGGCGTTACCAGGAGGTGGAAGAGTTCGAAGGCAAGTGACTTCTTCTTCTTTAACAAGTCCACATCCACCTACAGTTTTTTTTCCCTCCTGTTTGTTCACTAAAAAAACACAAAGGTGAAACTATATTGCTCCACATCAACCTGTAGGCTGGTGTCTCAGCCCACTTCAAATATTCCTAGCAAAAGCGCTGCCTTGATGAACACACTGGCATGTAAAGTATAGATTGGGAGATCAGATGTATACTGGAGCTGCTCACTACAGGCAGCTTAGTTTAAATCATGTCACTGTGATCTGGGAGGCCTCTTCAGGCATAAACTGTCATTCCTTTCTGCCTTTACAGTCATAGGATCATTTCCAGAACTCTAAATGAATACTGATCCTTTAAAAAGGCGGAAAAAATACTTAATTATATTTGCCACCTTCTCACTGTAAACATTTCTTAACTACCAATGTTTAAAGCTTTGCAAAGTGAATGCCCAAATGTCACAAGCAAAATTAAACACAATTGCTTTGTTCTGCTTTTAATGCAGTGAATCAGAAAGACATTAATCGTCTGCTCTCATTTCAAACCAGTTTTGTGATAGAGCAGCATTCGAATCAAGTTCACACTTCCCAGTGAAGCACTTCTCCAGCTGAAAAATGCTTCCATGAGTATAAATTTTCTAAATAAAGAAATTTATTTCGGCCTTGTGTTGTCATTTGGATTTGCTTTTAAAAAATGATTAAGAGTTCTGGTAACTTTTAAAATTCAATTTCAATTTGACTCAAGCTTGCTTTTAATTTTTTTTTTTTTTGTTATTAAAAAATTGTTAGAAATCAAAACCAAAATGAATAGCTTTGATTAAAATGTATTAACTGTTGTGACCCCTGCTCTATGAAATTGTCACTGCATTAGAAGCCCTGAGAGGACTGAAAGTAAAAACAGACATTTTGGCATTTTGCACAAAACAGATGAATGTGTGAATGCAATCCAGGAGACAGCATTAGGCAGATAACATTAGCTAAGAGTGGTGGTGCTTTGGTCTTTCTTCAGTGAATACTTCAGACATCTAATCAAATACTCAAATTTAAGCAAGTGCTGACGAGCTTTGTTGAGGAGAGTGATTTGAGCTCATTCTGAAGGTTAATCATGTACTTCACATGCTTTGCTGAATTTATTCGTGTGGGTCTGATCCAAAGCCCTTGAAGCCAATAGGATTTTTTTCTCAGTGATTTTGTGTATCAGACTTAAGAAGCAGCAGCTAATTTTTCCCTCTTCAAAAATCTTTTTTCCTGTAAAGAATATTTTAAAACAGTCTAGCATGAACTATTAGTATAGTATAAATTAATGGCACTGCAATTATTATGTTTAAAAAAGAATAAAATATCATTCCTTAATATTTTTCATGTTAGGCATCTGTTGGCTTTTTTAAATTAAAATTATCTGCACTCAGAATGTCCACAGAGGATAAGGAGCAATGGAGTCAAATGTAAATTTTAATTAAAAAAAAAAAAATCACTCTGTTCACAAAACCAGCAAAGTAATTATGTAACACAATCTATCTGGTATTTAACCAGCCTGTTATGTGTTGTTCCCTGTAGGCCTCACAAACTATACACTAACCATCACATGGACCTTCCTCAAAGTACTGAACGGCTATTTCTGCAGGACACAGGTTCTGAAAGCACAGAGAGATGAAGAGTGGCTGCTTCTTGATGTTAATGGTGCTAATGTTAATGACAACGTACTATCCACAAGAAATATGGAGGAGCCAAGTTTCAATTTACGAGACCAGACAGGTCAGTGTGCCCCATTAATCTGCGCCGGGGAGCCGGTGACACTCACACTAGAAGTGCCATCTGGAGAAGAGTAATAGCACGTATTATGGAAATGTGAAAGTCATCTTCAGTCTGAAAAGGATTCTGACAGAAACGTTTTGTGATCCATGTTCTTGATACCACATCACTACATGTGACAGATGTAATAAATCCTCTTGGTTATTAAGTGAGTACAGGCAGTTCACCATAAGTAGCTGCCATTTACCCAGAAAACATATTGCAGTGACATACCTGTAGCCATGAGTGCTCCCTAAGCCATCACACCTGGTAAATTCTAGTGTAGAAAGAACACAGGAACCGAAACAGTACTGAGTGCTCTATACACTTCAGGATGCTACAGAAAAAGCCATTTTAATGGACTTCTACACTGTAGAAACTGCATAGCACATACTCTTAGTCCACTAGTGACGACTGGTGTCTTTAATATTTTATAAACTTTCACAAATACATATAAGTAAGTTTGAAGAATGCTGCCAAGACTACATGATCAACTCAAGGACTTATGAATGAGCTGCTAGAAGAAGAGTTTCTTTGCAGACCTCTTTACCCCGTAGGTGATGTAGTTTTCTCAGGCAGGAGAATAAAAATGCCCAGTTGCTTCCAGAACACGTTCAAGCAGGCACCTCAGCATGCTCAGCACTGGTTTGACTCTGTGCACCCAAAAGGCAGTTGTTGATATAATTCTACTCCCATTTAAGTCAACATGGAGAGCTTGGAAAATACCAGGTACAAGGAAAAAATCTCCTGGAAGCCTAGTTCAAGTAAGAATCAATCTAAAATGCAGAATAAAATACCTACAAGTGCAATAGTTACAGTGATACTGTAACACAAATTGCCAAGGCTTACTTTCTGTAGTTGCACTGGGGATGGCAAAACTAAGACAATTCCCAGCTGCAAAAACCAGAACTGAATACAGATACAGAGAACAAGGCCAGATTTTGTGGCTCAGGAATCCCAGAAGTCCTAGGTAACACCATAAGGATAATAAATTGAATAGATCTGAAATCCCAAAAAGGACTTATGTGGTATCTAACCTGTCCTTCAATACCACAAGTCATAAAAATTTATCTAGTGAGATTTTAACAGTAGCAAACGAAATATTCCCACATTTACACTTTGTACTGATGAACACTCAAACTTCTAACTTGATATTCAAGTGTCAAATGGATTTTACAGCAAGCGATCCTTGGTCCCTGGAAGAATACAAACAGGCACAGAAGAGAGGGAAGGCACTGTATGCGTATCCCTGGTCACTTCTTCAGGGGACAAAACCAGAAAAGTATTGGTGTCAAATGATACATTAAAAAAATCCCCCCACAGCCCCCTGTCAATCACTCTTCACTACCCAGGAGAACAGAACAAATGCAGAACCTTACAGTACCAGTTTTCTTTAACATGCCTTTGACAGACACATTCCAGCTTCCTGTAGGAAAGATTAGAATCTTTTTACCTGTGCTTTTTGGGTGCTCATGAGCACTTCAGTGCACACACATGCTTTCTACAGCTTTTTTCCCTACCTTCTCAAGGGAAAAATACTGTCACACGTCTTCCAGTGTTAGTTACCCAGAAGCAGCCAGAGAGCAGTGCAAGCTCAAACCACCACTGCTCTGTCCAACGTCAAATTCTTTGAAATTTCTTAAAAGCCATTTGATAGACATGAGTGGATATTTAAAGTGCACTACAATAATGATTGCTGGACGTGCAACCTAAATACTGCTGCAAAGACCTACATTTAATGAACATTACCACAAATTTCTGGCCAGCTGCCCTAATGACTGATAGAAGATGTCTATAACCTACTTGAATGAACTCTTATTTTACCAGAGCTTGAGCACTGAAACACCCCATGTGATGACATGTCTGAATGGTGCCAAAGACCTGTCTGTACTGCAAGTTTATAGAATATATTTCTAGGGGGTTTTCCCCCCTATATACACAAAATAAATGCACAGGAAAGAACAGAACTTTAGAGAATGAAACAGTGTCTTGTTGCTTGCTTGTTCTCTCTCTGCCACAATCAAAATTAATACAGTACTAATGAACACTGAGGTAGTATATCCTTCAAGATTGCATACTCCTCTCATACACAAAAAGAGATTTTTAACACTATATACAACATACACTTGGTGACTTTTGCCAAAGCAGTATCAAATATAATGGGCACAGTGGACAGCTATAAAATATGGCATTTGCAACAACTGTAATTTGCTTTTTATTATGCCATTTCGAGTTGCATTTAATTTAGAACTGAAATACTGCCATACAGAGATTAGAGCAGCAAATACTGTCAACTTACTGAGTTGTAAATTATTGTTTTCTGCTAGAAAATAAAAGTTGTTCTTCATTAACTGCTTCCTTCCCCTCCTTTAAAACAATGGGTTTGTTTTGTTCAGACACAGATATCATCATTTGATGAAATAAGGGCCACTCATAGATGAAAGGCAAAAAGGAAAAGGAAAGAAATGAAAAATATCAGTTTTTAATACTTTGTAACTTGGGTACATCTAAAAGCCCTAATGTAGAACTCTAGTCTCTCAAATCCCAGTCTAGCTCATTCCCTCACAGCTGAAGGACACGAGGATGTGCTCTCAGCTGCCTCTGAAATATCCAGTATAGACCAGTTTGAGAGACTCTAAGAGAAAGAACAAGGGGACCACAGGTTTTATTATAGGTTCCTATCCAATTCTGCCTCGAAGGCAGATAAGCTGCAATCATAGCTACGTTTCAGTGAACTCGTGGTGGTGGGAAGCAAAAATTATTTCAGCACCAGAAAATCCAGAACTGCTCCACAGATACTAATTCAAAACTGTTGCCTGCCCAGATGAGTGCTTAGGAGAAATAAAATTAAGCTCTGAGCTTGCAGGTAATCACATTACTAACCAGAAAGCTGTTGCTTGCTTGGATTTCATTCGAACATACCAGCTTCACTCTCATGATTTATGGATCTGAAGAAATCTCCACAGATTTGGTTTTCCCCTCTTAGCCCCCTGGTTTAAATATAACGCAGTAAGTTAAACTGAGAACCTGCAAAGGCAATTTACTTTGCTCATATTAAACTAAAGAAAAAAAATAACATTTTTTTTATCTTAGAAGAAAAACGAAAATCAAACTGTTCTTCTTCTTCTTAAATGCTAACTGAAACCATCCCTTCCAGGTAGAAACTATCTGTAAGATGAGCCTAAGTTTGTCATCTGACTTCAGCAAAGCAGAATCACTGCCAGTCAGAGGGATCCTGGCAGAAACAGCAAAATGCAGAAGCATAAAGATACTATAGGAAAAGTCTAATGCATCAGGCTGTTTTATCGAATAAGTAAAGCCCATAAAAAGAAATCTCTGAAGACAAAAATAGTCAGTTATGGGGAAGAAAACTTAATTTCTCTGAGAAGTTCCTCCTGCTTCACCCATAAGGGGTTTCCCTCACAAGGCATCCAACCACCACCAGAGCAGAACAAAGGGTTACCAGAACAAATGCAAATATTTCATCCGTGCTTACCACAAACTTCAAAGGAGCACGAGGCATCCTGACATCAAAATACTTACTGAGTCACTGCACAGCCACAACTTGGAAAGGTTGTTCATTTATCAAGGAATCAAAAACTGGGGTCATAAATTACCTCTTGCTTTTTATCTGCTAAGTGAAATTTAGTTGTGACTAGACACACCATTACACAACCTTCAGATATGCCAAAGTGCCCTAAGGCCCTGGGTACATTATGCACTTGCTGTTGCCATGGAGAAAATGATTCTGATTTAAGCAGTGATAGGCAGCAACCTGTCACGGTGTCATTCTTGATTGTCCCAAGGGAACCCTGGCAAGGAACACTGAAATGCCTCCTTGTGATTCCTGTGAAATCCCTATCTCCAGGAAGACTTTGCTGCTATTTGAAGGCCACATCAGAGAATTCTGATACAATCATGACTCCACTGTTATATTTTCTAGTGCTTTTTATACTACCCCTTGGTGCGGTTTACTGTGGGATTTACTACCACTGTTCAGTGGAAAACAAAACTTGCATTATACACTTGATAAAACCTGTAAAAGCCTTGGCCTGGAAGGTGCAGCCACAGAACAGACCTCCTTAGAGAAGAAATGGTTGATCTCTGCTTTGAAGCCTAAAACACCACTCAACAGTGACTGTATAGTCCAGACAAGAGACTCCACAGTTCAACAAAACTGGAAACAGACTGACCGTGGTGGGGTTCTTCTGTTTGTCATTCTTTCATAGTCCAGACTCTTACCTTCCTGCACCCAAATACGAAATTGTGAACTTATGAGCTGTGCCATAGTAAAAGTATGCAACTTCACCAACTCTCAAAGTTTTGTCCCATTGTATAAGGAGTTTCACTTACTATAAAGTCAGTAGAACTTGCATCCAAGCCCTATTTGTGAACACCTTGTTGCCACTCCTTGAAAATCTTTTCTTATTTATCATTTTCATATTGTCATCTGCTGGATCCCTGCCAGAATCACGAAAAACTCTCCAGTCATTTCTGCCATAAAACATTTCGCCTCATGCAAGGCTCGCTCACCACACCATACAGAGAGTCAAAACCCTCCCAGTCAGGACCAACACGACCCACTGACTGCCCACAATCTGTGCTACAGGGGCTATTCTTCCTTCCCATGCATACAGCATGTTACATGTGAGAATTCCAGGCCTTATCACCTGAGGACACAAGCAACATTTTTTTCCTGTTATATCCCTAATAATGGTCTCGTTCCTAACTCCTTGAAAAATGAGTAAAATACTCTGAATGGTTATTCTTTTCAGCCCATTTGATTTCTCGTTCGCTGGACTCTATTCATCAGTTCTACTGGTGCTATTGTAGCTGAAATCACATCAACACTTCCCAGGAATTCATTAGATAATGGCAGGCCAGATTCTTACCTAGTGAAAAATCTGCCCTCATATGTCTGCTTCGTCCTATTTTACAAAAGATTGCTCTAATGGTACAGAAAAGGAAAGACACATGCATGAACCATTTTTCCAGGCTCAGAACACCACTATGAGCATTATGCTATCAGACACCTGCAGCTCTCACTACTTCCCCCAAGAGGCAAAGGTACCCAGCAGCTCACAGGACGAGCCTTTCATCTTGAGCTGAGCAGTTTTCTTTGTACCAGCAACTCTGCTTGGCCTTCCTTGGGCCAGCATCTTCTCTGTGAGGGGAGGCCACATTCCATCACCGAAGCAACATTTTCTTTACAACCTTCAGGGACTTTCAAAAAGAGGTTTGATGTTCAGGTTTCCAAATCAGTGTTAAGATAGTTGGCTAGTTCCTCTATTTTTACAACTGGGTGTTCCTCAAAAGAGATCCTCAACTGCTATAAAATCACAGAGCGCCCTGGCTACAACAGAACTTTGCTCTTTTGTATCCATTGAAGATTTTACCTGTCTGGAAAGGATAAATTTTAAATCAACTGAAGGGGGGGGGGGGGAGGAAAGAAATTACTGGTGAAGTATTTCTCCTTTTCTCCAACCATATGCACTCTGGAGGAAAAATCTTTAAGTACAGAATTACAGCACACTGTTAAAATCTTATCTGTCCAGCAATTCAATAGCCTGTAAAATTACCAGGGCTTGTTCAGAAAGTAAACAGAAGAAAATACCGAAAGCACAATTCCAACCAGTTTTTCCCATTCCTCCAGTACTTTCCAATTAACATCCAATCTGCTGTTTACATGCATGGAAGACAGAAGTTCATTTCATGCACTTGACTCAAATAATAGCCTCAATGGCAGAGTACAATGGTATTCAGTTCCAGTGCTTTCACCTTCAGTGGTTCATTGTCCCCTCTGCCAGGAACACAATTTGGCTCAACCTTCTTACATGGGGAAAAAGAAATAAAACACCTGCTGGCGAGTTCTATAGCAAATACTATTTTCTGTCGATATCAAGGATGTTTGAAGTCACGTTTACTTTTTTATTTTTAATCATAATACAAAATTGCTTTCATTTTTCATCTAACTGTTCTTTGGTGTATGCATGAAATTTTGCTTCACCTTCTTTGCACTCTTGTGGCATCTTTCCGAAACACACAGGGTTTAAGGGTTTCACACTCAACTATTTATTTGCTGCAGAACCCCAGGGAAAGGACAATGCAATATTGTTTCAACCTGGACCAAACAAGGAACTAAACAGTGAGGCAAAACATCATTATTTACCTTCTAATCCACTGCCCTTCCCACCATGGGCAAGGGAAGATGCTTGCCCCAGCTTCCTAACGGCACAGCTCCAGCAGCTCTGGCCTATGTGTTAGAAGAAAAGAACTCTGGGTGTCTCCAGGGGATGCAGAACAGCCATCACGTAGAGACAGAAAGGATGCAAGACTAGCTTTTCTTATTTCCTTCTACTGCAAATAGGCTCACTAAAATCAGTGAGGACAGCCACAAACTGAGCTACCAGTTGAGTAAGAGATAATCTTACTTTATTAATTTTATTCCATCTTTTGTAGTCAAAGTGTCATTTTGATGATTGCTACCATGGCACTGCAAGTCACTTATTTCAGCAGAGCATCTTCTTTTTGCAAACGGCATGCTGTTCCATCTTGTGTGACTTGGTACTTTCCCCTTTCTACCCTGTGGCTTTTGTTGTCTAGTGACAGGTAGTTCAGACCAATGGGGCTGTGGGACTCCTGGCCAGACTGTGGTTCTATGCATCACTTCTACAGCAAGCAACTGTGGACTGCTATACTCTTCTCATACCAGCCTTACATGCCTTCACCACAATGCCAGACACCATTCTCTGCTCCAAAGAGGACATGTCATGCTCTGGTCAGGGGCTGTGAACCATAACACCCATAAGAGCAGTAAAAGAGAAAAGTGCATCAGAGATGCAGGTAGTTGATTATGTAAACTCCCAGCAGGAGCACGAGAACCTTATTGCCAGGAGCAGCTTCCTCAGAAATGGCTATTCCTTTGTAAATAGCATAGACATCCTTTTCTTATCACAGCAACCTCTGAACTTAATTAAAATCCTGAATTATCCGCTCAAGAAAATAGTAAATTCCTAATACAAGCTTCTGAGCTGAATTTGAATCCTAAAATAAAATAAGCACACAAAATACACAGCTCTGAAGCAATAAATGTTCCGAGCACTAACTGCTGTCCAGAACTAGTACCATCTTCCCACCTGACTGCAGATTTTGAATAAGGCTTTTACAATTTTTTAACTACGCGTTCAAAAATGTAACAGTACACTCCATTTCAACACTTCAAAAAGTCAGTGCCCTAAGCTGCTATGCTCCCTAGCACAGCACGTTACTAAGGTGAGACTGAGTCCTCTGTGCAGGCATACTGGGAGCTGCTTGTGAGAAATTGTTCCTTTTAATGAGGTTGACCAGGACTGGAAAGACCAAGCCATAAAAATAATTCAGTGTACCATCTGTACAGTATCACACAATTCCACATGGAGGCAAAAATTCATAAAGAATTCTGGGGGGAAAAAAGCATTACCTGGAAAAATTGGCAGCTCTACAGCTGTAACCTTGTCTTCTATGTCTTTTAACCCACCATTGGACAACTATATATTTGTTTTTTGCCGACTATATATGATACGAATCTTAAAGTAAGAAAGTGTAAACCAGCATTTAAGACTGGTGTTAGGAGGGCAATGAAGTACTTCTGCATGCAAAAACCCACGCAATCTTAATCAAGTTTTCAGTGAGGATAGTGTGATGAAATGGAACTGTCATTCCTCTGACACAGCAGGTAAGAAAGGGGCCAGCAGAAGGCATCTAGCCCGGACTTAAACTCTGATTGCAGTCTCAAACATGGCATGCATCTGGGAAAAAGAATACTCATAAACCATTACATTTAATGCTCAGCCTAACGTAGAATTGAAAATGATGCTTTAACACCACAACGTCAAGCTTGTTGCCTTGAAAAAAGTAAAATACCTGCTGCTCCTGTGCTAAAAACTGACTCACTATTATGGATAAGGCAGCTCAGTATTTCCAGCATTGTGGCAGGTTTAAATAAACCTCAGACATTCATCGTCTAGCAGGGTTTAACTGGTACCAGCAAACAGATATACAATTTGTAAATTTGGGCTCCAAGTCAAAGAAAGCAAATATAGACATGCCACATTTAAACATACTTTTACGTGCAATTCTGAAGTGCCTTTACTCTCACACAACAGTAGGAACAACGAAGGACATCCCACCAGCCCTGGCTCCAAATGACTATTAAATGCAAGCACATATATATTACTGATGTGTTGCTCAGCCAGATTTTGTGAATTATGACAAAATAGGAAAGGGAAGTCTGTAAGGGCTCACAAAACACTGAAAATAATATAATTTAATCCCATGAGCAACACAAATGTTTTCCAAATGCAGCCCTGAACACAGAGCAGATTCAAAATCACAGTTAAACAAGGTTATTAACCACATTTCTAGCTCAACTTCCTCACACCACTGGCCTCCAATGGATTTTTTTAGTCTGTATTGTCTTATTACTCTTTCCTGAAGAGAGGGCACACGGAACTAACCAACAATAGAGACAATTTTGTATGAGTTTTTCAGACCAAACCCATCATCCAAAGAACCTACAATTACTCATCAATGGAATTCAGAAATATTAAAATACACCTCTTGCTACCACTCTCAATAATTCTGAATAAATTGATTTTAAGCATTGTGTAAATCTTGTAACGCACATTATCCATTTGTTTCATTTACCCATCTAATCTGTTTATTTTTAAGGTGTGTTTTTTCACTGTGGAGCTAATTACCACTGGGCTCTGAGAACTTGGATTAGTTTAGTTGCCGCATATATAACCACACAGAAAAGTTAGACACGAGTACCAGTGCTGGAACAAGCACCTATTTTCTACCTGCAAAAAGGCATAAAAGCAGTAATCAAAGTCCAGTGTACAACTGCAGCCTTTTCAGTTGTCCTGGGCTTAAAGATGAAAATCATGTAAGAAAGCATTGCAGAATTTGTGTACAGACAGGAACAACCACCATTAAAGAGCCGAAATTCATTTTGCAGAGAGAACACAAGGTTCATAAATATCTCAGCTTAAGAGCTATAGCACATGTAGTTGCACTTGTTGGGTAATAATTAGAACACAATTAAATAGGGTGCCAAAGGAATCTCTATAATTTTATTTATGATAGAAACTTGGAGGATATTTTTCCCCAGCTCCATAAGAGGCATTAAGGCTATTTATCATCCTGGTAGCAATATGGCTGTTTTCTACAGGGACATATGAAACTAAACTGAGCTTGTGTTTTCTAGGTATGACTTTAAAAAATGAATCTCTTCAGATTTGTTTTCATTTCTATCACAAATTTGCAGCCAACAAATCCATCACTGCTTTCCTGAATGAGCTAAAAATCTAAAGTCACTTGAAGTGGGAAGCACCATTTAATTCACAAGAGGCAGTAGTATGTAACAGAACCAAGATCCAAAAAGAGCATAAGTACACGAACCTTTCCCTAAATGCAGTCACGTTTTTACAGCCTGAATTTCTACCAGGTTTTCTTTCTTCTTCCATTTTATTTTTTTTAAATCAGGCTTTGAATTAGCTCTTTCATTTCTCTTTTCTGTTCAAAACAAAGAGATCGAATTTATGTCAGAGTTCTTTTCAAAACACTTCTCTGGTCTCAGGTTTAGAAGACACAGCTCAGTGTATTTACTGGAGTGACCCATATAAGACTTACTGTATGCAGGGAGCTTATACATCCAAACATTTGGAGGGATCTGCTACAAACCTGTTCTAAATTAATATAAATATTTTTTATTTCTATATATAAAGAATAACATAAATTAATCAAGTCCAATCTGGAAATGGCAACTAGAGGATAAAGTGCAGGAATTCTGGTGAATCAGAAACTGACCTTATGTATTATCACTGCTCTTAATCTACCTTTCATTTACTTTTCTCCTCTTCAGTTTCTCTGTTACTACTTCAAAATCAAGAATCCATTTTTGGCATAGTACATTTTAAAAATCTTAGAAGTCAATTCAAACTCTTAGAGCTCAAATCAACTCAGATCTGCATGTAACAGTGAAAGGCTGATGCAGTAAGTGATATCAATATCAGCACTAGCTCTGCCGCTCAGCTGCTGTGAAGAAAAGCTTTGCTTCATTTTCTAACACTACAGGTGTTGAAAGAGCAGCATTGTTTCACATGTAAGTATGTAGGACATGACAACCAGTCCAAAGTAGTTAAGTTCACACTGTAAAAATTCCCTCACAGAGCTCTCATTACATTTCTTAAGTTATCCTTACTGGTTTTCCAGTAGTATACATCTTAAACAAAAAAATGTCTTCAATTCTGAAAGGTTGTAGGTTATAAGCTTGATGCTTCCTCAAGCAGATGCATCAAGATCTTACCATCTAACAAGTCCATGCTGGTACACTGAAGCTTCTACAAGATTTAAGTGCATAGTTTTGTTAAAATACATTCCACCAGAATGACACTGAACAAAATAATATGCCATTATGTTGCATTTCTTTCTACAATTATTTAATCCTTTGATTGCCATCAATTTTTAATCCGCCAATAGACAGACTGTAAACAAGTAGAATGAAGCTGAAAGACACATCAAAAGACAGGAAACATTCCAAATAAAGAACAAATGTGGATGTGCCTTTGGGGACAGATATCTCTGTGGTACTACTTACAGCTGGGAAGGGAGTACTGAACTAAGAAAAGGTTAAATAAAATGATATTTTTCAGCATCTGCAGCAAGACACCTAAGTACATGGGTCTTCAGGATAAACATTTCTAACAGTTTAGAGCTATTAGGAAAAAATAAAAAGGTATATGAAAAGCTGATACTTTTTTTTTTTTGCATCCTTCAGACTTGCAAAACACACCACTGATTTTAGAAAGTTAAGTACACACACATACATTTCTTCCAAATGACTACTTTTACGCTGAGCCTTTTCAGGACATTATATAAATTCTTGAAACCAGAGGTTTGCAATGCAAACACCATCAGACTCTTAACTAAAGCACTGTGATCAGTGCAGCAACAAGGAAGAAATTTTAGCTACTCTATGTTCCTCTCAGAATGAAATAACCATCTCTCAGCAAAGTCCATGTAGAAAAGGTTGTAAAAATAAACTCTGTGAAAAAGATTCCAAAGAGTGTCATGCAGAATTAATGATAAAATGAAGGGATTCCTGTTGTAAAGATCATAGTTTCTGTAGGAAAGATCTAAGTGCTGAAGGGCTTACCTCTCTCTGTGCTATGGGGTCTATCACTTGTACTTCTTGTTCTTGGATCCAACAACAGCACCCCAGCGAGGAGTTTTATTCTGGATCATCTGGGAATGAAACAAAAGCGAATATGCTTTGAAGGAGCTGTGCAGGTTAAAAGATGCTGTACAGGTTATACAAAGCAATGGAATAAGGGACATGCAAAGGGCTGGGCCCTGGCTCTCAGTGCCTTCCCTCCTCAGTATATCTGAAGGAAGGCTCAGTGAGGCCTCCCTCCTGTATGTTTCCAGAGATGGCAGGTGGCTAGGGGAGGCTGAGATGCCTGCTCTAATGTGCAGGACAGTCACACCTTTTGGCCAACCTAATCTCCTGAAGGACACTACACTCCTCATCTTGTGATCCCCATTTCACATGACTTCAGGTGAGAAAAGCCAACATGCTAATCAGGCAGCCAAGAGCAGTGAAGAGCTTCTGCAGGACCAGCAAAGTGAATCATTCCATGGTGCAGGTAAAGCGGCAGAACTTGGTTCAACTTGTGGCTAAGAACACACAAGGGAGAATGGAGTGCTGGGACTGCCCCCTTAGGCAGCACAAGCCACTGTACCAAGCTTTGCTGTAGCACCAAAATGCACCAAGAAGGACTTGCAGAAGATGTGAACTGGTGACCAAACAGATAACATACATACACTATAGCAAAAAATGGCAGATTAGTTCCCTAGTGCAAAACCACTGAGTTTTGACAAGGACTGTGACAATGAGATGCATCATCTACAAGTCAGGCCTGTTCTTATGGCACCAGGGACCTACAATTAACAAAGGGTTGATTAGTAGACCCAGTCCTGATATTACAGAGAAATCTTTGGACCTGAAGAAGCTGCCTATCAAAGGTAGGCAAAATTAGGATGAACTGTAGAATCAAGCAAAATCACAGGGGCAGATGCGTCTTTCAAAATGAACCAGAAAGGCATCAAATACCCTGAAACCATGGGCAGCCCCTCCACGCAGTCTCCATTTCATTTTGCTAGCAGCAGAGATTACTGAACAGAGCTGGGTTAGTTATGGTATGAACTGGTTGGAGGGAATCAGCAAGCAAGGGAAGTAGAAGCCTGAAAAGTTTCTGGTAAGAAGTCAAGAGCCAGCTAAGCATGGGTATAAATCACAGGCAAAACCATAATCTTGGACAGGCACAACATCTCAGTGGCCCTCCTGTTGGGCTGTCATTGCTGGTACCCAGAAGTTTCCCTTTGACTTCAGTTGCAAATCAGCTAACATCAAAGTTGTATTGCAAATTCTTTACTGCTTTCACTATTAACGTATTAATGGTCTGCTGCAGAGTTTGGGGCCCTTTCTCCAGGTGGTGGGTGACACAGCTTGTTTCTTCTTTAAGGAAGCCACAAAAACTGTTTAGAGAAGTACACAAGGCAAAGCAGGCTCCCTGTCCAGTTTGTCACTAGCATGCTTTCCACTCCTCTGTGCTGGTATTTATTTTAGCAACA
This sequence comes from Podargus strigoides, assembly GCA_028020825.1. Lineage (NCBI taxonomy): Eukaryota > Metazoa > Chordata > Aves > Caprimulgiformes > Podargidae > Podargus > Podargus strigoides. The sequence continues at coordinate 23,179,156 of CM051628.1, forward strand.
TCATTCAGCTTCCTACCACATTTTGCAGTTTAATGCCGAGACAGCTGAAAAGGTCAATTAGAAGAACATATCCTAATATCAAATTCCATTCCATAAAATCACTCATTCATAAAACAATATGAAAGAGGATGATGATTATTATAAATCATACATTCAGCTAATTGCAAGTTCCCAGTTGTCAGCTAGGTTTGTAGCTTTGCCAAAAGATTCGTGTAGGAAAAGCTGTAGAGGCGCCAGAAGGAAACGTTCTGCCTGGAGCACAAATTCCTTCTTGCCCTTTCTGTCTGGCAGACAAATGCTTGTTTGCCATGGCACACAGCTCAAAAACTCCTCTTAGAGGAAATCACTGCCCTGCTGGAACACACAGTCCTGTATCACCCACCTCTAACTGGTGAGACTATCCAGATCAACTGAGTCATTGCAATATCAATTTGAGGACATCTCATTCCCTAGCAGTTTGAGACAGGATGTTCTTTCAAGTAGTGTAACCACCCACTTTCAGCTCCCACTTTAGACATTTTCTTTTTTAAACACTTAAAGCCCAGCATCAAAAACTCTTCCGAAGACTTGTGGATGGAAGCAAAACTGGAACAGAGGAGGTTCAATCTTAACATAAGGAAACACTTCTTTACTGTGAGGGTGACTGAGCACTGGAACTGCCCAGAGAGGTGGTGGAGTCTCCTTCTCTGGAGACATTTAAAACCTGTCTGGATGTGTTCCTGTGTGATCTACTCTAGGATCCTGCTCTAGCAGGGGGGTTGGACTGGATGACCCTCTAAGGTCCCTTCCAGCCCCTACTACTTTGTGGGTCTGTGAAAACTGGCAATCCTTTAGACTTTTGTACCTGGTACTTCCTGATAACTATCCTGAGTTCCATTCTATTTGCATCCAAAATCTAACAACAACATGGGAATGATCCAGTGCAATGCAATTCAAAAAGACCTGGAGACAGAAGAAAAGAAAGGGTTTGGAAAGACTGGGAATTTCAGAGTAATGTGAGAGACTGCTCAAGTCAACTGTGAGGGTCAATACAAGGTGTACAAGTCAAAGACCCCTCCACTCAGGAAAGCCACTCTTGTTCCGCTCAGCTTCAAGAGGAGACTTTCCCCCCCTCCCCCCCTAGACTGATACTTAACTTCTGCACCCGAGGAGAATAAATACATAGTACAGACACACACTTTGAAGGGGGTATAATTAAGCAGCCCAAGCCACGCCACTGTTGTCACTGTAAGAAAGGTGAGGGATCAGGACTCAAGGGGAGCCCTATTATGTGAAGTGGCCTTTGTGGGAGGAGGTCTGAGCTCTGGTAGATCCATGAGGGAACAGACTCAGATGTTAGAATAGATTTGCTACATAAAAAAATGCCTCAAAGTTACATTGGCATTCACTTAATTGTAGTGTGGGTGTTTTGGTTTTTTTTTTTAAGATAAAATCGCTGGATTGTCCTTCTTCCTGAGATAATCAATGAAATACATATCCCAAACAGTTTAAGTTATTTAACAGTTCATATAATCAGAGATTAAGGTAATTATAACTGCACTTGCACTTTATAAACAGTTGGTAATTTGTTAAACTACAAAAATTGTTTAAAATGCTTTCTTACATTTCTTTAACTTTTTATTCTCCAAGCAAGTATCTATGTATTGAAACTACAAAAAGAATGGTACAGTTAAAATGAGATTTATTATATTGCTCTGGGAAATATATCTAAGAAGTTTACAAATGTCACTCACCCATGCAGAATCTAATCCTGCACACATGCTTCCATCTTAAACATGTAAGAGGTCCAATCCATGCCAACAGATTGGACTAGATGATCTTTTGAGGTCCCTTCCAATCCCTAACATTCTGTGATTCTGTGATTCCATCAAACAGAAACGTTGGCAAGTGTTTGCAAGAATGGAGTAAAAGTTTCCCAGGCAAAAAAACCCAACCCTTTAAGCTACAAGTGAAATGTATACAATTTATCCTTACTTTCAGGGCAAAATGAAGTACAGGTTTATTGTCACTATGCTGAACTTCAGCTGTAGAACAGATGGCAACCCCTGCTTATATATTTATTTCTGTTGCTTATTCTCTGCAGTTACTTCCATGTCTTTCTCAAGACCAGTCAGATGTTCCTTTTTTTCATCCAGAATCACAGACTACAGGCTGTCTCTGCACTCATCTGGTGTAGGGAGGAGAGGACAATTAAGCAGGTGTGATAATCACACATCAGGTTGTTTATGCCAGTCCTGCAATTTTATTTTTCAGCAATGACATTGCTCTCTCTGAGCTGGGTTAAGTCCTGCCTTTGCCCCAGCAATGGAGAGGGTTTCCTCCTCCCTGTGTATGCCTACTCTACCACCTCCAGCAGGAGGCTGAAGGAGAACAGGGACAGTCAGCCTTTGTTGTCTGGGCCACCTGTAGCTTCTTTTACGGCCCACACCCTGAAGGATCTAGCACAAAGTTTTAACAACTACCCATGGCACAGTGGTAAATATTTTCCCCACTGTACCTGACCAAGTGCTGAAATAAAGGTGGTCAGAAAAACCAATTTGACAAGAAAAATCTCAGAAAAACTAGAAGTCTGTTTTCATTCCATGTTTTCTGTGGAATCCTTATAGATGTTCAAGTTTAGAAATCTCAGAAACCTTTTTCTTTATCGGCATTTTCACAGAATCTTAAGAATTTTTGTAGTTTGGAAGCCTTTGAGTGTATTTGACAGCTCTCCAACTTAGTAACTGAGGTTATTAGACTACGCAGAAAAAACATAAATAGAGCTAATTTTTCTTTGGCACAGCCAGAGTTTATCGTAATTCCGATTCATCACTTACAGAGTTTGGGGGAAAAATAAAGGATGATGTTCATTCAGGCAGCATCAACATTTAACCTGACACTAAAGTTGCTGAACGTGTGCACTAATAGGAACTGAGTCAGGGTCAGCAGGAACAAATTTTCTTCCCAAAGACTTCCTCATGGTACAACCTGAATAGCCATATACAGTTATTCAGGTGTGAATTTTACAGTTTCCAGCTATTAACTTGCCTCCCTCCAGACACATGCGCTCCAAGGAGCAGAAAAAGAAGAAATATTGCTGCAGCAAACTTCAGGGGAGAAAAGGAAACGACACTTTTAAAGAGCATATGGATGAAAGAAAGCATGTGTATAGACACAAGGGGAAGGGAAAGAGGTCTAATGAGTAAGCATTAAGCTCATCACTGCAAAGCTACTGGAAGTTTCTGTTTGTTTTGCTACAGAAGGATTAGTTAGTATACATGTAGGACTATTCAAGTACACCACTGCTTCCCTGGGGGGCTCCTGTTTACTTAGAACAAACCACATGAGTGTCTAGCTTTGCACAAAACTTGTAAAATTTTTTCACCTTATTGGCATAGGGCTCCAGTTTCAGAACTACTGGATGTAGCTACCTCCCTCTCCCCGGATAATGACACTTTTTACAGACCAGCTCCCAAAACAGCTGCACAGCTCTCAAGGAGCAAAACACCTCACAGAAGTGGCTTGATCTCTAGCACTGATGAAGAAATAAAACAAGATCTCAAACAGAGTAATATGTTGACACAGCATAGAAAAACAACATCGCCCTTTGTGGTCTACAACATCAATACAGGCACAAACTAAAAGAGTTCTGTTGTAGCTTCAGCAAGAGACCTCAGGTGTGAGGCTGGATGATGTCTAACTCCTGCTCTCTTTCATTTACAACCTCCTGCTTGCAGCTCGCTTGCTTGATCCTCACAGATCAGACAAAAGCCTGTATCTATTTGTACACGTAAAGAAAACCTTTTCTGAGCACACATTTTCTGCATGCAGATAGCTCTTGGCATGCTCATAGTTTGCATGCATAACTCAAATCTTCTGGCTTAGTGTTTCATGCTCTCAAAAGTCAGATCGCAGAGCAAGGACAGAAAGCAAGCCTACCACTGACCACCACGAGGAACAATTAGTCAGGGCCAGGTTTTGCCCTTAATGAGCCTTGGCTCCTTTCCCTACTACTGTTTCCTCATCACAGAGGCCAGTTCTGAGTCCCCCCTCCTGTATCTCTTCACAGGCTCCCACCCACTTAAAGCCAAAGCAGCCTACCACAGTCATAGTGGGAATTTTTTTTTCCTTTAGGAATCCCTCTACATTAAACAAGCTCAGCTCTTCTTCTGATTTGAGTATAGATTTTTATAGCCATGCTTCATGAGACAGCCAGAACTTTCAGGAGTTTGGCTGCCAGACTGTGTACCTGATAGCTCTTTCCTATCTGAGATCTGATCCTCATCAGAGCCCTTAAAGCCAGCTTTCATTTTGAAGAAAGACTGTAAGAGAGCAGAGATTGTCCATACTTACTGCTGCTCACTTCCCAGACAAGTGTGAACAGAGGCATTACAGCTTCATAACCAGAACATGTCTGAGAGTTCAGGTAATTACATTTACTTCCAAAACACAAGGGTAGCAAGACAGCACAAACTGCAACATATACCTTCTGCATACATTAGAGGACATTGGGACACCCAGACCACAAGGCAGTGAGAAGGGGAAACTTCCCTGAGCTATCCTTCCCTGAGCTTCTGGAACTAAAGTTTGTATATTTCCATATCAGAACTCTGTTGCTCCAGGATTCAGGCCTGCTCATGTCATTCCAGTCTACAGGAAACCCAGCCTCAGACTATCTGGTGTTCTGCTTCTGGTACTGAAGTAGAAACCCTGCAGATGAGTTTACTTCTCTGTTCTCAGTAAGTCGTAACCTGGAAATGACTAGCCATTTCTCTGAGCACCAAGGAAACAGCTTCAGCAGAAAAATTGCCCAATTCACTCTGCCAAACCAAACTTGAGAGCAGGCTGTCCTGCTGGTGCCTGTTCAGCTTCTAGGAAGACTTTCCTATTTCTGCTCCTTTGGAGTCTACCCTGACAAAATCCACTGAGACCCACTGACAGAATGGACCCCTTTATATAGCCACTGCCTTCATAACAACAGAGCATCTCACAAAATAAGTGAACAGTTAAGTCTATGTCTTAACCCTCCACTTCAGTTTTTGGAAAAGCCATGAATCTACCCTGTACACCTGTAGAAAATAAGAGTGCATGGACTTGGCCCTCTATAAACCTTGCTCTAGAAGATGCTGAAAATTGATTCCCTGGATGAATAGGAAGTGACTGCCAGAAAATCTTTTATTTAATAAATCAGACAGTTACCAGCAGGAAATTCATTGAAAAACAATTTAAAAATAATTCTTCTCTGGTCAGAGCAGCACAAATCTAATAAAAAGTCTACACTTACACCAACTTACCTACAATAAAAAAATCACTGCTGTCATCCAACATGATGTAGGAGTTATAACTATTGTCTTTTCTATAGTGATGACTGAAGTTAATATTTGCACTTTGACTCCCAGCTCAACTTCTGTTGTCTCAAACAGGCAAACTCTTTGGGAGCTTCCCTTCCCCAGCTATATGAAGCTAGAAATAAACGGCCTAGGAAAAAGTTAAGTTGACAGCATGACTCTTTGCAACACTAAAACCACGGAGTGAAAAGCAGACATCTCCTTTCAAAGCAGGAGGCAAAGATTGCCAGATGGAAGCTAAACAGTTGGCATCAACACCAGTGGTACTTCTGCTGGTGTTAGAGTGCCTTTTTCTGAACACAGTGAGAACAGTTCTTGCCTCAAGCAAGCAGTCACACCTCTAGTTTTGCTGTGACTGTTTCTAAGAAGGGTAGTTCTGCTGCAGTCATTTAAGAGGAGAACACTGCAATTATTACAGACAGCATTAGTACTGGACATTGGAAATGACTGACATGTATATGCAGCTCAGAGAACTACCAGTAAACTACAGCAGTGGCTGTCAGCATTTCCAAAGGGAAGAGTACTTAGGGGCAAAGGTGGTGTAGTAAAAGGAAACGTCCAGAGAAAGAACAATCTAAGGCTCACAGGGTGAATGGAACTGTCAGAGCTGTCATGCTGTGCATGAATCCTTCAAGATTTTAAATTTCCACTACAAAACGGACAAAGTTTTTAAAACCTTCTGGAAAAACACATCCACAATGTTTTCAGACACCTCTTTTAGCTACTGGAGACCTCAGAGAGGACTGCACAGCACTTACAGCATTAATACATGACATGAATGACATAACCATCAAATGTACACCAGAGAGATTTATGGAAAAGGAATATTTAAGACAAAGATATTTGGCTGAGAAAATGCAAGACTGTTTGGGACAGAGGCCTGCTGGCCAAATCACACATACTGACAATTAAGAGATCTCTTCTTTGCCCAGAGGGAAAAACTCTAAGCCTCAAAGGGTTAGGTTCATCCATAAGCCGCCTTTACAATTTCTGTTGTTTGCACACATGGATTTTTATCCCCCTTAGACACTTGTGACCACAGTGACAGAATGCCACTTCTGTCTTAAGTCAGCCCTTGCACAGGGCACTGGGCTAGGACAGAGCCAGAGCTCTGCACCCAGCTCTCCAAGAACTGCTAAAGTATCTTAAGCAAGTTGCTGGAGTGCAAGTTTCACATCTCTGTGCAGTGACAGGATTATTCACCTCCTTGGTTAAGTATTTTAAGGGATGATGAAAAGTGATGTGTAAGAGCTTGGTATCTCCAACATTTGTGGACAATTAAGAACTAAAACTGGTGAAGAGTAGAACTGCACAGCAGTCTGCCTATCAAGAGGCTCTCTTCAGCTACACTCTTCACAATACAAAAAGAAAAAAACCCACAACACCCAACTAAAAGCACCTCCCATGAGCATCAGCGCAGAGATACCCACTGACATCACAGATGAGGTCCCAAAATAACACAAACCCAAGTTAGTAAATTCTAAAGCCACATAACAATATTGAAAGAGATTTTCCTTCCTGGTATGTTATTCATTAGTGCTGTAATCCTTCTGAGAAGCAGGATTGCTTCTCTGAAGTACACCTAATGCTACTTTTCTTAAGATATTATTGGAGGTGTAGTTACAGAGCAGGACTGGGGCTGCCTTAGGATCAATTCCTGAAAGCACACCTATTATTGCAACAGCCTCTCAAAGCCTGGCTACTAACAGGTTGGATGTTCTCAGGGGTAGGGAACAATTTAGCTCTATTCTTTGGCATAATTTTCTCTCCTGAAGTATGTAAGAAAATCAGGCCAGCTGTCTAAATACTTTGACATACATACATATATATTTAGATGTATAGCAAAAATACTGTAGAAGGTGTCCAGATGCCAAGCCTTCCAACAAAAGCATGGTCCCACAGGTACAGATCAAGGAGGATCACATAGGGCTGTATTCTGCAGGATCTTGTATATGCTCAAAAACACGGAGATACGTTGATGGGTGGGGCACTGCCATACTGGCTGGGTCTGAAAATACACCTGATAGCTACTGCCTAGATGATGGCTTGGCATATTCTCGGTCCTCTACTCTGGCAGGCTCACGCTGCACAGAACATCGCAGGAGAGGTTAGAGATGTCACCAAATCTCCCCATCAACCTCTCCCTGAATCTCACAGTAAATTGCTTAATTACCTTTACCAGGCACAAAAATAGGAGTTTAATTTAAAGCGTCTTCTCAACTGCAAAGGGCTATGTTCTGTCAGATGGAAACTGTAGAGGAATAGAGTTGATGGGCTTTAGTAGATTAATCCATAGCCACAGGAGAATGATATACAGAATCATTTCATTAAAATGTTAACAAATAAGTACAACAGTTAAAAGACAGTAAGAGGATCAGCAGAAAGCAACAACCCAGAGAAGCTATGCATGGCCTGATGTGTTACCTGGTCACTCACAGCAAGCAACTCGGAGCTACCATCTTCTGAGAGCTCTGCTGTGGCAAGGGGAGGAGAAGGTGTAACAAATAAGCAAAACCACCTTCCTGCACCATCTCCTCATCCACTGAGCTGATGAAAAACTAAACTGAGTCAACTGCAGATGTGAAAATCTTTCATTTCTTTGAGACAATGCAGAAAGTCCCTACAATTAATATGAAGAACTGACAATGTCTTTTAACTGCGCTGTACTCAATTTTTGTGGAGAAAATTTAGGGATTTTGAAGCTGCATTGGTAGAACATGTATCTATGTTTCTAAAAATCTACCCTTGCACTTGCACTGTAGAATTATTTGAAAGCAATTGGTGGTACCTTGTCCACTCCAGTATACCTTACATTAGCATAAATGGCAGAGACAGTGATAGTACAACTGGACTGAGTGCACAAAGGTGAAATATTCACAGTGCTGCAAGATCCACTCCTGCTCTGAAACAATCCTACCCCTGCAGCACAGTACTGTCCATACTCACAACAGGATATGTTGAACTTGTGTCAGGTGAAATCCCAGGGCAATTCTTTAGTGAAATTACCACTTGTCTGAGCAGTATTAACGCTCTTTCATACTAACCAGAGGCCTGGCTACGGAATGATACAGCAATACAGATACTAAATAGCTGCCAAGGAGAGGAGGGGGAAAAAAAAAGAAGAAAAAAAAAAGAGTAAGCCAGAACGCTGTTGCACTTGATCTCTTTTCCCTGTGGATCCCAAGGGGTAGTTACATACCACTACATTTTCAAAAGCAATTGATGCAACTTTAAGTTTTCTGCTTCCACCAGTCCTTTCCAAGCAAGCCCTGCAGGAGGGTAGGATACTGCTGTACACTGAGATAGAAATCAGTGCCTCCAAATCACAGCAGTCCTATCCTGACACAAGAATGTAAATCCAGATCCCATGAATGACTGAAATGGACTCGTTCCAGGGCACAACTCCTCATCATTTCTAAATCCTAACTAATAATAACTAATAGAATATGAATCCTGCTGTGGTACCTTGCAATGTGTTGTTTGTGCTGTCTGAAATATAGTAAGATTATCTGACTGTTGCTTTCCTGGGTCTCTCACAAAAATGATGTTTCTGAAGAGGCTCTTTCAAATAGTCACATTTCCAATAATGCGCAAAAGAAGATGAAGCTACAAGTGTTTTCCTTCAAATGGCTACCAGCATATCTGTGCTACTCCAACAGATGTCAATACAAAGTATGTATGAACAAATTCTCTTTGGACTGATTCCCCTCCTCACCTTGCTTCAATCAGGAGAAAGCAGAGAAACAGATACATTTGCACTCTGTTGCAATGTCTTATAACTCAGTCCTTCACAGTGGCACTGTTGCTTCCTCAGCAGCAGCCACTTTCCTCCACCTATCCTACCAGAAAGTTCTAGAGGCTGTTCCTAGTTAAAGGGAGCAAGGCAGGAACCAGAAGCTTTGCAGGAAACCACTGGAACACTTGACATTGTCACAGGTCAGAAGGTGGGAAAGGCAAATTTACAATGAGATGGCAGCCAAACAACAAGAAACTACAAATGAAAACCAAGGAAAAAGGTGTTTCAAATTATGTCACCTGTTGTAAATATCCCTCCCTGCCCCAAGCATCTCCTTTTAGTACTGCAGGTCAAACAGCACAACCATCAAACAGGTGGATTACAGTCCAGGGCCCAAAAGCTGTTGTCCACCTGATGATGGCAATCCCTGCTTTCCAGCTACTGCTAAGCAGTAGAAGTAAGAACTGCACCAAAGACTTTTCTGGAAGTTACTTTGCCAATTAACATGAAGATGAGAGAAATGTGAGACAGCAGTGAGGCAGGCTACCTGGTCACAACTAAAGAGTGCATACGATAGAGAACCACCCTATTACTATGCACACTGAAAAAGACTTTCTCTGACCAGAAACTTGTATCCCTCAATCACTTTCAGATCTTGTTTTACTTTAAAAACTGAGTATTTCCCTATAAGGGGAAACTGGAAAATAAATGAACACAGGAAGATCAACTTGTGATATCTCTAGCTTAACAACAAAGCTATTCTTAATACACCAGCTCCTTTTTGCTGGACACTAATTGTCTGTCATTTCTTCAAGTAATCGTACTCATGTTGTTTACAGGCATCTTCAACACCTGAGCATATGTTTGATTTCTCATTCTGCTATACAGCTGATTTCACACATCCCTTTCTTCTGTTAACTTAAATCCTTCCTGCAAAAGAACTTTTGATGGCACATATAAACACCCTGTGATTATCATGGAGACTCAAATAACAATCTCTGAACTATATTTCAATGCCTTGTAAAATCCATACTAATGACTAACTTCACTATTTTCTCCCAATACAGTTCAAAAAGTGCATGAACACGACACAATAAGACACAAAGTCACAGGCAGGTTTCAGTGTAACTGACACAAACCAAATTCTCCCATCAGCCACAACCTCTAGCAGCAGCTGCAGCATAAAAAGGCTGACTAGCATTGTTGAAAGGCTTTAATCTGGGACACAGATGATTAACATTCATTATTATACACACATAATTATAATATAAATGTTCAAATAGCTGCAACACAAGCAGATACATACTAATGTGACCACATCAAAGGCAAAAGATATATTTCTGTTTATTTGGATCTGGAAAATTTATGTAAGGTGTACTGATTTTGTAGGATGTTTGCATAATAGTTTCCTGCAGGTTCTACTGCTCATCTCTGAAATTAGTAACAAGCCACTATAGTTAAATTTAGGAGCAGGGACTCATATTTCTGTAACATATTTTGTCAATAACCCCAAGAAGAGATGTATTTATAGCTGTGTATTTCAGGCAAGTTCACAATTTAAGACAAAATTGACAAAAACACAGACAAACACTTTATCAGTAAAGTACACTGTCATTTTTGAGCAAGGAAGACAGACAGGTACAAAGAGAGCCATCTTTATTTAGGTATCTGTAGGCACACACTGTTTCAATCACAAGAAAAGCAGGACCTAAGTGTTTGTCCTCAGAACATTTTTTGATGTTAGATTCGGGTCCTGTTTCACAATTTATCCAACCTGATGCAGTTTGGAGACCTCCCAGAAGACAATGATATACGTTAAGTGAAAGACTGACAGCACTGGGCACATGCACTGGTTAGCTACTCCTCTGCAAAAGCTCCCCTGGAAAAGGACATGACTTTCTCCTACTCTGACCAGAGAGCAAAATCTGTTATACAACAGTGTCCTGCATTTGAAGGTTAGAGAAGAATACATTTTGACTTATTCAAACTATGAGAAAGGGAATTTAGGGAAAAGGGATGCTGTGTACGAACATCTATCTTTTGTCAGTAGCATTTAAAGATGAAGATTTCAGTAAGTACACAAACCATAAATTGCCCAAGGTCCAAATAATCTGCTTCTAAAGTCTAGCTGTGCATTCTAACAGTTGATCCATAAGCAGCATTTGTATTCAAGATTTTTTTCTTATTCCCAAAATGACATATTGACACAGGCTGCATTCCAGTTTGGACTGTATCTAATCTGGAAATACATTAGAAACGATTTTGGGTTGTGCTTCTAAAGTTTCTGTTACTTCTGGTAATAAATCTCATTGTCCTTGTCTTTACTACAGCGTTCACACATGACAAATGAACACAGATCGTTCAGAGAGATTCGCCAGCCCTGAGCTTTCATGCCTGCTCACCTCTTGGTTGCCTGATTTGCTGCACACATTGTAAAGAGCTCTTCTGGATGGGTGGGGATACAGGGGAAAAGTTGTCAAGCAGCAGCTCTGAACACAGGAGCAACGATACCGCTAACTCAGATGGTGCCCACCTGCACCGCCAGCACAGGCAGCTCTTTTATCTCTGGATAAGAAGGTGGAGGTACTGCCCCAACATACCTGTCACCTAGCTGGGAATATAAGCAGTATCTCTGCTTTCATTGCCTTGAAAGCAGACAATGAAGCAAAAAAAGGGTCTTTCAACATCATCACCAATGCCTCAAAGCATCCACGACCTCATTAAGGTTGCAACCTCCAGTTTGGGAACTGTTGTCTAAAGGTACTGGAGGCAAGGGACATGGCTCAGCATTTGTTGCTGGTTTGGAAGAGAGGTGCAGGACTACGAGGCCACACTGCTGAGCCATTCCCATGGCCATCTCTATCCAAACATTAGAGCTGCTGGCACCTACAAGGTCCCATGTCAGAGCTACCCAGGCTCTACATTGCTTTTACTACCCTGCTTTGCACCCACCAAGTCCTCCCTGATTGCAGTGCCTGGTTCTCTTCAGGATACAGTGTGCTGTCAACCTTGGGTGCACACTGTTTAGCATACTCATAAGTGATTTGGAAACAAAGTGAATAATGATTAAATCTGTCGATGATACAAAGCTAACTGGGATATTAAAGATAAAGACCAAATGTTGCAAAAGGTCCATCCAAGACTGAAAGAATATGAGAACAAGTAGCAAATTAAATTATGTGTAATGAAACGTAAAGTCACACACATAGCGGAAAAGAATCCTAACTTTACATACATGATTAAGGACACAGGGTCACTACCACCTCTTAGTTCCTCTAAGTAACCAGCTTAAATTAGCAAAAGGAAAACTCAAAACCAAAGAAACCAGGCTTTCCTCCTTGAACACTGTCAAGTATGGAATTCCCTGCTACAGGACACTGCCAATGCCATAAATCTTACAGGGGTTCAAAACTAACTGAGTATATCAACAGAAAAGCAATCTAATGTGGATTATAAAAACCAGAAACATCATCTCTGGTCCAGGAAGACCCTGAGCTTGAAACTTCTGGAGGCTGGGAGACTATTCAGTGAGAGTCTGAGTAGTGCATCATTGGCACGTTCTTGCATTATCTTGCTTCAACCACTGGCCACAGCCAGCAATAAGGTGAGACTGACTTCGGCCCAATCTCCTACAGTCACTTATATCTTTACCCTGAGCAGTCCTGCTGAACAACCTCAATGCTATCTTCCTTGTTCCTGTATGCCTTCCCCTCTACCTTTCTGCAGTTAAAGCCTTATTGTACAAGGCACATATCCAACAGGTTCTGGACAAGGAAGTTTCCAAGTGATTTACAAATCCTAACCAGTAAGAACCATGAACAGTATAAGGCTCTTTCACAGCCAGTCCTCTCCTCTCTCTACGTGAGGTTGTTGTGTAAATGTGTCTGTAAAACCACCTTTCCTATTTTGCTTACTTACACAAAGAAGGTACAGCAATCTTTCATATTCATTTCCCAATTATCTGTTTTCTGTGACCTGTTAAGAACTATAATAAGACACATTCAGCCAAGAACATCCAGTTAATGCATGGATACAAGTTTAAAAACTGGCACTGCTGTAAGTGGTATTTCACAGACATTGCTCATCCAAGCGGAGTAATACAAAAAGAGCAGGCTTACCCTTCTCTTGATGAAGCAGCTGTAGCTTAAAGAAAGTAATTTGAACACTTAAAAGTAAGTGCTATTTTTCAAAAGACAACCCTGGGATAGCAAAAGGCAAGTTCTTAAAGGAGTAGGTGAAGACTTAGCTGTGCATTTCCTGCTGTCATTAGCACAAGTCATGTGGTTGAATCCCTGCATAATGCTTTGAAAATACAGCTGTTAACGTGCTTCTATAGAAAAGATGCAATGATGGAAGGGGATCTCACAGCCATTTCTCAAAGATTGAAGGAATCAGTTAATGACCAAGCTCCACCATGAGCTGCAAAAAAGGCAAAAATTCTGACTTACCCTAGTGGGTCTAGACCAGTTTTTGATCTCAGAGCCCCATGATTTGAACCAAGAGGAGTTACTCTGCTTCATGGCAGCCCACTTTAGCAGGCCAGTGAGGAACGGCAGGACTACAATCACTTGTTATTAGCCCTGTCCTTTGGTGAGGAAGTTCATAAGAAATGGAGAAAAGAGCTTGTGCAAGCAATGAAAAGATAGTATTTTTGCAAGCAACCCTTGAATTTCTCTTGTGTCTGCTGCAGAAGCAACCAGCCTTGTGACACAAATGGGACACGCCTACTGTGCTCCAAGCCATTACTCTGGTATGGAAAGGCACAATAATCCCTTCCAAAGCATAACAACAGGAACGGGAGAACCGGAGTGTGCAGCCACACTGGACAGAATACTGCTGTCTGTTCTCCAACGGTCAGTCAGCTTTTAAGTGAAGAGGCAATATAAAGTAATAAATATCATGGAATACCTTTGAAATCGTTGTAACTGTGTTTAATAGGATAACCTAAGGTAGCGTGCAGTCTTTATCTTAAGTAATACTACCAGGAATTCAAAACAAATAGAAATAAATGTAGCTAGTTAAGCTTTGACCTGCTACAAGCCCACTGCAGGAATACAAAGGATGCAGCAAAACCAAGAACAGATATGCAGGGTCTGACTATGGATTTATCTGACTTTGTAAACTTTACTTTTCAGCAGCTAACAGAAAATTTTTCACTTACTCTTTAAGGAAAACTCCTTGTAGGGTGTTTATTTCCCTACTATATGCTCCAGGAGGCAGCAGCTGAGGGATTTCTAGAAGTTGCATCCAGACCCTCAGGCTTCTTGTCACTGATGGAAACTCTCATCCCTGAACTTGTCAGCTATTTCTCTAAATCCATTTTCAGTCTCCTCTAGAGCCTCTGGCAACATCCCACAATTATTACTATGCAATGTATGAAAAAATAGCTCCTCTTGGTTTGTTTCAAACATGCTTACATTATAGCATTGAGGCGCTTTCTGATTTCTCTACTGTAAGAAACAATCTCCCCATTCACCTTCTCCACAACACTTGTGACAATGGAGACCTCTGTCCTAACTTCATCCTCACACGTCTTCAGCTGTCTCTGTCTATACAGCCTCTCCTAAAACAAACCATGTTCCACGTCTCTGATGAGGCCTCCGCACTACTCTGAGCTCTACTATATACAACCCTCCAATACTCATGTTGTAGAAGGAACCAAGCATTGTAGTTGCATTCAAACACTCCAACTTCTCCAATCTCCCAATATCAAATCACTCCTGACAGCTGAAAGGAGAGAGCTTACCCTCAGACTGACCTGCAGAGCAGCACTGACACACATCTGGGGGCACAGTTCATTCCAGAAAGGGGAGCAGGGGAAATCTGTTCCCCATTTAGCTCCAAAGGAGAGAAGGGAAGCTATCCTAGGAGGGTCATGCCACCCCGCTACAGAACAGTGCGATTCCAGATAAGTCATGCTTCAATTGTACAGGCTAACCTCAACAATTGGAAGTCTGTACACCTATAAAACGTCCAAGGAAGGTTTTGGTTTTTTTCCCTCAGCAATTCACAAAAGATCAATGTTTTACCTTTAAGAGGCCAGTGACGCCAGGAAGCAGCACTGCTCTCACACAAATGCAAGTTTAGGCTGTATTTGTTTCCCAAGAGCAGACAGTGCTTATTAGACAAGATCATATATCAAGATGAGACAATCTTATTATAGCAAATGGGTTAACATTAACTCACCTGAAGGCACTAGCCACCACTCAGATGACAGACAGTAGGAACAGTTAAGCTGCTGACCTCCACTAAAATGAAGTAGGATCGCTTCCTTTTATTAGAATAACTGTGTCCTTGGAAATCTTGGAACTGTGCAGCTCTATCAAAGTAGAATTCACTGCAGGATCAGGGCCAAGTTGTCATTATTACCTGGCAAAAGGAAGAAACATGGTATTTAGAAACAACTTTGCTTTTAGGTTTAGCCTGAGTCAGTAGCAGCTCTTTCAAAATCAATGTGGAGTTTCTTTAATAAACTGCCTGAAAGGGCTCTACAGCTTCCAGTCATGGAGGTTTTAAAAAAGCAGTTCAGAAATGGAGTCCCTGCATTCAAGCAAACACCTCAGCTTCTCTGTCCCTAATCTCCCAGTATCAGGTAGACATTCCTCAAACAAGGGGCATCTTACAGAGGAACTAAAAGATTTCTTCCAGCTCCATAATTCTACAACACAGGGAAATTACAGGCAACTATGAGGATTGAATGCATGACAGTTCTGGCACTGTACTTAAGAGTATTGTTTGGATGGGAACAGGCTTCTTGAATAGTCAGTGTTTGGCACATTGCAGATGTAAAAAAATTAAATCCCAATAATATTCAATCAAGTCAAATCTGCAAGAAAAACTCTTGTTATTTCCAGAGTCACTGGAAAGCCAGTATTTTTACTGCATCAGTGAATCCTATGGGTTATGCAAAAATATAGAAATACAAAATGAAGTACATAGCGCAGTAGTACTGAAGTGGTGAATTAGTGCCTTAATAGTAATGTAAAACCATAAAACTGATTGTTCACATTTAATGGTAGAATTTTTTACATCACAATTCATTGAAATAAAAATGCAGAAGAACAGCAAAAAAAGAAGAATTTAACTTGGCATTTTAACTCAGCTTGGGTTGTACCACTGATTTAAACAGAAGGCTGTCATGGCCAGCTAGAATTTTATGGAAAACTGACCCAGTATTATTTCTTCAAGAGGAGGACCCTCAAAGAAAATAACCAAAGGCATCATACTCATGTGTGTCAGTTCTCCCCTCCCAAAAAGTGCTCAAATAACATGAGCTGCATTAAGTTTCAGATGGAGCCACAATAAGAACATGGTATATGAACACTGTTTACATAATTATACTAAAGACTGCATGCAATTTGCATTAATGAACATAATTTTACAAATACAGTCAAACTTTAATATTTACCAGTGCAAATAGCTCAACAAAAATTAGGTGCATCTGCAAAGCACCTACTTCATCGAAACAGTATTTGGAGTTTACTTGTTCCTCTCAAATTAAAATATAAAGTCACAGAGAATATTACTTCCAGTGGCTAGCTTAATCTGTATGCACTGGGTTTCTGCTGAAACCTTGATATATTTATGGGTATAAGCAGACAAGCTGAACTAGTCTGACAATGGCTGGGGACAATCACACCTACTCTGTGCATTCACTGATTGTGATTACTTGGACCCTATCAATGCATCCAGCCTGGTAGTGTTCCCTTAAGCAGCTCATGAGAGCAGAAGAGAGTACTCCAAACCTATCAAGGTCTGAACACCCCAACTGTGAAGCATGGCAGTCTGCAGTGACAGTGTCTGCAGACCTTCCTGCCTTGGAGACAGGCCCCTCTGTCTCGGCAGGTCATTGTGTTTGGAAAGAATTCAGTTCCGTGCTGGCTGTACACAGAGAGCCTGGACCACCTTTTCATAACAGGCCTGAACAGAGCACACTTGGAGGCCAAGTCTTCTCAATGGCATAGAAAAAAGAAGCACTAACTGAATTGTATACAATAAGTTTTATGCTTTTAAAAGACTGTTTTATAAAATCCAGATTTGTTATTACAGTTACCTCAGTTGTGATTCTGGTTTATTTTATTTGCTTTTGTCTCCAAATCTATTTATTTTTCAATCTATTGAGAAATATGCAGTTTTCAGAGTACTGGTCTGAATCAAGAAATCCAGAAAGGCTTTAACCAAGAAGGTTGTAATCCCAGTTCTGGCCAAGACACTCCCATTAAATGCCAGAACAGAAATGGCTTTATTGTACATGCGAGTTTTTCTTCAGCAGCTCTGACCTCTCCCAAAGTCACCCAGCTTCACTACAAAAAAAAATTATCTTTATCTTCCCCATTTTGCATAGTTAAGATAGGGAGAGATTTTAAAGCAACATAGGTGGTTAATTCCAGTTTTCTCTGCAGTACAATGTATCACACACCAGAGAGAAAATTACTAGATTTTTGGCACAAATATTTGGAAATATGTGAGACCAGTTGCTGCATTAACACCAGCTGATAACCACAGCACCAAAGAATTCTGTAAACATTAATGCAGCAACTGGTCTCATGTCTGAAATGTTATGCATATGTTTATAAAAACCGACAAAAATATTTTATTTGCACCAGGAATAGTATAAATGTAAAAAAGTATGGCTATATGGACAGCATGCGTGCGTTGTACATCTGACATTCAAACCATTCTTGCCATGCACAACTGAAAAAGATGACTTTCAAACCATCCTGATCCCTAGATGGTGCTATTCACTGCACTAATAAGACAATCACAGCTTATTACCAGTATATCAGCATTTTAGGGACAAAAATTATTTCTTGGTTCAATATTAGGTAAGTTGAATACAGATACAAATAATGCTGTTTCATATTATTTCCATTTGCCACCTGAGGCCCATCTCATTTCCTGGGGGCTGTAAGAAGAGTAACGCCATTAAAGCGGTTCAAATGAAAGCAGAGTCTGGCACTGTCAGTCCACCAGGGACTGTGAGGAGAACCATTTCATAGAATCATAGACTGGTTTGGGTTGGAAGGGACCTTAAAGCTCATCTCGTTCCAACCCCCCTGCCATGGGCAGGGACATCTCCCATCAGACCAGGTTGCTCAAGGCCTCATCCAGCCTGGCCTTGAACACTGCCAGGGATGGGGCATCCATAACATGTTAGATTAGCTTCATCTCCCTCCACACACAGCTGCCATTCAATCTTCCACATCCTTCACAGAAACAAGGATTACACGCTATTTGCCAGTCCTCCCTCTTGCCCTGGCCTACATCCCACAGTGGGCATCTCCTGAGGAAGCTGAACCAGCAGGGCATCCTGGCACAGCTCCACAGCTTGTGCCCAGCACTGCAATCCTGTTCCTCAGCTGGTCAGCTGAGGTGGGCACTGTGCTACACCAAATGGACTGACATTACCCAGGCGCTTGGAATTCAAGCTCCACTGCACCCCACAGATGCACTCAGCAGGATTTGGTGATCTGTTACACTGGCCTAAGTTTTATAGCGGACATTTTGGCTTCTATTCTTTCCCCATAAGGTGGGAATGCACCTATAACTGCTCAACAAAGAAAAACCCCCAATATTTTAAAGTTTCTCAGGTATTGTAATAGTGAATCAATAGGAAAACCTAAATGAAATAAATTGATTAAACATTTATTGCACTTTGTTCTGTTTCTCTGCCTTTATAAGACAGTGGCTATACCTGCCTAATTGCTTAGGCATTTGGCTCCCACAAATGTAGTGCTTGAGTATCTCACAAACATCAATGTTTCTCTAAAACTACACTTCTTTTAAGGGCTCCTGAAAGGGATTAGATTGACAGCATGGACTAGTAACTGTCTTCGTACAGACAGACGCACTGCACAGATCTCTTCCAGTACACTTCACATCAAATGCTCCAGGCATGAATTTCTTAAACAGAAAACAGCAACTCTGATGATCTGTCGACAAAACTTTAGGTGATGTGATAAACAACTGCCCACCACGGCCTAACTGCCAAGCTGGCAATCTTCATTTGAATTCTAACAATTTATAAATTCTTCAACCCACTGAACTTTATAAAGAGGTCTCACAGATCTCTGTTCTGGCCTTGACTTAGGCGTGTAATTTGTCTTTACACATTGGTGTTTCCTAATAATCTAGCCTGACATTTAGAAAACCTCCTGAAGGTTTGTCATTGGAGATGAGAACCCCCGCATTCCTTAAGCATCTCTGAAAACTTCTGGTTCATGATATATAAAACTCTTGATGAGAGCTGTTTAAAAGTTTCTAAAGAAAAGGGTACCAAATGTTAAGCCCACAAGAATGCCAAAGAACTGAATTTGATGAGAGAGAGGAGTATCATGTTAGGAAACAGTGGCTAGGATTATCTTTGCAAGGCAGCAGGAGGGAGTCCTTCAAGGCAATTACACAAATTTAGTGGAGAAAAGATCAGAAGGAAGTCACAGATGATCATGCTGTCTGTACCTCCCTGTTTCTGCTGCGATTCTGGGCGCAAGGGTAGACAGAGGCTTACAAAAATCACATAACAGGCGACAATCATTAAAAAAAAATCCCCGAATGGATGGACTTAATTTCAATTTTAGGAGGAAATCAAAAGGCACATCCCTGACCCAATGGTTAAACCCCACCAGAGTTCAATTTTCTGCCTCGAAGAGTCAGGGCATTAGGCCTCTTCAAAGGAAAAGTCACCAGAATTTTAGCAGAGGTGAATGTACTATGTCCTAGCTTCATTCCTGACAATGGTGAAGCTTTCCTGGCTCTGCGCCACAAAAACCAATCAACCATTCTTTGGCAAATATCTTACACAGAAAATTTCAGTCTCTTGATGTTCAAAGTCACAGATCATGGACAGTAAGACCTTATCATGGGAAGCGTCTGGCAACACTATTAGGCCATGTTGTCAACTGTCCTAGAGTAAACCCCAGGCTGAAGTATCAGGCTGCACTTTATATACAGACACAAACATGTAACTTATAAAAGATCAGGAACAATACCAAGCTCTTTGCATGTTGAAACGACTTATTAAATATTGTGGCACTGATTAAAAGACACCAATGAGAGAGTATTTAAAAATATCCAAGTCACTGAGGAGCCTAAATTTTAAATAGAACAAGGCTGCTTGAAAGTCTACCCCTGTATCAGTCAGCCTTTTAGCAAGTTGTATCAGCAAAGCAGCTGAAAACAAAAAAAAAAAAAAAAAAGAGGTTCTCCTGATTAAAAGAAGTGACTGAAATACTTTTCAGTTTGATCCTTTGAGAATGATTTTAGATGCCGTTCTCCAGGCCTTTTGGTGAAATCCCAGACTTGAAAGGAATGCTATGACAATTCATTGCTAAACGACAAAGGAATTCCTCTGTAATTGCACATTACATGTATCCACATTAATACAAGATCATTTCATTAGGGCTGTTACTATGATGAATACCAAATACAAAACATGGGTCCAGAGATCATTTTCCTAATCAGAAGTATCAGACCCCAGGAACTTTCAGAGGACAGGGCTATTAAAATGTAAATAGTTTCTTTGAAATTTAAATTGCCATTTTCAAAAACAGATGTTCTCCTTGATCATTCCCTGCACAGATTTCCAAAAACTGTACTCACCACTGATAACTGAAAATCAACTGGATATTAGCCTCAGAAACTTTTCCTGGTTTACTTGAACAGTTTCATTAGAATACACTGCTACATTTTAACAGCTTGCAAATGGTAACACTACACATCGGTCACTTCGATGAGGTGGTTTAAAGAGAAGAAACAAGGAATTAGATTATAATGCATGCATATTCCTCTCAATCAGCCTAAAACTCTGTGGTGTGATAGGACAGGAAAACATCTGGTATAACCTAAAAGCACAGAACAGAATACTATGAGTACCTGACAGTTTAACATATCACTTCAAAAAAACGGAGTTGAAAGTTTCACAACATCAACATTATTCTTCACCTCTTCAGCAAGATGCCAGAAGTCAGGAAGAAAACTTCCTACTACCACAACAGAGAGCAGGTTCATGTTAAGGTTACCATGGTTAGTAATAAGTTGTAACAGCAAGAATTGCATCATATATGAATGGGAGAGATGTAACACACCTAGCTCATTTATATTAGCAGGTGTACTCCAACTAAGATGGGGAGACTGTGCCACATACTCTGTGTACGAACTACTGCTAAAAATACAGCTTTCTTTTTATGAAGTGCTCCAAGACACTAAAATCTGGCACAATAATTCTGTAGGCCACACTAAGACACAATTCTGGCTCCCTGTTGCTTTTAGTCCATTATACGTGTTATTCAATATCATCTGCAGAGCAACAGTTCTTTCAAGTTTTGCTTTTCTTAAGCACTGCTTTTCCTCAGACATCAGTAATTACAACCGTCTAAGGCACTTCATCAAGAGCAACTATTTATTGCTTAGCTTCGCCCATGGCTGGAAGACCTGAGCTCCCAGTGACCTTTGGTCTGATCCTTAACATTCCTGCTTCTTACAGTGTGGGCACTTCTGCAAATTAGAGTCTTTAACTGGGCCTATACACAATATTTGTTTTAAAGGAGAAAGGTTTGACATGGGTCCACAATCACCAGTTTTCTGAGCCCTAAAAATAACTTGAACCCCAGTCTCCATGGTAACAGATACCACCAGTGAGCCCTAGCAAGTCTTGGTTATTTTTACTGACAAGATGAACAGGGAAACCATAAGGCTTCTATGAAATCTCTCATTACTGCCAGGGTCTTACATCTCCTTTAATCCTCAGTTAATGGTGTGCAGTAAAGGGTGCTATGCCTACACACAGCCGTGTTTAAATACCAAAATCCTTCCTGTGCTCTCATATTATAATGCTGGAAATGCTAAGAACAATTCCCTGAAATCTTTCATGCCATTAAAAATTGACCAAGGCATGCATCTGACACTACTCTGTACAGACACTGACTTTATAATGTAGAATAAAAGTCCCTGTAACTTGTTAGACTTGATAGCAACTTGCTGTTCCATGTGTTCTCACTTCATGACAGTCATTCAGGAAAGAAAAATGGTAACATGACAAGTCTTCTCACCTGCATAACAAACAGTAAGATTAGCCCAAAAAAATGCCCTTCTGATTTTTTTTATATATATATTTTTTTTTTTTTTTTCAAATTGATATTGACTCTCCCATGGCTGAATCATTCCCTTGTAGACCTAAACTCACAATCTTTGCTTATCACAAAAGCACTGTGATTTCAGAGTTGAGGTTATGCCCTAACTGCCCTTTAACCAAACTCGTAAACTTCCCAGCCCTCCTCTATTAACACTTCACATTAGGCCCCTTTTCTGCCTGGCAGGGCAACAGCTCATCTCTCAGGTCAGACACTACTCCATGACCCTAAAGATGAAGTGCTGTCATCCATTCATGGCAATTCTTCAGGGCACCAGGTTGTCCTCTGAGGTCTTTCTTTCGCATAAACCATGTTCAGGTCTACTCTGGTATCCCCTTTTCCCTGTTTCCCCTCAACCAATGTCCCTTCACATTGCAGGCTAGTCTGGGAGCCAGCACACTATTCCATGGTCAGAGAGGGATGCCTTCCCCTTCCCTGACCTGGGCTGCAGTTCACAGACCCAGCAGCTACTTTGAGTCACCAGGCGTGACACTGAGCAACCAAAGCAAATGTCATGGCCAGGTCCTAGCCCTCAAAACACTCCCCTTTCCTGGAGAAAGCAAGCAGTTATGAGTATGTTTTCCAAATTTTACTGTAAAGCTTTCCACCTGGAAGAGAACTAGCACCAGTGCAGCCTCTCAATAGGCTGCCCAGGGCAGTGGGGGAGTCCCCATCCCTGGAGGGATTTCAGAGCTGTGGAGATGAGGTGCTGAGGGACATGGGGGAGAGTGGTGACTTGGCAGTGCTGGGTTAATGGTTGGACTTGATGATCTTAGAGGTCTTTTTCAAGCTAGGCTATTCTATGATTCAATGATCAGTCCAATGAGCTGCAGTACAAGGCACAGTCTGTCCAGATTTCACATTAAGATTAAGCAGGTTGCTGAGCTGCAGTCCAAACCTTTTACTCAAAGGAAACTCTGTAGCAGAATGAATTAGCAGTTTCCTTTGTTTTCTGGACAAAATCTTGATAGCCTTTAAAAATGCAGATACTCCTTTCAGTTCTCTGGAAATCATCAGACTACAAATGAAAGTTTTAGAAGAACATATGTTCTCATTTGTTTTTAACTGTATATACTATCAGTTGCTGCAGGTTAAAATTTAAACAAGAATTATATTGCTATGTCTAAAATCTTATGATCCTGCTTAATTCCAGCCAAACAGAGTTGAAGAGCCTCTATGTGTCGTAAAGTCTTGGCCAGCTCAGTGGCACCTCAGTAATTTCTTTGGAATTAGTACTGGGTACAGCTCTTTGCTTGCCACTGCAGTATCTCCTGCTGTTGTTTAAAGCATATGCCTCTTAGAAAGCAGCATGAATGGGCATCAGATATTCAGTTACATGTCTCCCAGGCAGGGATCCCTGTAATAGTAGTCATCTTTCAAGACATCTCCCCACAGAATGGCCTGTAGTTACATTGCTGAAGGCAGAGGAGGAATCTAGCCATACAACGTTTGCCCTCGGGAAGAAATACAATGATCCAAACTCTAAAAAGCCATTAATTACCAATTTCAGATCTCCAGCTCAAGTTTAATAAAGGCTCTCAGACTATGCTACATAATTTATATGGCATTCACAGGCAGAAACTTCTGCATAAAGTTCTTGGTTTTAAAGGTACCAGAACAAATCCTTTGGAAATAAACTCTAAATTGAGCGGCACTGGGAGTAACTACTTGGAGGGTCTTTCTAGAGACTTCCTGAGGCATTAAGAACTCGAGGATCTTTGAACAGCTGTTTAAGGAGGAAAAAAAGACAAAACCAACAATATTTTTTTCCCCAACTGACTCACTTTTTCATGGAAAGAACAGCAAAACCAAACTAGAATTCACAAACAACATAAAATGACCTACAAGATTTAAGTAGCTTCTCTTGTAATCCCTTTTCTTACCATGCATCTGTGTAGCACTCAACATTGTAGGAGCTCCATCCCACTGGTAGTCACCAGGCTTTGGCATAACACAACTGAACAATAGCAGAGTCCTCAGCTTCTTCTGCCTCTCTTGGCAGAAGAACAAAGGAAAGAGACAATATCTTTACCTTGCCACTCTTGACAAAACAATACAGTCCCTGGAATCACTCCCATGGAATTTCTTGCATGTAACACTACTCACCCTTAGGGTTGCACAATTCTACCTAAAAAACCTGAACAAACCTAAACACCAAACCAAAAAAAAAAACCCTACAGAACATTTACTGCTTTCTTTGCTTCCATGTCAACAACTAGGTTTTATTATTTTTTACTTTCTTTGAAAAAGCTTAAAACTCAGTCACTAAGCATATAGCAAGAAATACTAATCAATCAATGTCTTCCAGACTGGCAGCCAGAGGAGAAGAGATACAATATGCACTGCTTATATAAATACTTATTAAAACCCCCTTCTGTTGGTAAATTGAAATGCTTGGGTGAGGGCTGTCATATCTGCCCTAAGTCCATTTCCACGATAAGCAATGCTAGTCTTTCCAATTTGAATTCAGTTAATGATAATCCACAAGGTTTTTAATCTAAGTGCCTCATTCATCATTTCTACGTTACCTGAAGGTGCAGTCAAAAGCAGAGAAGAGATGCCATTAAAGCAGATGTGTTCTATACTGTCCTTTTAATGTACACTCAGCTCATTAACTTTGATTGGTGTCCTAGTGTGGGTCAGCTTCCAAATGATTAATATCACAACTCTTTTCCTAACATGCACCAGACCCATCATTCACTTTATGCTACTTTTTATAAAACAAAGATTTATGTCTGGGCATCTATTGCTTGTTTTTAAATCCCCTCTTTTGCTGTGCTCTCTTATTAAGCTCATAGAAGGATCTGCCAAAGTTTGGCACAGTTAAGTGGAGAGTATCCTTCTGCAGCAATCCCAAGAAAGAACGACCATTTATTTCACCCATGTTTTAAGAGGCAATATTTTTCTGGGACTTTCCAGAAAAATTGTAAGAGAGAAACCACCCTTGAAAAGTTACCAGCTTGCTGACTTATTGGATGGACTACACTGATCTGTTTGCCAAGGTCCAGTGACTTTGGGTCTGGAAAGCCTCCCCCACACATATTTAAACTATCTGGACTGCCAGTTCTGCCATCTTCTAATAACGCTGTCCAAAATATTCCAATATAACCCTTCATCTAATTAAACATGATTCATTTTCTGCCTTCCTTTCAGGAGAGTATTTCAGTTCAGTTCCTTTGTGATGGGCTTTAAAGTCTTGAAGAATATACATAGTTAAAACCCAAGTACAACAGAATCTTACTATTTTCTACTCACTGATTTGGACAACTTGCTGTTTCCCTCAGATTTTCCTTTTGTCATTGTGCTTCTGTTTTTTATTTCTACATATTTATCACATCTAGTGCACATGTTTTCTTGCACTGTCTAACGCCAATCCACTCATTTTCACGGAAACACCCTAGCAGCATTATCTGAAGAGCTCATATTTGTACAAGCAACAAACATACTGCAGAAACGTGGATGAATGTAACTGAGAGACAATATGGTCCCAATCCCTTTGGATACTCAAAGGCCCACTGTACTTTCAACTGTATATATTCAGAAGCAGTTGCATGGGGGGCAGTTCAGAAGCCTGAACCTCAGGACTGGTAAGGAGCTGCTGCTGAAGGTACTGAAGAAACTTCTGTAGAACCCAGACAAGTCTAGCTAAGGTTTACTAAGACACAGGACATGCAGGAGTCACTCACATGTGTAAAGTTCCCTCTGCTTCATTAAAGTCACTCTTAAGATGAACTCTATGCTCCTACTTACCCGCATATTATTTTTCCAAAGGCTGCAATTTGCTACAGCAAAATGACTCAAAACACACTACCAATTTTTAATATATCTTATTTCATGTTCTATCGTGTTAACAACCCCTTCTCATGGCTCTAGTCAAGAATTAGGAACAGTAAACCAAAACATACCTAGGGTCCACTTTTCGGTTCACCCTAAAACCTCAATTGTTTTCAACTTACATTTTAAAAAAAAGTTGGTCATTCAGAGATAGTAAGGCACTCAATTGCACCTACAAACAAAGAACTTGGACACCTAGAGTACCCTGTGCCCAGGTAATTACAGGTTGCAGAAAATCTGTAAAGGTATAAGCAGATGGTCAGGTCTCAGTCTCACTCTGGCCACTTCCATTTTTAATTGTGTAAAATTTTATCACACAATTAAAAACACATAGATGTGGTCTTTCACCCGACAGGTATATATTTAAGCAAGGACAAAGCAAGTGCTATAAGGACAAAGAGGTTTTGGGAGGAGATAACATGGAATGTTAAATGTTTACTGTAAGATAAAGGGTGACATAAGCCTCCCAGATTCCCGAGACTGCAAGGAGAAACACAAGGCATATTCCCTGCCACCTGCTCACAACAGCACACAGAGAAAATGAGGGCAGGAGTCAGGATACCTTGACAACACCATCTTTTAATGCCTCAAAGGAGCAGCCTGTTCTTTGACTTCCCTTTTACAGTAATGGTGCCAGACACTGACTTTATAATTATCTTACATTCATGTTATTTTTTCTCCTCTCTGACTGCACACAGAAAACTGCCTGTAAATTAGAACTTCATTCAAGCATCCCTTGGTATGCAACCCATCTGCAACATGAGAAGGTAGTTTAATTTTCATTCTTCCAGTCCCCCAAGCTACACTCTGGGGGACAATAGGAAAGGAAGCAGTCCGTGGGTCTCAGCTATTCTCCTTATTAGGTTAGTGACACAAAAAAAACCCCAAAAGATGAACTATGAATGAATGGTGCCTTTCCCGAGCTGACTGTCATTGGCTTATGCTTCTTTTACACCCAAGAGACTGCTACTTCAGTTGGTTAGGAGTTTCTTACATTGAATATGTCACCTTATAATGCAAAAGTAGCAGTAGAAGACAGCTAGTCACTAAAATATCCCAGTCTTTCTTTACCTAACGCTTGGTTAACAGAGTCATAAAGCCCTGTTTTCACCAAAAAGAAAGTAGCTCATTTGGTGGTGAGATGGAGGGGAACACCACCAAACCCAGACCCTATGAAATGCTAGATCAAACTCATTTTGCAGTAAGTGGATCTGACACAAGAAGTCCCAGATTCAGAGAGATAATAGACAGTAGATATCTCAATTCACTGAATAACTAGAGGTAATGGTGAAAGCCAGTAATGTGCCCCAGCATTGAGGCTACAAAACTTCTACTTTTGTTTATATTTGACAAGGAGCAAAGAACATTTTATCTGTGGAAGTTTTTCAGGAAATCCACTCCATGTAGACATACAAAAGAGAACTGGCTTTGCTGTCAATGGAATAAAAAAGGTGTTAGCTAAAAAAGCAATTCATGTAGGGCTGCAAGCCTTTCCCTTTGTGTTGAACAAGCCTAGTGTCCATGTTTCCTGCTAAATTCTACTCTATTCCAATTCTCCACTTAAAATTATTTTTTCCATTCTCAAAAATACTGAAAGATATTTGTTTCAAACCACTAAGTCAAGCCTCTGAGACTGAAAGTCGCACAGTACAGAAGACATTACAATTATTTTTTAATTTTTTTGAAGAGCGTTGTTATAATTTGCAAAAACTCTGTAATAAAGGCACGTATAAGGTCACTGCTTGATTTATGCAAATTGTGTTAATCTTTTCCTGTAAAATTGCTGCGATAACTTCAGAATGGTGCATTATCGTCTATGATTACAGAAACCCAATTCTGTTTTGGTGCCTTCTGGGTTTTCAAGTACTGACTGACAAGGCCATGCAAGTAAATATTAATCAGCAGAAAGCAACTGCTGTTGAAGTTGAAGTGCTCTTGACTTAAAATATAGATAACAACTGAGGTGACAAATCTGATGCTTTCTGGAAATTAGAATTGTGCATGAGGCAACTTCATAATGCCACTGGCTTGATACAGAGTTTATATTTGTTTCAACTTTCAGAAGTGACCTCAGGAATGTGTGACAGCACACAAAGGGGAAGTACCAATAAAGAGAATAAACTGAGACCTTCTAAAAGCATCTGTAGGATGATCTCATAATTGCATTATGATTTAATGTTTGATAATGTTTACTAACTTCATTAATCATATAGACAGTGGCATCAAGTGCACCCTCAGCAAGTTTGCACATGACACCAAGCTGAGTGGTATGGCTGACACACCAGAAGGACAGGATCCCATCCAAAGGGACCTGGAAAAGCTCAAAAAGTGAGCCTGTGTGACCCTCATGAGGCCAAGAGTAAGGTCCTGCACACGGGGCAGGGGAACTGTCAGTATCAATACAAGTTGGAAGATGAAGGAACTGAGAACAGCCCTGCAGAGAAGGACTTGGGGGTACTGGTGAATGAAAAGCTGGACATGAGCCATCAAAGTGAGCTTGCAGCCCAGAAAGCCAACTGTATCATGGGCTGCATCAAAAGCAGCACGGCTACCAGGTTGAGGGAGGGCATTCTCCCCTTCTACTCCACTCTCATGAGACCCTCCCTGCAGTGCTGTGTTCAGCTCTGGGGCCTCCAACATCAGGACATTGAGCTCTTGGAGCGGGTCCAGAGGAGGCCACGAAGATGATGCGAGGGCTGGAGCACCTCTGCTATGGGGACAGGCTGAGAGAGTTGGGGTTGTACAGCCTGGAGAAGGCTCCGAGGGGACCTTATTGTGGCCTTTCAATACTTAAAGGGGGCTTATAAGAAAGATGAGGGCAGACTTTTTAGCAGGGTCTGTAGTGATAGGACAAGGGCTAGTGGTTTTAAAGCAAAAACCAGGAGATTTAGACAAGATATAAGAAGGAAATTTGTTATGAGGGTGGTGAAACACTGGCCTAGGTTGCCCAGAGAGGTGGTAGGTGCCCCATCCCTGGAAACATTCCAGGTCAGGTTGGATGGGGCTCTGAGCAACCTGACCTGGTTGAAGATGTCCCTGCTCACGGCAGGGGGGTTGGACTAGATGGCCTTTAAAGCTCCCCTCCCACCCAAACCATTCGATGATTCTTGAATTTTTAAGCCAGACCTTCAACTGAAAGTTGCCCAACGCTAATGAAATCAACAGCATGTTTGGTTCATCTTACCTCAAAATTTCTTCCTCTTTTGCTAAATAATCCATGACAAATTCTTTGATATGCACAGAAATAGAATAATCAGCTAATTAGCATGAAAGCAGATATCCAGTGATGTATGCCTGTATGTTTGTTAGCAGTGAGTATTTCCTGATACAAGTGACTGAAAGAAATCCCAATTTGATAAATAGATTCATTTTAGAATAAATAGAATTTTTAGAATAATAGAATATTTAGAATAAATAAAATGTGATCAATACAATTATAGAATTCAGGTTTGAAAAGACCTTTTAGATCACTACTGTAAACCAAAACCTGTCAAGTAAAATAAAAGCAACTTTCTTCTCCCTTTCAAGAGACTGAACACGAACAGATCTCTGAGAAAAAAAATCAGGAGTGATTAATGTAAAAATAAAAAGGCTGTTCAAGAAGACTAGCTTGAACATATGATTATGAGGAAGTTAATTTCCTGAAATTTATAGGCTCTTGTAAAACCTATAGATGCACATCACGACTTAGATTAAGTTTATTTTAAAGTGATATTGCGCAGAACGAAGAAGTTGTAGTTCTTTAATATCTTTTGGGCTTGGTACTTAGTGTTAAACAGATTTTATAGTCAGAAAAAATAGTCCACTAATTTAATGTCTAGTCTCCCACCTTGTCTTTGGTGACTGTTTAATGTAAAGTGAATTAATACATTATTAAAAACATCAAATGACAGAGAAGTGGACCCACATCTGTTTTAATTTCCCCTTCTAGCTGCAAATTACAGCAGCTACCAAATAGCTGGCTCTCCATAAGCTAACATCTTCTGTCATTTAGACATGCTCCCCCAGAAAACACACTGCCTTAATTTACACTTGAACTTTGATCAACTCCCCACAAGGTTTGATGTTGTTTGTAAAATATGCAAAGCACAACTTCCAACTGAGACTGTCGCACCTTGCCCAGCAATTCATCCCCTTTCCTGCAGTGACCGCTAGTTCAAAATTCTGTGAATTGCTACACATTTCTTTTCAAATGTACATTAAAGACATATTTTGTTCATTTTTTCTTCACTGCTGGATCTTGTCCTGTATCCAGCCTTGATGTACTTATCGAGCACTAGATCCAAACCTTAGACACTGAACACCTGTAAAACCTTAATGACATAACTAAGAATAAAGAAACTTGTCAGTTTTGAGTATGTATCATTTCTACTTATCAACTCTTAACTGACATTTATTCTTTAAAGGCTTGACATGTTATAAAAGCAGCTCAGTTTCCACCTGTCTGCAATGGCAGTGTGAACTCCAGTCCTTGGCAATCCTTTAGACTAGGTGTGAAGTTCTTATAAAATCAACTGGCACTTTTTCTGCTAATTTCAACAAGATCAAGATTTCATTCTACCCCTGTTGGCTAACTTGGTTTAAAATGTGGGAAGGATTATGTCTGCCTTTAGCCTGTACCCAGGGCTAAACTGCAGCAGTTGTTCTACCACCCACTGCCCCCTCCCCAGCTCAGAAGGGGAACTAGGGAGAAAAGGGAGAAAGCCCCATGGGTTGAAGTAGAAACAGATTTAATGAAATAACAAAACTAATACAACCACCAACATAAAGTGCACAAGGTTCTACTCAGCCTGGTCCTTGGGGTCAGCAGCAGGAGCAGAAGGCCAGGAAGGAAGAGCCCCAAGAAGAGGAACGCCACCCTCAGTGAGCTCCCTCCTTGTATCACGAGCATGATGAGGTGGTGTGGGATACACCTGTGAGTCACTGCCTTGAGTGGATCTCCCAGCTGACTTGGGGCTACTCCTGGCTGCCTGCATGGCTGGCCCATGCGGCTGTGCCTGGGGAACCAGGACAGATTATTACAATGATCAGCTGTCATGTGGCTTAGGAAGTTACCTTGCTATAAGGACACCACAGAAATTCCTCAACTGGAGCTAGATGGATTAAGATTCTCTTTCCCCCTGGAGCAGTTAGGGAATCTTTTTTTTCCATGCGCTTTTGTCCCTCTGAGCATGGAGCTGCCTAACAAAGGCCAAGAAAGCCTGCAGCCCAAGGCACTGACCATGCTTGCACTTATACTCAGGTCACTTTCTTTAGTTTTGCTGTGCCTGTGAGGACTGGATATTCTTGATAAGGCTGAATAGTGCAAGATGGATATAATCAGTTGATTCCATTGCCCTGTGATTCATGCAAAGTCCCTTGAAGTCTGTATTTTAATTCCCACACCAGAATACCTCTTGTCCTTGACACTTTGTGTGCACAAATAACCCAGTCCTCGAGAAGATTGCAAGCTGGAAAGATGAGACAACAGACAGGAAGGGAAATAACCAGAGAGAGGTAAAGAGATTTGTCAAGGTTACACAGTTCCTCAGTGCAGCTGTGGAAAGAAAACAGAAATTATGCCAGGCCCACCTGATACTGATCTTGAGCTGATCTTGAGGCTCTGGGCCAGAGCCATTCCATAGCCCATGGAAGGCATGGTCTCGGTACTGGGGGAGACCACTCCTTCAATTTCCTAACTTCAGGAGTTAAGACTAATATTAGTCTTTATACATAAAACCCTGTAAGATAATTCTTCAAGGTTTAAGAATTCCTCTAAGAGAGAAATGTGTAAAGATCTATCACAGCAGAAAACCTTGCCAGGTTAATGAGAAACCTCTGCCTGTGATACAGGGAGGGATTTCAGCTGGATCACACTGATGGCTATTAAACCAAATCATCAGCTTGTTCTCTCCTTCAGTCTGTATCGTAAGCTTGACAACAAATGTATTCCCATTAAAGAACAAATTACAATATAAGGACAGAATTTAACAGAGTAATTTCCATTGCAAAAGCTATTTCCTAGCCTATGAAATCACCAGCTCTTTACTACACAGAGATAATTGCCAAATGCAGTGCGTGCTTATTTATATTT
Source organism: Podargus strigoides (assembly GCA_028020825.1). Lineage (NCBI taxonomy): Eukaryota > Metazoa > Chordata > Aves > Caprimulgiformes > Podargidae > Podargus > Podargus strigoides. The sequence continues at coordinate 23,211,253 of CM051628.1, forward strand.
GGCTCCTAGCATTTTCACCATCTACAGACATGATATGAAGAGATTTATGTTATCTGAACATGACAGCAGCACAGAGGGACAACAACAGAGGCTGAAGTTCTTTTAAGAATGCCTGGAAATACTTTATCCCATTTTTCCCTAATTTTGGCTACTAACCTCATGTGCTAACATGCCTTGGTATACAGCCACAAAGGACTAGGTCCCCAGTGCAGAACAGCAGAGCTCTGCTAAAGACACTAGAGTGACACTTATAGCTTGGCATGGGTAAATAAATACACAGAGGACATACCACCAATTGAAAGGGGCTTAGCAGCACTGTTCTTTCATCTGTTTGCCAGGATAAAGCTGTAGCAGCACATGCCTGCCTTCAGCCTACGGCAGCTGCCAGGAACGGACAGGCTGAAAATGTGTCTCAACAATCTGTTGAGATCTTTCCATCCGAATTTATCAATTAGAGTTGCATATGATGTATATGGTCCCTTTGGCAAGAATGACTTACACTACTGACAAAAATTCTCCATAATTGTATGGGTTGAGACCCATATTATTTTAGTTTTATTGATAATTCTATATTTACCTAGATATATCAAATATTCAGTGGAATTTTACAAAGAAAAGATTCAACACTTGGACAGAATATGCAATATTGGATATCACAGTAAGTTGTACATTCAAGATGCAGGTTTTCTAATAATACTGCTTGACTTTCCAGTCCACACACTTCATAATATTCCCATTCAGCACTTAATGTGGCATTCATGCTAACTGAAGGTACAGTGAAAACACCAGTAAAGACAAATGAAGACAATCTTATAACTAAAGAGCAAATTTGGGTCCAAACTGAGCCCAAGTCAAAGAAAACTATAGAGATCCAATCTTAAGAAGTTTAACAGGCTTCAAATCAGTTGCAACTTGTCTCAGCTTTGCTACTAACTAACTTTGGCACATGGCAGCTGACAGCAACTCATGTCAATCCAGATTTTCATAAGAATTTGGTTGTCTAAAATGAACCTGAGGCAGACTTCTGTGCTCCATTTATGGTACAATTCTAAAATCACATATCAAGTCCAGAAAAAGTCTACTACCCCAAATGCCAAATTGTGCTCCTGTCTCTTTAAGCCACCCAGAGCTGATCGGATCCCACAGGACAGCTGTATCTCCATGCAACTTCTTAGAGACTCAGTGAACCTCTAACACAAATTAAAGCAGCAGACTTAGCATAAACATTGCAGCAGCCAGTACTTTTTTACCTCAGTGACATAAAAGCAAAGAATAAGAATATGTATATATAGAACTAGGTGTCTCAACCCTTTTTCTGCAAACAAAATATGAGTTAGGGCACTCTTCTAAAATTTGGCTCTCACAGACACTTCCTATGTTTCCAAAGAGCCAGATCACCATGAGTAAAAGGTTAACATGAATTGAGGACAACTGAGGACAACTAGAAACTGTTTCACCTGGAGTAAAATAGAGATTCTCTGTACAAAATGAATGCCTGTCTCTCCAACCCTACTGGACACAAACTGTCTCACTTCAGCAACCAACAGTCTCCAGAGACAGAGGATGGATTGAGGCCTGGAGCAGTTGAACTGACCAACAGAGACAGCATCAGTCTATCTATTCTTTGATTATTTGTGCTAGTTTTTAATGGAAGCTGTAGATTCAAACACACTGCATGCTAAACCAGCCTGAAAAAAACCCTGCAAGAAGTCACTCAGGCGAACACACATCACGAATACAGCCTGAGTGCTTACCAGCACTGCTCTGGTACTACCACCAGCTTTTAATCAGTGCCACAGCATACTGTCAACAACAGCCATTCCCTAACTCCCACTGAGCTTTCATCAGAACAACTTTGATGTTTGTTGCACTCACCCTCAGGGAAATACTGCAGCCGAGACATGCAAGGTGCTTGTGAGAATTCAAAATGTGCCTTCCACAACCAAGAGCAGTCTCAGTGTCTAATTTAACTTTGGGCAACTGTTCCCAGGCTGAGGTGTGAGCCCTCAGCAGGCTGAGCACTGCAGTGCCTGCCATTCTGTCCAACTCCCTCCATGCCAGTATGACAGAGGGTCGGATGTGGGGCAGCAAGGATGTCGCATATATACTGCCATTTGTACCCAACACAAAGAAGAAAGAATGAATCTCCTTGAAGAGGAGAGGCTTAACTTGTGCAGCTACCTAAAGATACTCCAGACTTACACTACTGACAAAATATATACTCTCTTGGGAGGAATACATATGTGACTCTCCAAGGTCTATGAATACAACAGAACCTGTTTCATCCATTCTGGATTCAATTTCATAGCTCCAGCTGCTGGCTGGATCAGTAAGCCAGCTTACCTCGAGCAATTCAACTAACAAGGAGGCTACCTTTATCAACAGGCAACTTTATGACCAGTTATGTACTATTCCTTTTATTCCATAAAAAAGTATACCTAGAGAAAATAGAGCACTGCAGTAATATTAAATCACTGGTCTTCTGTATGGTAAAAGCTTTAATGGCAGGCAGTGCTGAAAGATTTGGAGAAATAACAAGGGCTTTTGTTTGCACAGTTTACTATTCCATATTTCAGTCTGACAGTCTGGAGAGATAAGAAAACGGAAAAGGTGGTAAATGCAAACAGAAAGCTCCAAGGAAAGTTAACTTCCATCGTTCTTTCAGTGCGACTGACACCCAGCAAGAAGGAAAGCTAAATACCTTTTCTCAAAAGAAGAATCTGTAACTTGCTGCAGGCAAATCGATGGGAATGGAATCACGAGCAAGATCAGGGATTGTTTGGCTTTAGGGCTTTCTATGCCTTGTTAGCCTTCTCCTGTGTCAGTCTGTTGCAGCCACAAAACTCATTCTGAGCCCTTGTGAGACACTTTTTAAAAAATATATCCTCTTTTCTGTCCACTGCTCACCAACAGGATCAGCAGCTCAAGCATAACCAATGCTACAGACCTTCCCTCTCCTATGAAATACACGAGCTATAAGATCTCATATACTTTGTGGCATTCAGTATAGCATGTCGTATGTAAACACAAAGAGACATTCCAAATAAAATCACAAACTACATTGTTAATGCAAAACAAACGTAAAGATCTTTAAGGACCAATTTGCTATTCATAATGCTGAGGGGTGTCAGAACAGTCACAACATTCAAGTCACAAAAGCTGCAGTAAAAATCATGAGCTCTTATTTTGGTCCAACTGTTTGGACTGTGAAATTCCTGCCTTTAAATGAATGATTGTGTGCTGTCATGCTTCTGAAAAATTAAAAATCGATGAAGTGCATCAAATGCTTTTTATCAAAAGTAAGAATAAAATCCCTTGTGATATTTGGTAACTCATCAGAAAAGGTCAAGTGTTTCATGCAAATCAAAACAATTATAAAGAAACATTCTGCCAGTCCTTAAGCCATGCAAATTTTAAGATAATGCAGCAGGGCAGGTTTTTTTCCTTCCTTATCAATGTTCAATTTTGTTAAAACCTTTGTGTTGTCCTGGTTACTGCAGCTTTGGGCTTCAATCTGGCTTCACACAGCTGTCCCCATTAAAATACAAAACCAAAACTGGCTGCTTTGATTTATAGCTTGTTCTAAGCTGAGTGATCATCTCTTGTATCAGCTGACAAATTCTAGAGGTCTCATTTTATATTGTCTTTAAACCCAAGGTATAAGCATGGTTTTGTTTCTATAGCTGGACACTCAGCCAGAAAAATTCAAGCACCTGCTTTGCAGTCAGTACAGCTCAGCCTGTTCATCTTTGCCATCTAAAGCCACCTCACTACACGCAAATAAAATAGCAATGGTTCTCCCCCTATGTACTACTCCACCCCTGCACTCAATGTGAGCTCAGTAAGGATGACGTTAACAGTAACTTCAAGGCATTAGCAGATTCGGTGACTCTTAAGGGGAAAACAGGCTCACAAAGTACCCTCACAGATGAACTGCTACAAACCAGGTGTGCTGCAAGTATCTCTGTCCACACTACCAAGCCAAGCAACAACGCCCCAACTTGAAAATCAAAAGCTGAACGTGTTCTGTATCCCATATTCAATTCCATTATTATCCCATAGTACCAGAATCCATTAATAAACTTTCTGCTACACATGACTTCAGGATTCTCTAGGAAGAAGACAAGGCTGATTTGTCTGCCAAATGCCACCAATGTCTCAGCAAGCCACAGCTGGATGTAGGGTAGACTTAAGACAAGCATCTATCACAGACACAGGTGTCTCTGAGATTGTGGGACACCTGCCCTCTCCCTCCTGCTATGCTCCTGAGCTCATCCAATACAAACACCTAGTTAGGCCTGTATCCAAACCGTTTCTATCAAGAGCAAGTTTGTGTTCAAACACAGGCACTGGCATGCACTTCATCCCAGAGCATGCTGAGGCTACAGCAACAGCATCCAGCCCCCCTACAACCACTTGCACAGTGAGGAAAGGGACCTGCTGATGCCTGGCTGGTTACTCTGGTGTTGAGCAGCCATAGGTCCCCCTGGAGACTCATAAAGGAAGTTTTGGGATTGATCTGCAGCAGCAACAAGGGATTTGATCAGTCTGAGCTGAGTCCACTGTACTGGCATTTCCATGTGCCATAAATACCAAACAAAAGCCATAAAATATATGTCAGTGACATTTTCAGAGTTCAGAAGCTGAGTTCCAGTCATTCCCCCACTCTCTTGTTTATTGCCTCAATAACCCACAAAAGAAAGGTGAAAGGCCAACCAATGAAAACACTGAATACTAAAAAGGTTAAAGTATGTGATTATAAGTGCATTAAAAGTTTATCATTTTTCTACTGATTACACTGGGGACATAAACAATGTTGTCTGGTTCTCACGACAATGAAGAGAAAGTGAGACAAAAACCTGTTCTTGTGCTAAAAACTCTAATGGAAATCAAGTGCTGCAAATTTAACTCTTCCTGCTTGCAATCTGCAGGGTGTACACCTCTTGAGATATACCAAATGCATAGTCAGGCTGAGAGGATTAAACAGCCTTTAGTGATAATTCAGATGACTGATCTTCATACTGATTGCAGTTCTCATATATGTAATTTTAATTTTAAATATGTTGTTGGGTATCTGAATGCCAGACTATCTATCCACTGTGGTTAAATAGGCATGAAAATCCGTCTTTCTGATAGAGTGGATAATACATTCCCATTTGACTCTCTTTGATCATTTTTTGTTTCAAAGGTGGAACAGAACAGCTGCTTAAAGTACAGAGCTCAAAAGGCACTCTACATCTAAGTGACTGACACTTGATGAGGCACAAAGCCTCAAGGAAGTGGCTCCCTACAAGGACACTGAATGCTCAGGACTGGTTTTTTAATTATTATTATTAATCACTCACCTAAGAAAGTATATTGAAGTGAAACAGCTCAACTACCCCTTAAAAAAAGTCAACCTTAGAGATTTTACCTGCTGAGGCCAGAAAAATTAAGTAATGTAAGAGGCATGTAAAACTTTAAAGTGAACTGAAACAGACATTTTTAATATCTGCAAGAATCCTGGTTAGATCAGGATTCTAGTACTTTTTCTTGTCAAAGAAATTAGAAACAAAATAAACCCTAATAGCATAAAGTTGTTACTTACAGTTTCAGCATCTCCATTTAATTACACATTTAAGATAAAACATTGAATAATTATTTCATTCATATTCCAAGTAGTAACATGATATACACCTACTGATTTAGCTGAAAAATGGTAAAACCTCTCAAGTTTTGGTAATATACTTGAATGCCACTTAACATTCTGACTACACCACCCCTATACAATATCAATGTTAAATGGATTACAGATAATGACAAGAATTAAAGAATTTATCTGCAGTGAGAAATCATATTGGAATGAGAGAGTAATGACCAGCAGATGCTTATCAATGTATTTTATTCCATCTTAATCCACCAAAAGAAAGTTTCGCAGGTGACAGATGAATGAGAAGATGAGAATTAAATTCTGGGTAGTTTTCCAGAGCACTTTGGCTTATTTAGTATTATTGATCCAATTAAAGACATTAATTTAAAAATCCAAAGCATTTTAACTCTGCTTTATATTTCACAATACAGAACACACTTAGAAGGGAATCCAGGCACTAGAGAGCTGTAAGTTGATCCTAAAAGTAATACAGTCCTAAGAGTGAATAGTAGTTGAATGTTATTGCCCCTAAATGCTGCTAGAGGACTAGTACTATCACAGGTATACAAAACAGTAGGAGAGAGGAATTGACAGTTATTTTTAGGCTCTCATATAGCAGAGCTGGAACAGCTATCAGAATATTGCATCTACATCTCATGATCACATTTTCAAAATAGATTTTTTTTTTAAATACATGAAAAGATTTCAGAGAAAAAAAAACTTCATTCAAAGACTGAGTTAAAAGTCCGCAGAGAGAAAAGTAATTTTAAAAAGACAGGAAGACAGATCAGCTTCGGGGAGAAAAATATCTAGTACTGAAAAACTTTTTAATTTGGTCAAAGGTGGCATAACAAGAAACTCCAGGAGGAAGTTATGCCTGACAAATTCAAACTCTCCTTCAACACTAAGGGTAATTAACTAGTTAAAAAAAAAAAAAAAAAAAAAAAAAAAGAGAGAGAACAAAAAGATAGAAAAACTTGTTTGATTCATGTCTTCTCATCAGGAGTCTGGAAGTGGGGCAGGGGAGAGACAGATCATGCAGTCTCACCATGACTAGAAAATGTATTATATAAAAGAGCCTCTTCTGGTGTTCAACTCCACAAACGAAAAAATTCAAATTTTTGGTAGAGAGCAGAGAAAAAATAAAGGGTTTGGAAGTATAGCTAATATACCTCATACCCCCAAAGTAACCAAGCAAGTCTCTGCTTGCTGACAAGCACTGTCCCACCTTGCTGGGAGGACTGTCAGTCCACCCTTCTGAGGCACCAGTCAAGGACACAGGTGGAGAGGAATACGGGTGCTGAGCTTTTACCTCATCTTTTCTCCAGAGAAGTACTGCCATGTGGGTCAGTGTGCTGCTAAGTCAGGAGCCAGGAGAGAAAACCCCACATCAACTTCTTACCTCTCTACCAAAAAGTCACCTACCCAATGTGTACTCCTGGCACACAGGCAGTTCTCCTTTTCAACCCACACTTACTGGCAGCAGCAGAGAAAAAGTCACTGCCTTGGAAAAGCAAAGAGGAAATTCAGTTTAGAACGTTCAAACTAATTTAGTCAAATATTAGACAATGGTCTGAAAGCCTGAAGCGTGTAACCAAAAGAACACAACCTTTCAACTTTCTACTAATTGTCAAGCTGCCAAATCTGAGGTAATTAAAGTCGTCACTAGTGTTTTGGCTCTTAGACGATCCCTCCCCGCCATTAAACCAAAATTACATTAGACAAACCTCCTGCTTTAAAATCTCCTCAGCAAGTTCCACCCTCAAGGCAAACCTGGAAAGCCAAGCAGTTTGTTGTGTCTGAAGAGCCCCGGCCAGCACCGCAGAGGACGTGACGTCCCCGGCGGGGCCGCTGAGGGAAGGGCTGCCCGCGTTCCAGGGGGAGCTGAGGCCTCGGCTGCTGTCCCTCAGAAGGGATCCAGACTGTGTGCAGGCTCACAAAAATAAGCCAGCACACATCACAGTTTTCAAACGCCATCACATAATTTTTCATGGTGCTTTGAAACACCTCCAAAAGCTCAGCATGAGCCTCTTCCAGTATCATTTTCCATCAACAAAATGGCGGCTACCTCACAAACCTACCACACCCCAAGCAGTTTTAAGCTCGAATTCATGTCCAGGACAAGCCTTTCAAGAGCTACTGGGAAAGCTCATTTGCACCAGTCTTGACCAAAGTTACCCCTTCAAACAGGCATACTTTATGTTTATAACATACAGGACTGTGTACAGCCTTACTGCTGCCTCAGGCTGCCGCCTCCCCAGGCTGCTCCGGCCCCTGCTCCGCCCAGGACCTCTCCTCGCTCCCACTGCCACAGCCCCAGCACAGCCCCCTCACCAGAGCTGCTGGGCTGCCAAACCCCAGGCCCTGGGCAACAACTTCCCTGTGCCAGGCAGATACACAGGGATTTCTTCAGGAGCTTTTTGCCCCTCTTTGAGAAACCAATCATTGAGCACTGACCCAAAGGTTTTTGCAGCCTCACCACCCCACGGCAAGCTAACCTTTCCCAGATGAGCTTCCTGCAGCAGAGCTGTGGAGTAAGGAAACGGGCTCTGTGAACAAGACAGGGCTTTTCAAAGGCATGAAAGGTGACTCAGTTGGCTCCAACAGCCTCACTGCAAGCTGTTAATGGATGTCACTTTCAAACATAGAATCATAGAATCACCTGGTTGGAAAAGACCTCTAACATCATCAAGTCCAACCACTAACCCAGCACTGCCAAGTCACCACTACCCCATGTCCCTCAGCACCCCATCTACACATCTCATAAATATCTCAAGATGCCAGAGAAATGCCCATAACATTTAGAAAGAAGTTGACAGTGAGGCTGCTGTTGGGAGGAAGCTCCAGTAAGGAGATCCTTTTTTTCCTCAGCTTCCCAGGAACACAATACAAGACACTGATTTCTTTCCTTCAAGGGAAATGACAGCAGTATCAAATATTATACAAATTAAAAGTACACAGTTGTACCCCATCACAAAAGCTCTCTAGCATGCACACCTAAGTCTACTGTCATAATAATTGCATGTTGTGATACCCTGCTATTTAATTTAACTGATTAAAGAGGCCCATTTCTGTTATAGGACATTATAGTCACAACCACAAAGCTGATGCCTGTAATGACAAAGAAAGTAAGATTTTGGTTTTTACTGACCAGCACAGAGAAGTAAACATGTTCCCAGAATCACAGGAACGCAGTGGCCATTGGCCAAACTACCTCAACGCAAGTAGAGACAAGAACAGGCACTAATGCACTGGCTGTGCCTGCTTAATGCCACTCTTGCGTTGCTCTTCAAGAGTGTGGTTTATTTTGGTTTTGAAATTCCTGTCCATAAGACTTCTTTTACTGCTGTGTCTTTTTTTTTGTAAGCTTGCTTGTTTTTTAATGTCACCATGACCTTAAGTGATCTGTTCGTGTCCTTTAGCACGGCTGCTGATCTCTCTGTGAGTCCTGGAAACGGACAGCAAGAGCCATTGACAGAGGCACAGAGTGGAACGGCGGCAAGATTAATGTGGAAAGGATATAATGTGTAATGCTCACTGACAGACTGATACGTTTACTTTAGCAGCTCTTCACTACCAAAGTAGTACTTAAAGTACATTTGCATTTACAACCAGGAATTAATGGTTTGAATTCTTTGATTTGGTTAGTTTATACTCATTCCTTTCTACATCAGCTTGCTGTATCATTGAAAGTTTTTTTCTCTCCCAGATATAAATCTATGTACATATGTATGAATTTATCTACACAGGTCTGCCTACTCAGCCAAAATCCAACACTAGCACATGAAGAACTTCACTCACACGGACACTTTCAGAGATTTCAAATACATTCAGATTTTTTGGAAGAAGGGAAAATACAGAGGTTTTTCCTCGCTTTAAGTGTAGCCTGGAACTGGGTTTGAATTGTGAATCCTCAAAACAGGAAATGAGAACTGACCACCTCAAGAGGATCTAAAACTACACAGTGTCTGTGGAGAGTCAGTTTTCTGCCTGCAAAAAACAGAAATGATTTCTTGCTTTTCAGTTATGGACTGACCAGCACAACAGATGTGCCATAAAAATGGAACATTTCCTTCTGCAGTAAAAGGTTCAGCCTTTTTCTCTGTGTGCCTGTACTGCACATTCCCCGATTATGGTTCATAGTAAGAAATTAAGAAGTGTAAAGCTTTAGGCCATTTTCTTAATGGTACTGAGCCTCTATTACACTCAGCACTGAAATTCCCAATTAATTAGACAATTTGAAAGCAGACTTAAATTCCCAACCACCTTAAAAAACTTGACATAGGCACCAAAATCAGTTAAATGTGACTATGTTGAATGGTGCAGTATCTTTAAATATTGATTATATCATTATTCATGCCAAGCTAAGCTGGGTGCTTAACAATAATTTAAGGCTGAGCACACTCTTTTATTAAAGTAGATCTGCAGAGGGTTGGGAATTTTGGAATGCTCCACAAAGCTCTTCCCACAACCACAAGTCCAGCCTACAGCTATCTCATACTCTCCTCTAAAACAAAAAGTACTCTGCCACTCACAACTCATTGCTAGTTGTGACTGACAGAGAAGTTTCTGAGGAGTCTAAACCAGATGACCTAGGGATTGATGGCAAGCTGAGCGTGACACAGGGAGGATCCATCTATAGATTTCCAGGGCAGAAGCAGGTCTGCTTTGTTTAGAGGCATGCAGTTGCATAAAAGGTATTAAATGCTTATGGCTGAATTAGAAAAGCATAGCAACAATGCAGGTTTACAGTGTCTAAGAAGGAAGCTTTCAAGGGTAAAATCACAAGATCATAGGTTTTCTTCAGTTGTGTCACCAGCACAGCACCTGTTGATAAGGAAGTGCTTGTTTTTGTAGCCAATTGTTTGGTATGCTGTAACAGTGATAGATGAGCACTTACCATCAGTATTCTAAGCTGTTCATTATGGGAACCTATCCCATTCCATGCTGCACTGTATTATTTTAATTAGTGTCCTGCTGCTCTGTCAAGCATATTATAACACTAACCATAAGATTTCCCATTTACTCTTCAAAGTTATACTGTGCACATAACACATGGAACAGATCCAGGTACAACCTACAGTTTGCGTGATGGGAGGAAAGGTAATGTATAGTGGAGAGCACATCTCTGAAGCAGAAGATAACTCACAAGTGAGAAATAAATAATGAGTCTTTCCTTACCAATAAAGAAACATGTACAAGTTAAGATAGGTCAGCTGTTGGTGTATTTAAGTAGATGTTCGCTTTTATTTTTCTCTTTCCTGTTAATTCTGATTGAGGAATGCAGTCTTTAGGGGGTAGAAAGGATTGTTTGAAAACAGTGATTATTGTTACACACATGCAAGCAATTTTTGCTTGAACATTAAGACTTTCTCCTGCTCATTTTGGAATTATATTTCCACAAATAAGTCAAGAGAACATCTGACAAAACATTAATAACTATGGGCTGTGGGAGAACTCTCCAAAGCTCAAGCTGTAAGCTTTGCTTCTATAAATCTTGCCCTTTCTTGCTCAAACATTACCATATTCCAGTGGCTGGTTCAAATCAAATCAAAAGCAGCTTCTAGCTTTTCTTTGTCAATGCTATACCCCTGAGAATACGGGCTCTTAGCAGAACATCAGACTGAAAGCTCCCCTTCCCCAACATCCTTCCGTGGTGAAATCACAGAATCACAGAGTGGTAGGGGTTGGAAGGGACCTCCAAAGATCATCCAGTCCAACGCCCCTGCTAGAGCAGGATCCTACAGTAGATCACACAGGAACACATCCAGGTGGGTTTGAAATGTCTCCAGAGAAGGAGACTCTGCAACCTCTCTGGGCAGTTCCAGTGCTCTGTCACCCTCACAGTAGTGTTTCCTTATGTTAAGATTGAACCTCCTGTGTTCCAGTTTGTGCCCATTGCCCCTTGTCCTGTCACTGGACACCACCGAGAAGAGTCTGGCCCCATCTTCCTGACACCACCCTTAAGATATTTATAAGCATTGATCAGATCCCCCCTCAGCCTCCTCTTCTCCAAGCTGAAGAGACCCAGCTCCCTCAGCCTCTCCTCAGATGGGAGATGCTCCAATCCCTGCATCATCTTAGTGGCTGTGAGCTGGACTCTTTCCAGTAGCTCCATGTCCCTCTTGAACTGGGGAGCCCAGAACTGGACACAGTACTCCAGATGAGGCCTCATCCCACATGGAGAGGAGTGGCTGCTGCTCCTTTAGAAGTTTACCTTTAAACTAGCAGGCTGAAGAATAGGTCAGGACTGCTCAGCTGGGAAGTCACACTGGACCAGAGCAGTGTTGGGAGCAGTTCCTCCATTACTACAGAGCATCAGACACCCGTGTGGGCTGTGAGCAGAGAGCAGATTCCAGGCTCATGTGCTGTTTCTTAGCAAAACGGGCAAGTTCACACAAAGCCATGGGCTGCCATGGTTCAGCCGTTTGCAGTGCCAATGCCAGATCATTAAAGTCAACTGCAAAAAACAGCAGCTTGAACTGTTGAGATACTAACATACCAGATACCTTGCTCTGTTTTCAGAATGAACAAGCTACCTGCCACAAAGTCACTCTTAGGCTTTCTTAAATCTGTCAGTGTACAGAGTTGGCATGGAATAAATTCCTGTTCTGGCTCACAAATTGGGTGCTTGTAAACAGAGCCATGAGACATGATCAGCCATGACCTACCTTGTATGGAAAGTCAAAGGCAGAGCAGATCACTGAATCTGGTATATAAAACAGGGCTTTATGCATCCTGTCCCATAACTTTGCCTAGCATCCTGTAACCCCACCGTTGGGGGTTACAGCCCCTTCTGTGTTGTCCACTTCTCTCACCATGGGTTTTTACAGCTCCTGTGACACCCAGCATCAAGGAAAAGATTAAATATTGAAAACCTCATGCAATGCTAGATCTGTTGGAACTGTGAGGTATACCTACGTATATCCCCAAAATCTTTCCCTCCTGCATGCAGTGTATTTGAAAATTTCAGCAGAAGAAATATTAAAATAGCAATGAAGCAGCCACTGCGGTGCATATGGTTTCATTTCAGGCAGGAATAGCCCTAGGCTGTCTCCAGCAGCCTATACACGGGCACATGAGCTGCAAAAGCAAGTTCATCACTACCACTCCGAAATCAGGCAGCTGCAGCTACTAGAACTCAACCACGCAAGTACCCAGGGCAAACCTGGGGAAACAACTCTACAGGAAATGAAAGCTTAAAATAAAAGATACAGCAGATTACAGCATTAATTGAAAAATATTTTTGTGATAGTAGTCTTATTGTTAAAGCTCTGGATTAGGCATCAGTTTGGGTTTAATTTCCAGTTCTAAAGCTAGTTTGTCTGTCTCCCTTAAAAAAAAGTCACCTTAATGTGAAGCTTCTGAAGTTTCACACACACATCCTGCAGAGCATGCTACATAAGAACCTACCAAAAGAATGTATCTAACCTAATGAATTTACAGCAAAGATTTACACGATAACCCATCAAACCAAGCATGAGAACCACTGTATAGGTCATCTGAAGAATCATCAGTTATTAGAAGGTTTTTCTGCACAACATTCAAGATTTTGGACCTCACAGGGATAAATCTGATCCCCAGTGTGTTACAGACTTCTTTCTCTCTCAGGTCTCTGCCTGCTGAAACAGTGTGCTCACACAGAGCCCAGGGACAGTCTTTCAGAGCGCTGGCCCCACTCTTGCTCCAATTAGCAGCCAGAGGAAAGTTCCTTGAGCTCTGTTTCTCCTCATTCCTTGCACTTGCCTTGTCCATGCAGGCTGGAGGCTTTTGAGGAAAGGACTGTGCTCTAAGTTGCTATACTTCCTAACTGCAGGCTTAGGTAAACATGCTCTTTAAATATAACTTATGAATATAGTCTATTAACCTTTCACTTTATACCTTGACTTAACAGCAAAGCATAACATTTCAGTGTGTAAATTTTGCTAACTTTAATTCTGGTTCACAAGGCAAACTTTCAACTCACTATTTTCTATTTGCACAACCCAGCTGTTCACCAGCAGGCACATTGAAAAAATTGCCTCTCAGTGAACTTATAATCAAAACAAATTAATGAATACTTGTGAAAGGCATACAATTACTACACTTGGAAACCTTTTTTGACAGCTTCTAGAAACTTGATGTGTACATACCAAGGGATTTTACGAGAACGTCATAAACTGAAATACTGGGCCCACACTTGTGCCATACTTTGGCATTGTGGATTGTTCCCTTGCTCTTTTGTAATAACAGAGGAAAAGAGGCTGAAAAGAAAACAAAGAGAAAGAAATACTCCAGGTGTTGTACACCTTACATACTGGAAGTTCTTATTTGTAATACTCTGGATGGCAAATGGAAGTTGTAAGGCAGAAGTGTGCATCGCAGTGAACTGTACCAGGTATTTTGCACGGTATGCACGGAACCACTGCTGACTTCCCACTAATGAATCACTCCAAAATCTATGTAAAGCAATGATTTGGAAAGAAAGCTGATTTTCTAAATCCAATATTCTGGAGCTGAAAGTTTTGAGTTGAATTTTGGGAAGCTGGGTAAATGGCTTGCATATTAGCTTTCTCCATTTGTATTAACTATTTGTTAAAAAGTTATTAAAACAACTGAATGCAGTGAATTCTCTTAGTCATTGCTACCATTATTATCTATTATACAAAAGAGGATTTTAAGTTAGCTTAACTAAAAAGCACAAGTCAAGGCTTTGAGTACATCTCTAACATGACTAAACTCAGAGTAAGGCCAATCAAGGCAAGCAAATCAAGAGAGAACCAAGGCACCATCATGAGGACTTCCCTGTTTAAAGAGGGGAATTGGTAAGAATTGGGTCCACTTCTGCACTCGCTTTGTTTTACATCAAGTTCTCCCTCCAGGGAAGTGTAGTTCAAGTAAGTTTTATGAGTTGCAAAGATCCCATCAGGTTTATTTCATACAGGTATCAGCAAGCCTGCAGGAGATGACTGCATCATGAAAACTGATAGGAGCAAACAAAGATGGAGGCTTCGAATGCCTAACGTTTTATCAGTGAAGATTCAAGATATTAGAAGAGATTTTTCAAGAACATGGAAAGCCATTGTAGCTTTGGGAAAAGGCCATGGAGACTAAAGCAAGCAATGACTTCAACAGAACTGGTGCTTTGTACATGTCCACCTTTCACTTTGAAAAGGGTATTCTTTCTGGTGACAACGATCAACAGAGTTTTCAGGTCTGATATTTCTTTTCCAGCAAGTATCTGGATCTTGCAACAAACACGAGGGACTGGCAAAAGAGAGATACTTTTGTTTTTAAAATCTTCTTTACCTGGAAGTAATGAATGTCCAGCTGGCTTCTGAAGACTCTGGACTGTGCCTCTAAACCCTTTGCATATTAAAGGCAGTGCCAGGTTCTCCAGGTTGACTGCAAATCCTATCATTATTAGCACCAAGTTTGCTTGTGCAAAGAATAAGAGTACAGAACAAAATCAGAAGCCTTCACATAGCCTCAAAGATGATATTAAGAATCTGAAATATTATTCTGCTGAGAAGAAGGCAGAAGAGAGATTATAGTATGAAAGCATTAAATTATAGTGACACATTTAATTATTTGTGCATATACAATAAGGAAAGAAAGGAAGGGAAACAACAGTGTAGATATTCTCAGCAGAAAGTCCCTCTATCCCCCAGGGCATCACAGCAAGGGTACCACAAATAACGAGGCATCTGCTGATCAATGTGATGCTCTCAGCCTGCTCATTTATGCACTAATGAAATGTGTGCAGCAGTTCACTCAGCTGATCAAGGGTCCCACAGGGAACTATGTCCAGGGGAAAACAAATGATCAAAATGAACAAAAGTGATTAGAGGAAGAAAAAAAGACAATGGAGTACAGCAAGAGGAGAAGTCAGACCCAACAGTCAGACTGTCCCTTTCATCTGAGTGCCACTCTTCCTCTCCACCTACTCACAGGGACTAGAGTTCAGACTGTACACAGAAGAGCAGCCTGGATTTCACCCAGTCTAAACCACTTTATTTTAACAATGTCCTGCACACGGATACTTCAGTTAAAGCCAACAGAAAACACTCCTAGTAGTTCTGAAACAATGTCAAAGCCTGGCTCTAGCTTTAGAAATTGCAAGTCCTTTGAGTGCATCCTTAGCATTAAGGCCACTTGGGAAGAAGTCAGACTAGATCTAGCTGCTAATATCATTACCCATGACCTCTGCTGACAGCATCAGGCCAGACCCCTGAAGCCAGACAGTTGCTGTGCAGAGCCCTACACTCAGTGCAGCAATAAGCACACTGTCCCCTAGACCTCAGTAGCTGCAGCCTCTGCACTGGTCCGTGTTCAGCGCTGCATGGCTTCGGTCTGTTTTCTATTCTCACCTCCACAAGAAACCCCAAACCCAAACCTCAACAAACCATCTTACTGCCTCCTCCAGCTTCTGAAGAGAAAAGCAGCCTTTTGCATGTTCAGAGAAGCAGATGACGTTTCAATTGGTAGCACATATTCTGAATTCACTGTGGTACAAATGCCTTTGTGCAGCATGTGAGGAAATCACATTGCTACGTAGGTAGGGTGTTGGGTTTTTTAAAAATAATTTGGGACTGAGTGAGGAAGATAAAATTTGCCATTAGAGATCTCATGGCTTCTCACAAATGAGGTCAAGGTCAGTAATTCTGATCACTATCTAGACTCCAGCTAGGTTTCTGCTTGTTTAATTTCATCCTTTAGCTACTGCCTGTGACAATCAGGCAACTGTGTTGTGAAATAACATCATTTTACCACAAAAACAACTGCTCCAGCAGTGACTGGAGTAATGATATAACAAAATAATCTGTAAAAAGTACATGGCAATGGAAAGCTCTTTAGGAGCAAATGACCGTATTACAACAGAACTTGATTCTGGTTATCAAGGTGTCCTGAGGCAGTGCCCTAAACAGTGGTGTAAGGTATCACTGATGTACTCACAGGCACACATAAAACATGCAAGGCAGAATTATTTTCAGCAGAGCACAGAGATAACAAATCTGCATGTGTAGGCTGTCAAAAGCAGTACAATTCATTTCACAATAAAAAGGAGAGAAGAGCAATGCTCCCCATCTCTTCCTGATGAAGCATTTTACAGCGCTGTAGGTGTACACATTATGCATGGAATTGTGTGGCTTGTTTTCTCTTTTAGAGAGCTGTGCTTAGAAATAAATAAAGTGTATCAGATGTAGGGAGACAGAGCTCAGAAATGAATTCTATCATGAACGAGCTTGCATGGCTTCCCAAATGAGAGAAATGAATCTGAGGACAGTGAAAACCAGAATGGCCAGAGTTACAAGGAAGGCACTCCTGGGATCAGCAAAGCAAGAATTTGCCCACAGCTTCCCAACACTGAGTCTTTCCTAACTGACTGAAACCTACAGCAGCTCCTCCATTAGTGTTTTCTGGAGTTCACAAATCAATGTGAAATTCCATATGCTCTGCTGAGACACCAGCACAAACGTGTTACGGAATATTTATGCACACAGATAGAGCGTATGTACGTAAACAGAGAAAGAAGGGCCCCTCCTCTCCATGCAGATTTGCATGAAGTCAAACAAAATGGATGTGGTATTTGGCAGGGAATGTAGGAGGATTCACAGAGCCATGCCACTGAACTTGGCAGCGGAATATTTCATTCTGTTATTGGAAATCATTATTCTGACTCTCTAGAAATCTCCTTGAATTTTGAGTGGTTTGTGAAGCAACTGGAACTGTACCGGTAAAGCCATTCAGAATATAAAGTGTCATGGCAAAAATGTAACATACCTTGAGAATTAAACATTGGTATTGAGTTCCTTACTAGGTTAATCACTCTTCTGCCAGTGTATTTCTTCTTTCCAAACTCTCTTAATACGTTTCTGTTACCACCTTCCTTCAATAATCAAACATGGAGAACACATTCTGCTTCATCTGAGGGGAACACGTGGCTTTCAGTATTTAGGAGTAGCTTTTGGTGGCCACAGAAAGGGAAATTCCCTTTGCTTCACTTCTTCCTGCACTGGTCTCAATAGTCTTCCTTATAACTTCAGCCATTCTGGTTAACACTCTGTGCTAAAAGTACACATTTTTGTGTATATTTTTGTCTTCTTTTAAATAAATACTGCCTTAGGATCAGGGAGATACATAAAACCAGCAAGGATGGATAGTGAAATTCAGCCCAAACTCAGAAAATAGCTGTGTATCTTTACCCACTACAGGAAGACACAAGTTGAAAACATAACCTTTTTTGCTTTAAAGGCCCTCAGTGTTTCAAACCTACTAGTTGTTCCAAACCTACTAGTTGTTCCAGGGATGTCTACTCAGATGTTCCACCAAGTCTTGTAAATCAGCTCCCATATGACTTCAGAACATGGATTCAGCTCCTAAAACACTTCTGAGGTGGCATTTCCATAAGCAAACACACCAATCTATAGGGCTGTCTTGCTTCTTGGAGGGGGCCAGATAGGTACAGTAGAACATAGCTCCTGCATCACACAGGCAGCAACCCAGATCAAGCTGATTGCTTTTAAGTGTTCACCATCTCACTGTTACCATAACACAAGAAACTGAAACACCAGGGCTTGGGATGTTCAACACACCTGCCCAGCAGCAATTGGAACTGGAGTGGTTGGTGCTCAGTCTTTGTTAAATTCAAGCCCCCAGTTGAGAAGCACCACAGTGCAGTTGGAGCTGTGATCACTTCCATGCCGATATGAAGTGGGCTGGTGTTCTGCTGAGATAAGAGAGCAGTAAGGTTTAGATCAGAACAGAGCACGGTAATGACTAGTATTGCCACTTCAGACCACACAACCTACATTAATTTAATCATTACTGCAAGCAGCGTCGGTACATCTAAAAATAAGCCACTTGAATGAGAAGAAAGTTTCCAAATGCTATGTTTCTATTTCTTTTTAATAAAGCTCAAGCTTGCTAACAATATGTGGCAGCACAATGGGAAACTCATTTCTAAAATAATGTAAAACCTATCTGGTGTGTGGGAAGAAGATAAGGGCTGTTTATCAACAGGAATAAAATGATTGAAATTGGAAATAAGATGCTGGATATCCTTCATTTGCAGACTGCACAGCTGCAATTAGCAACACAAAGAAGGTATTCACCATTTCAAAAATCTTAGTGCACTGATGCATCTTGCTAAAGCTATCTGCAATGAAAGGTTCTGCCTCAGAATACAATTAATTTTAAACACATAAAATTTAAAATTCATCTAAAGTATTTGTATTCTAAATAATATCCATCTATTTAAATGATGTATATATTCTGGATATTTGCACACAAGTATATATGCTTATACTTCCCTGTGATAAAGACTTCAGTCATTTTTATTTTCTATTAACTATCTATGTAATTGACACCACAATTTTTTATCTCATTCTGTTCAGCATGCATGGTCATTTATAGATCTCGGCACAAATACCATCTGAAGTGAGAATACCAAATAAAGCTTTTTTTCCTTAATGTGCAAATTTAAGAACTCTCTGTAATTTATTTTATAAATCCCTTTCTACCACATTGTACTTGCATTTAATATCACTTCAGCTGAAGTACAATGTAAATTTCTCACCAAAAGACTCCAATCTTCAGGAGAAATGTCTGTTTCCAGTCTTTGTATCTCCTACTTAGCATTTTTCAAATTAAATCTCCTCTAGATGAATCCAGTATATTGCTCGGCAGTTATTGAAATTTATGAACATGTTTAAGCTTTTTCATACCGTTGTAAACCATTATGATTGCCTCCTTTAAATCTTCCGTTTTATAGCTATCACTTCAGCAGCTGTATTGGTGACATTCAGGAATTTCTCACATCACAACCATGGCCGTACTTAACATCTCTGTGTAGTTATGCTTCTAAAGCCATTCCCTGCTTGTCTGCTTTAACCTCCACAAATGTTTTGTCATCAAAGTGGCAGAAGGCCTGTGTTTTGGAGAATTACCAGCACGGTCTGTGGGTCAGATTGTCACCTCTGCTTCCATTGTGCAGAAAACCCAGTAGCAGTTCTTCTCAACAACTCCACATCCCATCAACCACCACTGACACAATGGCAGCAGCTCAGAGTGAAGGGAGCATGAGGAATGACACCGGGGGAGAGGCACACGGGGGCAGAGTGGGTGTAACTGTGAGACAGAAAGTTTCAGTAAAGGGACACCATCATCTTTCCCTGGGGACATGCAGGTAGGCCTAGATATTGTGGAAAAAAAATCAGAGAGGACTTGCGTGCCAGGTGAAAATGTCTCCATTTCTCTCACCATTAAGGTTTTTGGGTTTTTTGGCAGCTGGAGCAATTTTCCTCAAACAACAACAGAAAAGAGAAACGTAGCTGAACAGAATTCCGTGGTGAAGCATGTAAACAAGCCTGCCCAAATATCAGGGCTGGGAGAAGAAGGCTGACCTTTCCAAACCACACAAAATCCTGCTTCTATTCTCACACATGCAACCAAATCCAGAGCTGACGAAGAGACAAACCATACAACGAACATAAATGCTTCCTTTCCTCCTCCCCACCTCCCCTGATCTCTTGAACTACCTGTGTCCTCAGGGCAGGGACCACCTCAGCACACAAATGTGTTCTTGTAGCTAATCCAGCAGTGCAAACCCCTAGTCAGCACCTCTCCATCTTTAAAACATAGGCACTCACTCACAGCTCCTGGCAAGAAAAAACAGACGTTCCATGCAAAAACTAGAGAGAATTTGCTAGTGATTATTAGTAAATTTTATTTTTTCTAAATATTAAGGGCGTTTTACATGAGGGAGTTACCATGTTAATTCATGCCCAGCTAAAACAGGTGATTCTGCAGTCTGTGGCTGACAGTGGCATATCTTTAGGAGCTTTGCTTCAAAGCACTTACAAACCCTTTTGTATTTGTACACACCTGTATGCAGATAACACACTGTACTTCCCTACGGTTAAAGATTCATTTAAATTCTGAGATGATGTGTCTAAACTGGTAATCACACACCTCAGCAGTAACCAACCAGACAAAGAACTCATTACCATGTCATCTGTTTGCTTGCAGCATAAATAACTGGAAGTCAGGCAGGTGGAGGTAAAGCAGAGCTTTACTAGGCAGAGGGTAACAGCATTTTCAGAGGCAGCCTCTGCCTGCTGCTGACCCTTCAGCCACTGTGACCCACTGCCAGGCCAGCAGTGCTGCCTGCTGCACACACACATACCAGCACACTGGCTAGGGCACTACATCTCCTCTGGCTCTCCAGAGCCCAGGGGTGGAGTTGGGTACATGTGCGTTTACAGACAGCAAGATCAGTTACACCTCATTGCAGCTTTAAGCAGACTTGACTTAAATACAGTTTGAGTCACACAGAGAAAAGTCAGAACCTCAGAACTTGAATAAACATTTCAGTGCCCAAGAGGGCTACTTATCTGCAGAGTAACGTAAGTCATGCTAGAAATGCCAACAACTTTGAACACACTGCCTTTAGGCATGGTTCATACATTGCTGCCTGCTATCTTACTAGCCCTTATTCTACTGCTTTATATTTCCTGGTTATAAACAGTGGTAAAACAGAAATAAAAGAACAAATAAGTCTCAAAGTTGTTTTTAAAAGGTAAATGAAATACTAACATGGCTGTTTGTCACATTAAGTGTTAGTGATATTAAAGCCATACCATTTGTCACAAGAATATTCTCCATTTTTTCATGTTATGCCACAGATACCTGGTAAAAATATTTGGTAAGTCTTCAGGTTTAATGAAAACAATTTTTAATAAGCAAACTTTTTCCCCCAAGATTTCTTGCTAGGGTGACTATAATTTGCTGTAGCTCATTTAACCACAGTTCAGTGGAAAGCAGGAGCAAAGCCCCCGCAGTGAGCGGATGGAGCACAGCTGCTCTGTTCTGCCCAGGCACAAAGTGATGCTCATCCAGTTGCTCTTTAAAAGCAGGAAGATTTAGGGAAAATAGACTGGCATGAGCAACTGCTGAATCAGAAGGTACTAACAATTTTAATGGTTTATTATTTCTCTCCATGTGGCCATCTTCTGAGAGGCCATTTCACAAAAGCAAACCATTTAGGGGTTTAACACCAGAACCATTTGAGGTTCTACTGCACCTCATGCACCATGCCCAGAGGATCACACAGGTATGTAATTACTAGTTTGCAAGCACCAGGCATAGCATTTGTTTCATGTGAGCTAGACTAAGTTTTCCTAACTCACCAACTCGCCCACTCAAGAAAACATTCTTTACATTTCTGTGCAACTTTGATAGAACTGTTTGGGTTGGAAGGGACCTTACAGATCATCTTGGTGGTGACTGATCATCAACACCCAGAGCAGCCACCACAAATCTCCGTGTGCTGTGGCTGTAGTTAGATACATGCTAACAGTCAGCTTCTGTCACAGAGGTAATCAAACTGACTGGAGAAAGTCAAGGAGGAAAACCAAGGCAACAAACCCAATGCCACTGAAACAAGATAACCAGTGAAGTAACGCTGCGACCAGGGCTGCTTGTTTCATAGCTGCTGTAATGGGAAACGAGAAAGGCAGGAAGATCTGCACATCCTTCACTTCGAGTTCAATGGAAGTTAAGTTCCAAGAACAAGCAGGGGACTCTCAGGCAAAAGTAGAGTTAGAAGCAGCACTTTGACGAATCTTTACTGATCATTCGGTTCTCAGATATACGAAAAATAAAAAAAAAGGTCAGCTAGAGCAGACAGCGACTTTCCTGAAAGTGAACACCACGCTTCAATTTTCAGCAGCAATCAAAATGAAAGAACATATTAATACAGCTTCCTAACACAATACTAATGCTAAATCAAGTACAGGACAGGTTAAAGCAGTATTAATTGCAAAGTGTAGATCACTTAACTTTGAGAAGTCATCCATTTGCAGTTGTTTTCCACAGAATCTGAAGACTGATAAATGCCATCATTTTGGAAAAAAACTGCCTACTGGTAACTGGTCAAAAAGCTTCATAACTTGTGATTTGTTACTAAAGATTGTTAAAAACAAGTATACAGAGAAGCACCTGGGGCCCAAATCTCCTTTAAATACGTATTTATATTGAAGTTTTGTGTATCAGTGACTGAGAGCAGAATACACTCATTAAAATAGTCACATTTCTGAATACAAAACCCCTTGTAGAAAACCTCTAACCTACTTGTTTGTCGATTAGTCCGAACCTATAATCAACATTTGTAATTCAGCTTCAGAAAAATGCACATTTTGCAAGACCCTGGCCAGCTCCATTTCCTAATCATCAAGTTCATGTACCCAGCACAAGATCAGTGACTGCAAGGTACGGTCTTCCATGATTTTGACAGAATGTTTCTTTCTACTGGCAACCCCAGATCACAAGGCAGTCCTACTGTTCATGGGCTCTCCAGCACCATTATTGCAATCAGATTAACATCCTTCTGCATTGAACAATTCAGGATATTTCACTGCCTTCAGATTCTTAAACAGAATTACACTCCCTACATGCAGGTAGAGCCAAGGTTCAGCGTGCACCTAAATCCAACATGGGGGTTCTTGGCAGCTTCAGAGTGCTTCAGTTGGCACTAACAGATCTCCTGAACTAAATCCTTTGATACTTGTGCGACAGGAGGAGGACAATGGTAGGAATGACAGACATATGCAATTGTAGATCTGTGAGCATCATCAGAAGCCAAACATCTCTCATGGATATAAGTAAGAGGCTAACACGTCAGTAATCCCAGGGCCACCTTTCTGATCATGTTCACTTGTTCAAGGTAGCATCTTGTGAAATAGATTCAAATCGACCAAACAGACACGTCTTTCTTACTAAAGGACACTGTTGATTCATCAGCCGTGCAATGAATGAAGTGACTGCAGAATTCTCACATTATAAACAACAAAAATGGGGTTTTTTTTTTAATAATTCTAATAGTAGCACTAGAATCTATCGAGTCTTTCCTGTTTAAAATAGCTTACTCACTCAACATCAGGAGAGAAGAGACTCACTTTACCATGTCAATCACAAACCATAATTTATTACACGCCTATTTGATTTTCCAAGTTAGTACAATTACATGCTGTTGCTTCTAAACACAATTTAAGTAAAGGTAGATACCAAAAAAATACCCACACATTCTGATTCATTGGTATGCCATGCAGCCAAAGACTTGTAGAAGCTGTTAATGATTTATGAATTATGTATGCTACAGCTCAATATAACATTTGGTGTGATTTAAACAGCATGAACTTTAGTGAAAGTCATTCTGATTCTGTGATGTATTACACTTCAAAAACCCTTAGCAGGAGGTGGGAATTGAATGATGTTCTATGAAAGCTTTTATTTGTTAAGCATACACAATGCAGCTGCAGCTAGATCCTTAATAATGGCAAGGAGTGAAATGAAAGATCGGATATAAAACTGCACAACTTGATTCTGAGTGTGTGCCTCTGAGTAGGAGAGGGGAAGACAGCAGACAGGAATCAACCATCCCCCTTTTCTTCTGCAGCAGCTGAACTTCAAGCTACCGTAGTAACATTTCTCATTTTAAACAGCACTGTCCAACTGAACATTTCACTCTGCAACACTTGGCTCTCACTCCTATGATTAGGCTGCCATTTCAATAACGAAGCTATGAATCACTAGCAGAAAGAGTCATCCAGTTGCTTATGAAGGCTGAAAGAGGAATTTGCCTAAGTACATAACTCATTTTTAAAAACTTAAATGCAAGAAGGTGAAGAAAGATTAAAACACAGGTGGGTAATGTAATCCTTAGTTTTATTTCCTCTTTAAGATGCCCAAATTGCTTGGGAAGAATTTAAACACATCTGAATGTGACAGCACCAATTTCTGATGCCCAAGGAGAGCTTTAAGCAATGACCCATTTCCTACTTCATACGTATCTACAGCAATCCTTCAGAGGAAAATATTATTAAGATTTACAGTATTTGTCCATGGACAAAGATGCTTCTTTACTACTCTGTTACTGCAAAATGCAGGTTTCTTGCTTTGGTATTATGAAGAAGCCTTTTCAGTACACAATCAAAATCAGGGACTCATTTTATTAAATGCTAAGTGTTTGTAAGTACAGGAATTTCTCTCCTTACTGTAATATTTGGGAGCTTTTTTCTAGAGCATTTAGCACTGACCTATCTCCTCTCTCACTTACTAAAGAGAAACTTGTCATCCACATGGTGGCAGGTACGGGAATCACCCAACAAACCATACTTCCAAAAACCCTGTCTTGCAACCAGCAGGCAATGACAGAAAACAAGTACTCCCCATCACACTTGTGCTCCAGACCCTTCCCCAGCTCTGCTGCCCTTCTCTGGACACGCTCCAGCAGCTGAATGTCCTTGTGGTGAGGGGCCCAAAACTGAACACAGTATTCGAGGTGCAGCCTCAGCAGTGCTGAGTACAATCTGACAGAAATAACACCTACAATTATCTTTCTACTAGAAATACAGTTATAGCCTCAAAAGACAGAAGGGCACAGAACCTTTACTCAATAAAATGAAATGAAAAAACAATTCAAATCTAAGCTCCTCAGACCTAGAAATGTTTGAGATACTCTGAAAAGGACAGTTCTCTAATGCTTTAGATACACACTCCAGAATATCTTCCAAGATTTTTGCCTAACACTAAAGGATTAAAATGTGCATAGAGTTATTTCCTGTACACACAGAAAGTATTTCTAATTATAGGTAAGGCTTATAAAATCAAATCAATATGAGTACAAGTAGGTGTCAAAAATAATCAGAGTAGTTGCTTGTACAGTTCAAAGAAAACAGAAATTCACTTGTGTGCTTACAACACTCGGTAAAGGTTTTGGATTTTGTTTGGTACAAATGCTTGGGGAATATTTGCAACAAGTGGCATTTTCAGCAAAGGCACGATGACACTTGGTCTAGAGACAGATCATCAACAAAATTATTTCCTAGGGTAGAGGCTCTGCTTTGCCACAATACCATTACCACAAAACATGGTTTCTCAGATACAAAGCTCATACTTCTCTAGCATGCTTACAGAATGCAAGAAAAACAACAACTCTCAGAAGAATTTTCAAGATTTCAAAAACATTCATGACATATTCTATATCCCCTGTGACACTGTGTAGGGACTCTGAATTGAAGAAGCTCATTCTGTTTCAACAACAAGTCAACACTTAAGCAGAATGCAGTCAAAGAAAACCAAAATTGAAAAAAACCCAATTGAATAGTAATCCTCAATTGCAGCAGACCATTATAGGTTAGTACACTCTACCTGCTACCTTAACAGACCATGCTATCCAGGCTTTTGGCTTGTTAAATTAACACATTTTTATTCTGACCATGGAGAAATATGAAGTAATAAAAAACTCGGAGTACATAAATATGATAGCAATACAATTGATTAGCAATAGCCCTGCACAGTTTTCCAGAGTGATTCATGCACTAGATGCAATGTACACATCTATAATTTGCAGTCCTCCTGTATAGCAACTGGATCTTGTTCACACTGGCCAAAATTTTTCAAAAATCCACCCAAGTTTATATTAAAAAATCTGAATTAAGACAGCTATATGTCTCTAAATATATGTAATGGCTTTAAGTTATTCAGGATAGCCCATTAAAATTAGCATGCTGAGTTACAGTCTCATTATCCTGAAAAATATCAGCCCTATATTTAATTTTGCAGTTCCTGTTGTTTACCATTGTACTCTTCTATGAAAACTAAAACAAGATGGCAAATGCAACTACAATAATTGTTCTTAAGTTTTAGCTACTGAATTAATATAATCTTTGATTTGAAAAAAGCAGAATTCTGTGTTTGGGAACTCAAAGGAAAAAAGAAAAGTGGATATAGATCAGCCTGGGACGTAAGAGCTATAATAATACATAAACATAGACAGAGTAGACTGTTAAAGGGGAAAAGGTAGAAAAAAAGTACATCTTACATGCAAAATGCTAGACAGCAGATGGGTCAAGGAGACCTCACCTGAACTGACAGAGAAAAGGTGTTTTTACACAAAACAGTGTCTATATGTGTATTATTCTGCTCTCTCTCTTTACTGTGATCCTGCAGTAAATTAAATATTTGATTTTTTTGAAAGGTGTCCTGATACACAAAGCATTCTAGCAGTGTTTGCAGTCTTTCAGGAAAGACAGTGGAGCAGAGGGCAAAGATAACCGGACAGGGCAAGAGGAGACAGCGGTAAGACATGGTGATCCACCCATTCTCTACAAGATACAAATTCCAAACCTGTACTTGGGAAAACAAAAGTCTATCACTGTTACCCTAAAAACAGGACGAAAATGTTCTCCACCCTTGAACTGCATTAATTGATGTACAAATTCCTGTGAATGTATTTGCCAATACCAGGGGCATGCTTCAGACTAGTTGGTAGAATGTCACCACCACAGAGTGAATCCAGACAGCTGCAGTGCCAGCATTGTGATTCACTCAGTTATTTAAGTTATTTCTGCCCAGTATGCCAGTTAGTCTGAATTAGAAATTACTTCTGTTGAAGTGTTGATGCTGTTAGTTCCCTCTAGACTAGGACAGCATTTGTCAAGGTATGCAACACGCAGGAAAAACTCAGAAGAGAGATGAGTAATATTGGGTATGGCAGCATTCCCCACTGGGCCACAGGAAAGGATGGATTTCTTCTTTGTTTTGCTAAGTCACTGTGTTCTAAACCCAACCTGCTCAGTAACACAACTTGAGATGCGGTAGAGGAAGATGCCAAAATGATAAAAAGTAGATTCATCTTCCCTGCAGCAGCACACAAATAGAACTGCTGCCATGTTATTTTGTTAACATGACAGCAGTCACAACCAAGTAAAAAAGACAAATTATTTTGTGGAGTTTTTCTTCTAATATGAACTTTTTTCCAAAACCACTTCAGAAAAAAAAATTAAAAAAGGAGTGACATTTCTACCTGTTTTTTAAAAACTAAGAATTGGAGTTCTGACATGTTTCCTCCTCCATTGTCTCCTACTTTGTCTCAGTGCAACAAAAATTCTGCAGAAACTGCTTCTTTCATGTCCTCCTTCCCATTCTCCTCCTTCTGCCTCACCTTTTCCATTTTCAAAGCTTTGCCAACTTCAATACGTTAGTGGCAGAAGGTGGTATTTCATTTTTCTTTTATCCCTAACTTTTCTGAAGCTGGAGAAGTTTTGCAAAGTATGTAGGAGAACAGGAGAAAAGCTTGGCTAAATATTTTTTTTTTTTCCTCTGAAATTCTCTGTTTGTTTCCCACTTATCTAAAACCAAAGTTAAAAAAAAGTGTTACCTCAGAAATGCATGTGTTGAGCTTTAGGTGGAGGAGGAATGATGAAACCAGCAGCAGTACTTTTACTAGAGTACAAAACCAGGAAGAAACCACATCCAGAGAAGACCATGAAAAGGTATTTCTTTCTCCTCTCATCCAGTAACCAGAGGTGTAAATGAGTATCACCAGTGCTGTTTCAGAGGGATTCTTGGTGCATTGACAAGAACCTGGAAGAGTTACTGTATGTGAGAACAGTATCTGAAATTAGGCAAGATAAAAGTTTTGGAAGACAGCCAAAGCTATTCCTTCTACTGTTTCCTCTACAGGCACTGGGAAAGGCAAATTTTTTCTAAGGGTGATTTCAACTCATCCAAACATCTGTTTATCTGGTTTAGGACAGGATAAATCAGCTTTTAAACAAGCTGTTCTTCTTCCTGAGAACTAAGGCTAAAAACCTAAGTTTAGATTGCTAAGTTACACAGGGTAAATCCTATCCTGAGTGACAAAATGAAGAGAACCCAAGATGGCAGCCACCGTCCTGCCACTGACAGCTTAAGTACTGCCCCCTGGAAAAAAGAATGAATTGAGTTTGCTTACAGCCCTGTTCTGCATTTCACTGCTGGCTGTTAAATGAAGGACAGTGCTAGTAGTTCCATACCAGGAGATCATCTCCATGGAAAGGATGGGGGAAGTTTTTCGTCCTAGACTTCAGAAGAAATGACCTCTAAAAAAAGAAATGTACTGCATGTATTGGAAATATAAATACAGCTGAAAGAGTACAAGGAGAAAAGGTCTACTCTTCCTTTTCCCTCCTAACATTCCTTCCATGTTCTCCTTCCCCACTTTGTCCTTATAGCAGGACAGAGAATGAAATAAACCCTGTAAGCCTTTAAATACATCTGCTTTTTTTTCAGCTTTGAAAATGAAGAGTTATCAGAATCAAATCCATGATTTTCAATACTGTAGGAAAAAAATCTTACTCTTTCTGTCACTGTTCTCATCCAATGCTTGGGCACAACATGCATCTCACTGCCTGGGGGGACTATCAACTGGCAGCTGTAGCAGTTCACCAGCCTGGGAGCAACAAGAAAATACACACCTAAACCAAGCATTCACTTATGAGCACTTGTGCAGCCCAGGTGACTGGAACCACCCTTAAAATGTTGGCCCAAAGCTGCCAAACAGAACAGCAGGTCACAGGAAATAAAGCAATGACTGGAAGCTGAAGAAGCAAAGCTAACAAGTCTACAGATGAAAACTGCTCACATGCTGTGCTGGGGCTGAATTACATGGAGAAAAAAGGCTGCAAAGTGCCTGGAAAGCAAGGAATAAAAATAAAGCAGCTCCTTATCCCATCCTAATGTCATGTGTCTTCTGCAAAGGCATTTCAAAGCTTCTTGCACAAGCTGCTCTCATGAAAAACAAAGAAAAAAGGGAAGAACAAGCCCTAAACACCTACCCCCCACCGTAATGCTGCAGTTAACCTGGTGAAACTTATAAACACTGCACCACAAAAAAGAGAAATATATCAATAAATGGAGTAATGAGGGGGAACACAGCCGGGTGTCTCACTGGATAAAGGCTGCCCTGAACTGCCAGGGCAGGCTGAGCACCCCAGCACAGCGTTCCTGCAGCCAATGACCCAGCCCAGGCCAGCGCAGCCACAGCTGGCCCAGGACCCAGTGCCGAGCTGGCCTTTGGGGATGAGCCTCAATGGCACAGCTGACACGCAGCTGGGTCACACAGTTTTGTGTTATTAAGTGCTAGAGAGCTCACAGTGACCTCGTGCTGAACCATCCCCTCGTGGCTTCAAGAGAATATCACTTCCTACAGCATTTTAAGCTCTCCTCTAAGAACCCATCTGGAAAATCCCAACCTCTTCCCACCCCCTTTCTTGGTATGCACATGGAAAGGCAGGCAACGTAATGGGAAAACTAAACACAAACCAGAGTATGATGCTGTGGGAAAGCACTGGGAGGCTTCAAGATAATGTCAAGGAACTTGATTTGCTGCAGATGCTCTAAAAACCAAAGTTATACATACTGAAAGAGTACAAAAACTCAACTAGGCACCTATAGCTAGATACAGAGTTGCACAGGCACAGCAAGGAAATGTTTCTCTTTCTGCAGAGCCTCACGCCCGAATACCTCCCTCCATAAAGCGACAGAGCTTCAGCTGCTGTGAGAAGCCTTGGCAGTGCTGCACCCACCCACCCACCTCCTCCCATCACACTCCTCAGGAGGAGCTAACAGACCTGTCCCAGGGACCCCACAGACCCCAGGGACTCCTCCTGCCCTGCTGCAGATCACAGCTGGCCAGAAGGAACAGATTTGTGTTTCCACAAATACCAGTGTGCAACTTCGGCCCCTCCTCTTCTAGGAGATGTCCAATTTACAGCTCCCCCAAATGAAGCAGCAGATATCCTTCTCCTGAAACATCAGAGAAGCAACATGCTGCACAAAGAGCCTCTCATTTATGTCTCTGCTTTACTACACTGACTCTTCTGTCCACAATTGCTGCACAGCTGAAAAAAAGCACATGTGAGGAAGGAAAAAGAAGGGTATTATGGTATGCCATAGCAATTAAAAGCTACCAGTAGAGCTGACCGCTTTCCTACTGTGACACACATGCAGAGCATGGTCAATTTTTTTGAAAGCAAGAAAGCAGCCTCCATTGGTAACAACCACACATTTCTGCAGACTGCTGCTGCTAAATAAAGGCTTCTTTATTTACCTTTTATTCACATCAAAAGATGCCAGACCTCAGACTTGTCAGTTTGCAACTCTCTAAAGCCAAGAAAAGTTTTGTTTTGTTCTCATCTAAACAGGCATAACAAATCTAAGTCTCAGATGATGCTTCTCAATTAATCTTGAAGTAAATGCTCAAGAAAGACAGGAACAAACAGCCTTTAGGAAAAGCTAGTTGTAACAAGCAAGGGAAGCAGCAAGCCTCTTCACACTGCCCTCCTGCCACCAGTGCACCTTAATCCTTATCTGCAGCAACCCCTGCTATTTTCAGCACAGCGTGCCATCTGCAGCAAACAGCACAGCAGTTTCATGATGAGCACAAATGGCTGGGGGGTGAGACCAGCAAATCTGCTCCTTCATCCAAGTAATACAGTTGGGGGGACATGACATTTTTAAACAAAGACTTGCAGCAGCTCTCTGTGCTGCTCAACAATATCCCCAAAACCACTACACAAAGGTGAACACAACAACAGCCTGCAAAAAATAACTGCTCTGAATAAAGTTTGCTTGATGGGAAGGGTTGCAATAATTTCCTTCTCACAGGGAATTCCTTATTTACAGACTCATTTTTGTTACCTGTATAAAGTATGAACATAATAATAAAAAGGCTATGCAAATTCAATTCACCAGAACAACAGAAAAAAAAAAACCGGGCACATTGATAATAATACTGAAATTGGGTATTTTGTATGGATTTGCATCGTATTTCAGCAGTAGTTGATTCTGGATTAGTTTTGCATTGCAGTAATTCAAGGATACACATGACGTAGACAGCTCTCAACTTGGATTCAGGAGACTTGTATTCCCATCCTTACTTAAGGTCCAGTACATGGCTTTACCTTTTAGGCTTTAGCATTGTTACGTCTACGAGTACACACAGAATGCTTTGTAGAAACCTAGCAGTAAGTTCTAATGATAAGGACAATTGCTCTGACTTCAAGTGAATTATACTAATGAGGAAATTTGGGAAAGAAACATGGTTCCTGCCAGTGGGAGAGGGGAGGTTGTTAGCATCTATGGAACAGGCCCAGGCAAGAGACTTGGCCATGGGACACAAGTGGTTAACTGGAGCTGCAAAGAGTGGGGAGCAATGAGGAAAGGAGTTTCTCATGGTTAAGGCAGACTCTTGTCCCAGAGAGCAGCCATCATTATCATCTCTGTATGAGTCCCTACAGACCAAATGCACAGTTCTAACCAAATTTCCCACAGGGGCCACTCATCATGTTGCTCATTTTTGAGTATTCTGAGAGCCCAGGGTGTCAAAGGCCGGAGCTCAGGGTGCTCACAGCTGGGGTCACAGGACTGCAGGCTGTCAGCATCTGAACCGGTACACAGTCTGGAGTGCTGGGAGAAGCCAGGGCAGTGTCACATCAACTCAGGCAAACAAGAATGAGCTGCCTTTTTTTTTTTTTCCTTTGGCTTCATCAGTCTCTCAGCCCTTCATCTGGAGAATGAGAGTACCCACCATCCTATCACCTAATGGATAAGCTAAGGATCAATTAGCATTTGTGAAACACTCATCTCAAAATGATGAGTACGGCAGAAAAGCCCATAAGGAAATCAATACTTCTCTACTCAGAACAAGGTGTGAATAGCTGCAATAAATAAAGCATAGTACCAGACATCTCATGGTGAGGCTTAAACAAAGCGAGACAGGCAGTCCTCTGGACAGCAGTAACATTTACAGGCAGGAGAGGCAATCAGATGAAGGTAGGAAGCACACTTCAACTCTTGCAAGTGTTGCTCATTGCGCCCTCGATAACGCTCACTTGGGGATGTGGTATTTCCTACAAAACCTGTAAAGCAGATGGCTGAACTGACAGCAGTTGTGTCTCACCCCAGACAGGACTGACAATGTCACCAGCACTGGTGTGTTTCTGGCAGGGCCTCACCACCAAATATCCAAGGCTACAGGAAGCAATACCTTCCAGCTGCTTAAGGGTCATAGTTTTCAAGTGACAAAAGACTGTGGTCAGTGGGACCACAGCTCCTGAAGCAACATCAGCAGTCTTCAGGGACCCCTGCTCTGTAATCAGGGGCCACTCTGCAGCCAAAGGAAATGGAGGAACAGAAAACTAGGAGGTCACACAAGGCTGATGGCATGGATGCACAGCCTGAGACTGAGCAATCACAGCCCCAGCTTTTCACTCGTGTCCTCTTCCCTGGTGAATTCCAAGTCAGAATCCTATATGCAAATTTGTAGTTCAAGCCTGATGAAAGTTATTTCTATAGAGAAACTATTGTTCAGTCAGTCCATGAGCATATCCAGGTGCAACCTGATCCACTAAAGACCTAATTATGCTGTGTTGGCAATAACTGCATTTTGGTAAGATTTATATGCTTCTAGCACTAGTTTCAGCAGAGGTCATTAGCCAAAATGCTCCAGGAATGACAGAGTGAAGTCCAGGCTCACAGAACCCACTGGATTTGCCAGGGTCACAAGAGACATGGTTTGGCCAGAGAGTATCATGGCAACAGTCACTTACTTTAGCAGATACATGTGCTTCCCGAAGAGATGCTTAGAGCCTGCAGGTTGGGTTGTTGTGGGTTTTTTTTTAATTTATGATAATCTTAGGAAAGAAGCAGAAGTGTATGAGCAGAGCAGCAGAGGCAATCCCACAAGACCTCACTGCACAAAAATTCTCATGTTACTGTCACTGGTTTCCATTCGGACTCAAAAACTGCATTTCATGTTTGCCTAAACCCAAAAACTGTTAGCTAAAGCCAGGTCACACGGTAATCATGTTAAACAAGTCCTGATTTGTTGTACCTTTGGGCTTAGCCTTTCCTGCAACGCAAGTCTAAAATTTCACCTTCTTCAAGTCCATGTGTCTTGTGTTAGCTTGAGTGTATGTAAAAATCCATATGGATTCCACTAATTAAAAGCACACGCTACGTGGGCATGCCCAAAGCTAATTATGACATAGAATGCACTTCAAAGCATGAAACTTCAGGAGAACCTTCATGGAGTTTGCCTTAAGAATTTGTTACCTTCGAAAAAATAAAACAGGCTTTTAATATTTCTGGTATGCAACACAACTAATGTGCGTGCATCCCAGGCAAACTTGTACTGCAATTTAAAGGAGGATTCACATACAGAGTTAAGCTCAGTTTTGATTGTCAATGACAACTCACTAAAGTCACCAAACACACACAAGAGATTTAGAAAAGACTCTTTGCTTTAGCCAACAGATCAGGTTTTTGAAATCTTTACACCACTAGGGTGTCAATGACCAGAAGAAAAGAGATCATTTATTCAATATATTGAGATGCCTTAAAACCCTAAATTCATTACTTCCAGTACACGCCAGTGTTGTGTAACAACGAAACACAATTAACTCCTACCAACACTGAGAGAACTGAACACAGTACACTGAGCATGAGACTGGAAACCCCAAAGTACTGTATTTTGTACACTTCTCAGGCTCTCAGTGCAGTACCTGGGCACTGCACAGCCATGCCTCATGGGATAGATAGAAAACAGCTTTTCATGTTTTACAGGTGAAGGAGTAAGGCAGTTACACCTGCAGAAAGACAAAGTACTTAATCTTCTAGAACCAGCTGCTGTACACTTCAGAGGTCTGTCCAACTTTTGGACTTTCAGCACATTAAGAGTACACTATTGCTCTGCACAAAACCAGCAGTCTCCAAGTCCGAGGGGTCAGTAACCACTCAGACAACTCTTACAAACACTCCGGCTCTTCGGAAGATGAATGGCTGCACAGCCACTGGGTTCTTACACAACCTGCTATTATCTTCAGGGATGCTGATTTATGAGGAACAAAATAATTACATTTTGATTTAAACCCTGGAGGACTTCAGGTATTGCAATTCAAGCAAAGCATTTTGGGATGTCACAGAGCTTGCACCGTAGTATAGATTTGTGTGTGTTTGAGAATCAATTATCATTAATAAAACAACAAGTATAACAACAAGTGCCAAGTGCTATTCAAGCTTATTTAACTCTGAAGTTCTGCCGGGGATGTTAGAAAGCAACTCATGTTCACAAAACCAAATCCTGTAACTCCTGCAATTACTTTCCAGTATTGCCAATTTAGGGGCTTTCTGTTGTTGCAGGCTTTTGTGGGGTTTTGTTGTTTTGGGTTTATTTAATAAAGGGAAAAACACACAGACTTGCCAACAGAAAGAGAAAAAAAAAAAAGAAAGGATGACGACACAAAACATTAGAAAATCAAATTTAATAATCTGGCTATTCTCTTCAAAGGAACTTCAGCAAATCAGATGATGAATTTTCACCGAAATTCTGTAAAACAGTGTATCTCTCACCCTTTAATATTTTAAAAATGTCTGCCCTGTGGCTTTGTGCTGTTCCCATAGATACTCAGGCAAAGGGAAGCATTACTCATGCTTCTGGAAGTGCATATTTTGGTAAAGGGTGCCTGCTGGTTATGACACCACACCAAGGCTTGCAGGACCTGGACTCACCTCTCCACTTTGCTAGAAATCCTGATGATGAGTTTTCAAACTCCATTTACAGACTTAAGAGTCTAAGAAAGCAATATGCTTCTGGCTTAAGTGATCTAACTCAAGCTACAGTGACTTCAGCAAAAATGTACTAAGAGCTCTAGTGTTTTTCTTAATCAGCCTGTCTCTACAGCTTTATATTGTTTGCTTATCTCACAAGTAATAAGCTATGTTTTCTAAAAGTAAACTCCACTTAACAACCGAAAGTGAAGCCAGATTCTTTCTGGTGCCTGACAAATGATTCTGACCAAGTCACACAGCGATAAAAGCCAGATCCATTTCCTTAATGCTGGACTGCTACAGCTCACCACCACTTTATATCAAAATTTAATTACTTTGTGCTTCTTTGATAATTCAAATGAGTCCAAAATAAAACAGCTGTGGCCAAAATTAAAAGGAGCGCTTTGGAAACCCTAATCCCAACTTGACTGTTAGTCAGACCCGGACTTATTTACAAATCACTCTGCATGACAGGTAAGAGGCCCACAAATTCAACGATGAGAGGCAAAAGCCAGTCTGCGTGCTTGCAGCTAGGTGGAACCCGCAGTGCCAACAGACACTACAGACGTAGCTCTCACTGAAGTGATATCCTTACTACGCATCAGGGACCAAACTCTTCTCCCATTCACGACCATAGAAATCCAAGGAGTGCTGTTTCTGTGATTTGTTTGTATTACATTGTCCAGAGAGCAGGGCAAAGTATCTGGAGCAGTTCTACTCTCTGAATTTCTCTTGCCTACAGCTAGCATATCTTTAAACATCTTGAGAATGATAACATCTAAGGAGGGGTCCAGGTCCTGCTACTAGCTATTCATTTTAGATCAGAGTGGCATGAGGAAGGCAGAGCTGATCAATTAACTTGATCCTCCCCCTCTTTAATTTTAAATTTAAAATATTTCCTGACACACCCTGCATCTTTGTTTTAATTAAAAATGTGTATTCCTCTGTTGGTTCTAACCTTTATCTCCTTTCATGTCAGCCCTGCAGGAGAGAGAAAGTAAATGAACATCTGTGAATGTGCCTCCTTGCTGCTGCTACAGTTGATGCCAATTCTTCCCTTCTTACCACTCAACGAAGCACCCAGCTGACTCTTCTTCTCAGAGAGCCTTTCACAAGCTGTTTGACAGAGAGGTCATAACGTGCAAGTCTGAATTTATGCAGTCTCTGTCCTGAAGGAAATTAAGGATTCCAAACTGAGAGAAGTCCTGCTTATCTCAAGGGGCTGTTTTGGCAGCATAAAAACATGCCCTAGGTGATATCTACTGCTTCAAATTGCCTCTAAAAGTTATAGGCATCTAAAAATAGCCAACTACCTAATCTGTGTGATGTTAACAATCCCTGTCAGAAAACAGTTTCTGAGCAATAGCTGCACTCTGATGTTTTTTTCCTACCTCCCGCTTCTAGTATGCCTAACATTCGAGTCAGAAAGCTCTCCTCTTCCATCTTACCATGAACACAGATACTGAAATTAATGCTTGACTGTCCTACGTACTTGCTGGTAATACTGGGTTACAAACCAGGTTATCAGAGGTCTAATTCCCTTTATCACTATTGCCAAATGAGAAGGCAGTCAGTCTCCAAGCTTCTTTACCATTTGTCCCCACATAAAACCACAACTGTCTAAGGAAGAGGATATCTATGTAGATGTATCTAAGAATACCTTTAACATTCAGTAACAAGGCACGGCTCTATATCATAGTTCAACCTAGAACTCCACAAAGGCAGCTGTCAAGCATGTCATAGGACTCCTTTACTCTTCCAGTGTCTTGGTGCAGAAGAAGGGAGGCTCATATGAAACCATTTAGAAATTAAAAATCACAGAGAATTACAGAGTGGTAGGGATTGGAAGGGACCTCTGAAGATCATCCAGTCCAAACCCCCTGCTAGAGCAGGATCCTAGGGTAGATCACACAGGAACATGTCCAGGTGGGTTTGGAATGTCTCCAGAGACGGAGATTCCACCACCTCTCTGGGCAGTTCCAGTGCTCAGTCACCCTCACAGTAAAGAAGTGTTTCCTTATGTTACGATTGAACCTCCTGTGTTCCAGTTTGTGCCCATTGCCCCTTGTCCTGTCACTGGACACCACTGAGAAGAGTCTGGCCCCGTCTTCCTGACGCCACCCTTAAGATATTTATAAGCATTAATGAGATCCCCCCTCAGCCTCCTCTTCTCCAAGCTGAACAGACGCAGTTCCCTCAGCCTCTCCTCAGATGGGAGATGCTCCAATCCCTTCATCACCTCAGTGGCTGTGAGCTGGACTCTTTCCAGTAGCTCCATGTCCCTCTTGAGCTGGGGAGCCCAGAAAATGGTTACAACTTTAAGTCAGTCTTCCCCAGAAAGGACCTGCAGTAGGACATGGGATTACAGAATGCAGGAGAATAAGTTTATGGCACCTCAACATAAGCTATTTTACCATTTAAAGCTCAGCTAATGGTTTAACTGGTGCAAACTTCAGATCTATTCTCTGGCTAGAATTACTTGCCACGGAACAAGCATTCATTACAAGTGCTGGAAATATCTTCTGCTGGGTCACACCTGAAGCTGTAAGATGAAGCACTCTATTCTCCTTGTATTGTAGCTTCTCTTTGCTGCACTATACCTCATAGCAAATTCCCTGAAAATCTATTCCAGTGTGATATACTTAGGGCCCTTTATGGCACTACAGTGTTAGCTGCAAATGAAAGTCATTCTTTTCTCCCCCTCCCCATCCCCAGGCACTCTGATCCCACGAGGGCTAGTCTTCATGCCGCTTGTCTCTGAGCTTTAACAAAAAATAATTCACTGCATGAACTATAAATTCCTTGAAGCCTGGAGTGAATCCTACGGGCAAAGTCTATCACCAGTAAACGACACATCGGGATACCTCTCCCAGAAGGATTAAAAACTATTCTACAGTTTTAATCACACCTAGGTATAAAAGTTACTTTTTAATTTCCTTTTTCTGCATAACCAATCTTTGCATTTTTATATTCATGGCTAAGGAAGCTTCTAGTGTTTCATTTGCAAAGGTGACATCCACTGCATATCAAATTGAGTGCTGGCTGCTTTATAAAATACACAAGATAATGCTTATATTCCAGGAATTTCTTACTCTTTTATTGGCCCCTCTGATAACATTTTTTCCATACCTGTCCTTGCGTTTACCACACCTAGTAAGCATGGTTCCTGAATTATTGATGAATCACTTTCCACTATGAAACAGCTGTCTAGAAATGATCAGAATACAGTAAATAAGTATTTTTATACTCAATAGCTAAGATGTCTTGAGAGTGAAGCTTTACATTAAGTCAATTAACACTTGTGAGACAATTAACAAAAAATCCATTATATTCAGCTTACCACAACAACATGCAACACCTTTGTAACATAAATTTGTACTTAATGTTTTTAATCTGATACCTACACTTCCTTAGGAAGCTCTCAGGTTTATACAGCAGCTTGAGCATTCTCCCTCTCGCCGCTACTAGAAAAATACGTTCAAAAGAAAGAGATGAGCTTAATATTTCTAGCAAAACAGAGGTCATATTCAGTTTCTGCAAAATCTGCACTCAAAAGGTAAAAGTAAGACACCACAAGAAGCAACATCATCCATCATCAAGGTAGATTAATGTTTTATATTATGCTTCCTTTGCTCTTCTGGGCATTGAGAAAAATGTACATATTTCTCAGCTCTATAAAATTGCTGATAGACTAATTGTGTAAGTTGAATCTAAAAACAAAAGGCCACCTATGATAAATTTGAAAGCAGCAGTCCATTCATACAGTATCTACTTTTATTTAAGAGTAAAAATACACAGGCAGACTCGATCACTGATGGGCAGATATCCCATAACCAGAAATGAGCCATTCAAATTTGGACTGTTTAAAAAAAAAAAAAAAAAAGTAGTCAAAATTGTCCTATATATTGAGAGTTTTTCAGATTTCTTTTCAAATCTGAAGTTCAGTGAAACAGATACCCACGTCTGAAAGTTTAAAAAAAAAACAACAGAAAAACAGAACATGACCACCTCCTCCCAATCCCCCCCCAAAACTCGCAACAATTAAACAAACATATAACTGCCAAAGGCATATACAAAGCAGGAGAAATGAATATGAAGAGAAAAGATGACAGAACCACATCATTTGTAATAGTACTGGGAGGAAATCAAAAGAGTATCTTCACACATCAGCCTAGCCTTTGCATTAACAGCCTCCCCAGGGTAAGCCAGAGGCCATACAAGTTGTTCGTACAACTATTTTGATCACAATAGCTTCCTGAAAAGCAAATTCTCCAATTTAAATGAAACAGGCAACGACAGCATGAGTCAGAAGTACTTCTGTCAGAAGCATAAAGTGGTATTACCACCATCGGATGAAATGCAGGTGAAGCTGAGGGGTTTTGAAGAAGCAGATGGGGAGGAAAACCAGCCCCCGTGGGAAGAGCCCCACTGCAGAGCTGTGGTCTCAGCATCATTGAGAAAGCAGACCTGCAGCAACACACACCAGGAAAGGATTCCCCTCAAAAACCAGCCCCGGTTTATCTCCCACTTGGCAACCTAGTGACATAACAAGACCTAGATCTGGTTTAGCCAAGTCCCTGATCAACCCCCTCATATTAACTCCACAAAGCAGCTGCATGTCCACCACCTGCAAGAGCAACAAGGCATCAAACTGACAGGCAACTGATTTTTACTTTTTTTTTCCTTTCCTTTTTTACTTGATTTTAAGAGAGGTTTGGCAAAATCATCAGCATCTTGCAGAGTTAAATTTAAGCCTCAAACTTGTAAAGGTTTTTTCCCAATCTTTGCATTACTTCAGTAGTCATTTACACTTCAAAACTCAAAACTGTTCTGAGAATACTAATCACTCTGGTTCTGCTGCTATTGGCTTTAATAAGACATTCTTTTCTCTATGTATCATAAATCCTGTATTACTGGTATATAAACTCAGCCTTATCGCTGGCTTCCACTGGTGGATGAACAAACAAAAGCAGTGATTCTCAGAAAGCCTTTTTACAATAATGCGTGCTTCTCCCAATAGAAACAGCTGCAGGATATAAAAGCAGTGCACCTGGAACCATTCCTGCATTAGGGAACCAGGTATCACTCACTAAAGCGTTGACACTATCATATTGTGTGAAAAGATAGGCCTGAAAATAAAGTGTCCAAACTCCATTTAAAACCCCATAAAACCACTACCGAAGAACGAAAATGCAGCCTGCAGCTCCTTAGGGCTGTGTGTGCTTGCTTAGGGTTTCTTATCCTTTCAAACTATTTGAAATTCTGTGTCAGAAGAGCAAACAAAATGAAGCATAATTTCTTAATTTCATCTTTTCTCACAGCATCTGAAGGAAATCCAAACTTAGCAGATGCAATAGCCCTTAGCAACAGTTTATGGTTTATCATCTGAATCAAATACTATCAGCTATGTATTTTTCCCACATCCTTAGGTAGCTTTCGCTGCATGTAGAGAATGAAAGGCACATGATAAGAGGAAAAAACCTGTCTTTTAACTAACACTAACCTTCAGACACATAGATTGATCCTCATTCGAAAATATTTGCTAGGTAATTTTGTATTTGATCAAAATGTACATAAGACACACCCAGTGCATCACCCTCCACTTAGTGTCTGTTAGTGCCCAGTTGGGCTTGCTCTGCCAGGGTACCACTGCTGGACAAACAGCCAGAGACCCAGTTTGGAACAGCTTCTCTCACTTCTGCCAATGAAGTTCATATTACTAACTTGTACAACTATTTGATGCTTAACTATTCCAGTAGTTTGTCTGGGTCTGTTCAGCTTGGAGAAGAGGAGGCTGAGGGGGGAATCTCATCAATGCTTATCAATATCTCAAGGGCAGGTGTCAAGAAGACAGGGCCAGACTCTTCTCGGTGGTGTCCAGTGACAGGACAAGGGGCAGTGGGCACAAACTGGAACACAGGAGGTTCAATCTTAACATAAGAAAACACTTCGTTACTGTGAGGGTGACTGAGCACTGGAACTGCCCAGAGAGGTGGTGGAGCCTCTGTTTTTGGAGACATTTAAAATCCATCTGGACGTGTTCCTGTGTGATCTATTCCAGGATCCTGCTCTAGCAGGGGGTTTGGACTGGATGATCTTTGGAGGTCCCTTCCAACCCCTACCACTCAGTGACTCAATACAGACCAGTTCTGAAAACTTATTTTCAACCTGGTCTCAGCATCTTTTCTTGAGAAAAACACATGATCATTGCTTTCTCTTCCTCTACCTACTGCTGTCCTTGCCAGAAGAAAAACAAAGCATACCTTGCAGTTTTGATGTGCCACATCTTAAATATATGACACATTAAGGTCTGGATTTTTCTTGAGGTCCAATGCTGCCACTAGACAGGCTGAGGATGTAACCCTGAACACCACAAAAACTGCAGTAATCACAATTTCTATGAGTGAACAGCCATCCTTACATATAAACTGTAGGGTTTTGGTTTCTATTTGCAAATATCTTCTTCACTTGCACCAGAGTAAGGTTCAAGTCTACATATACTTTTACTCTGTTATACTCATTAAGAAATGAAAAGGCTTATGCAGAAGCAAAAAAGCTAATTTTGATGCTACAACCTATAGGATTCCTTATACACATACAACAACCCTAAGGTAAAGAAGAATGAAGTGGGTTTTGTTTCAGACCTTCCACCTCATTTAATTGTAGCTGTTACCTACACAGGCTGCTCTGATACAACTTTTCATAAGCAGATCTAGAAACAGATTTGATTATGCTGCTCTCAATATTGAGTTGTGAATAGAGTAGATGAGGTGCTGAGGGACATGGTTATTAGCCAGCTGGCAGTGTTAGGTTGGACTTGATCTTAGAGATCTTTTCCAACCAAAGCTATTCTATGATTCTGAGATACCTGAACCACTGTGGGGTTAAAGGAGACACATTTCAGCAGCATTTGTTTCTGTAGACAGGATAGAAGAAACACTGCTTCAGAGTCCTCCTGCAATAACTATAGTATTTGTTTAATAAATAAATAAATAAATGCAAATAAGTGTAAAACTAGAGGCGATAGCAAATAAATCTAAATGGAATTCAGTCTCCAGAGTGTAAGCAGTGTTGTAAGGAATCATCTTCAGTTTGACTGCAAACATACATATGTTGGCATAGAATTTACACAGCCTCATTAGAACCAAGTCACAAAGAGGCTTTCACATTCACAGAACCTGCAAGTCTGGTCACAGGTCAAGCAGACCTTAGCTGAGCCAGGGCCTATTAGGTCACATTCCCATTAAAAACTGAAGCCACATTTTCAGGTGAAGGTGCATTTCTTTTAAAATGCCAAAACTGAATTGACTTCAGAATTCTGAATGCTAATCGATACTTGCATCAATTTTTATCTGACACATTTTTAAAGGTGTGTGGAAAAAAACCCTGATTTCCTACCAAGTCTCTACACCAGCTTAAAAAAAAATAGCCTTTGAATTATTTCATAAAGATCCCAGCAGCAACTCGAAGTCCCTGGCAGCACTCAGGGCAGCTGCTTTACGTTCTGATACAGGGTCTTGAGTGTAAGGTCAAGACTGATGCACGAGCTTCAGAGATTCAAATCTCCAATTTGTACATTCAAAATAACACTTGTTACACACCATTCGTATGTATGAAGGCAGGTTTGCCATACACAGCTGAGTCTAAACATTTTGCTTTCAGTCTGAACACTTTCCAGAAATCAGGATGAGTAATGCCTAAAACGAGATGCTGGTATTTCAACTAAATATTGATTATCTATCATAGTGTTATTTCCAACTAATGAGAAGGTCAATTCCCTTGCAGGAAAGACATTTGGAAGCCTGGTTCATGTCCCAGTGATACATGATGCATG
The DNA here is from genome assembly GCA_028020825.1 of Podargus strigoides. Classification (NCBI taxonomy): domain Eukaryota; kingdom Metazoa; phylum Chordata; class Aves; order Caprimulgiformes; family Podargidae; genus Podargus; species Podargus strigoides. Next base: position 23,254,128 of record CM051628.1, read on the forward strand.
ATGACAGAACACCACAGTTGTGGTATTAGTAATCACAAAAGGGCAAATGCCAAAGTTAAAAATGAGTATATTTGGTCTGGATTTTGAATACAGGAATATTAGAAAAATCTAAAAGCTATCCTAGTGTCTTATGAGAGGACCACTACTTCTAATACTTGCCTTATAGAATTCAAAATGAGTGTTTACTTCCCATCATCCTGCTTACATTAACCTCTCATGTTCTTGAGCATTCTCAAGGATGTTAAGTTTTACAATAAATCAGCAATATTTATTTCTTAGAACAGGTAATGCACCGTCCACAGCATTCATTCAAGACATATATCCTCAATACATGTCCATTAAACAAAAATAAAGTTCATCCAAATCAATCAGTGCTCCCAGTACCTACAGTTAATAAGCAGGATACCTGCAATTACCCACCACACTGTGCCTGAACAGACTTCTGAACAAATAGGAATGAGATCCACTCAGGCTCTTATCCAGCTGGAAACCAGCAATATTGAAGTCAAGCTGCAGCAAGCTTTTAATTAGCTCAGACTCATCTTAGACTCACCAAGACACACACAGACCCTGACCTGAGGTTCATTTCCTGATGATTCACAGGACAAGCAGTTTTTCATCCAGCTGAATGTACACAGCATTTATATGTTTATATGTTTCTGATTCTTGGGATGGAAAACAGGTATGGAACCTGTGTGGTTACATTTCAAAGCTCAGTCACTGAAAAGTCAGAGGGTACTTCAAGTCAGAAGTCAGATGGGTGAAGTATCCATCTACACAGCTTCCACTCTGTGTTAATTCTCACTGTAGAAGATGAAATACAGAAACTCACTGGACCAGCCTTACCACAGGGTCTGACATACACACTGTGAGCTTGCACTCATGGAGAACGAGAGGAAAACTCACTCTCGCATCTCCTATGCACACAGCCAAAAGTATTAACTCTCAGACCGACAAATAAAGCAGGAGAACCACATAACCAGCTAACCTTTCACACCATGATCTGTCTAACATAGTGTTGGGAGAAGAAATAGCTCCTGAACTCCCCACCCCGTCTGATTTTTAAGAACACAGACTAAAACATCGCTGGTCACCAGCTTAAAAGAAATACCAGACCTGAAGGAGCAAGAGAGGTCTGTCTCTAGCATATGTACAATATGAGATAATCCATGGTGGTGTGATTCTAGAACAAGTTCAGGCAGCTAGAGAGGCTGGTCAGAAAATTTTTCTCTAGTACTCCAGGAAAGGAGGTCTATCAATGCTCCCTGATGCTCAGACAATCTGATGCTGACAATCTGTAAGCTGAATACAGCTTTGAAAAAGCACTAAGCAACACAGATGCTGCTAGCAGGCAGGTCAATGCATGTTACACTCTGAATCTGAATCCTGAATAGCTTTGGTCTTTCAAGACTCACTTCTGGCCACAGCCTGTAAAATTACATGTGAACTGCCCAACATCCCTCCCATGGACAGCACTGGAGGAGAGCAGACATGTAAGATATGTTCCAGATCCTCTATTTCATCACCACTTATGCAAAGAACAATGCAATATGAAGGATTTCAATTTATAAGGGTGCTATCACCAGCAGAATTTTGATAATAAGAGTATCTTTAAAATACTCTGTGGATATGTCTACTTACGTGCACATGCATATGTGCACATCTCTTCTGCACTCTAGAGACCACCAAGATAGCTTTTAGGTAATTACCAAGGATTTCAGCTAACTGCAAAACAGTTTCCCAATATGAAGTGCTATCTCTACATTTCTACTTGGTGAAACATTTTTCATATCACACTACATTAGTACAGGAACACTGATAACGAAGCCATCGTAACTGCCAGTGCAGATGCAGTTACACACATGTAAGTACATCTACACATGGGAGTTGTATTACTTTATCCATTTCTGTTTTCTCAACTAACACACTTAAAGCAGGCCTAAAAAATGCAGGAGGGGGTTTAGATGCTGAGAAGTCAAAGAAAAGCGAGGAATCAAAGCCTTTCAAGAGACTGTAAGCACTGCAATATTTCAGGGGCCAGACAGGAGCTGGACTGGAAGTCTGAGCCCTTGCTAGCACTTTTACAACTCAAGTACCTTGATGGACATTTACATAAATGTTAGTTTGCTCTCAGGCTAATTGGCAGTCAGTTAACAGGAGGAAAGGTTTTTGTCTGGCCAAACCCCAATGCACAATATTGTCCTAATGCATAAAGAGCACAAAGTTATTCCAATGGGAATCAGTTTTATTATGTGAAGTATCTCAAGAGTCTACCTTGTCAGTCAGCTGAAAAGTTGACAATTACCAGAGAATAACTGAGCACACCAATCAGCTGCATTTGGGGGTATTCCTTACTATTTCATCCTAAAATGTCCACACTGAACTAAAAATTCTTAAAAATAATCCTATTAAACCTGTGAGATTTCTGTGCAAGCTGGGACCATCATACCCATGGTGTAAGTTAAAACCATACAATTATTTGTGGGTAACTGCATACAGAGAAAAGAGCTAAGCACAATCACAGAGACGACGACAGGAATCCCATCCAACTCTGATGGATTTTCAAAAGCAATAGTGGACAGAGGTATAAAGCAGGTGTCCATATTCACTATGTTTTCATCACCTGGACCTCAGTGTTGCAGAACAGTCAGGGGTACTATCTGACAGCTTGCCTCCCATCACAACCCTCCCTCCAGCTTCACGGCACAGTGAAATAATTCTGTGCACACTATTTTAATCAGATGACTATCTTTTTTACATAGTACTTCCTCTGCACATTTTTATGCTAAAGTAGTTCTTTTCTTTGTACTCTGCATTATTATTTAATTGATTTAATTTCCAGTTCTGTTGCTCTAATAGGTAACATCCTGATAATTTTTTTTTTTTTTTTTTAAAGTCTTCAGACCACTGAAGCTTCTTCAAGACACTAAATTTATTCTGCTCAGGAAGCAGAGGTTAAGAGACTTCCCACTGATCAGAGAGTTCGTTATATTAATCACTAAAGAATCATCTTTTTCAGTACAGCCCTGTTAGTAGCAATACTAATAATACAAAATCCTTTCCAAAGACTAGGTAGGCAGACTTGGAAAATTAGCCAAAGCTGATAAGCAGAGCTCTCAAAGAAAAGAAACCTTACTAATAGCTGCTACACAGCTGTGGCATCTCTACTTAAGAATAATTATGTGGGAAACCACTGCCTTTCTCCTAACTCCTCATGACAATGCAATGTATTGAATGATTTTGATTCCACTCGAAAATACCTTACAGGGTTTGAAGTGGGTAAACAGTTCAACACAGAACATAATTTTATAATAATAAAATACCACCCATCATCTCAGGATAATTTTGAAACATTATTTTCTTTTGTTGAACTCAGAACTCAAGTCTTAATTTTAGAGGATCTAAGGAGATATTAAATAATTAGTACAGAATGCTGACAATGTCAAATAAATCCTTTGGTAACTCTCTGAAAGAAACTTTCACCAATAATTTGGGGGTTTTGGGGGGTTGGTTTGGGGGGTTTTTGGTGTGGCTTTTTTTTTTTAAACAGGTTGCTTAAAAAAATAATCACCACCACATGTCTTGGCAAATGATAAATGAACAGCTATGAAGGGAGGAAAGACTGACAGCTGAAACAAGCTGCTCTTCAGGGAAATTACTTCACTGGGTAATTGTATTGTAATTGTTTTGATTAGCCTCATCAAATAGGTCCCTCTGAATAATGGGCATACTTAAACACATCCCTGAAAACTAATCTAAACTCTAAATTTCTTATAAAAGAAAGTGAGTCATGGCAACACTGCAAGGGAGTGTGACTGACAGACATACAGACACGTTCTCCATCAGGAATTCCAGGGCACAGCTTTCGGGCATGCGAAAAGACCACAAAATGTACACTGTCTTCACCACATTGTTAAGTTCCCATTATACAGAATTCCTCAAATAACCTCTGTTATAAAATTAGAAGGGAGTAATTTTCTAATTTATGATATAAAATCTTCTACTGTTGAAGGCATTCTGAGAAATGGGTGTGAACTGACAGGAGAGACCTTCCTGTGAAGCTATATGCTACTTCCTGCGGATGTAAAAATTAACACAACTCTACTGCTCTTCATACAGTTTCCATGAAGTTGAATACTTGAAGTTATTTCACTTAAGCCATTCTAGAGGTGCACAAAATGTGCAATTGTTTAATTTTGTACGTACAAAATGTCAGATATTTTTACTAGTCAAAATTTGGTCTAAACAACGTCAAAACCTGAGAGGTGTTAGCTCATTTTAATTTACCTTCTAAGCTAATACTGAGGACAGAAAAAAAAAAAATATCCTGGAAGGTATTAATTTCTGAAATGCCAGAGATACAAAATTAATTTATTCCAGCTTCCCAAGCTGTAATTTCAACTTCAATATTTCGCTTCTAAATTGTAGTCAAATTTCTAAACAATTATTTTCAAACATTCTTTGGTAGGCAAACAGACCTACGGAGACTGAGCTAAGCTGGACGCTTTTGCTACAGAAATACTAATAGCTTTTTGGGTTATATTTTTCATTGCAGTTACTGATTTTATTTTATTTATAGGTTACTTAATAGCTGGGGTTTTCTTGTAAATTCTCCCACTTCCATTTTATTTCCTAGCAGAATGTGTATCCATATGCTGTGTGCTACTCACACTGAGCAAAGCAATCACAAACCTAGGGCTAACAGGGGCTTGAATCAATTCCATTGGCCCATAATCAATTCCATTATCAAATTTATCTCATGACATTCAACTACAAAAGCCACAAACCTTTACTACCTTCAGGCAACCACCTGATACCTGTGCCAATTCTAAAACATAAGAAAATATCAGAGATCCTCACTTACTGCAGCCCTAGTATTCACCTTCTATCCCATTTTGTACTGGGAGACTGGACTATACAGAGGGACCACGACAGAGCACATCAGGCCTGCTGTATTCAAGTATAAGATCAAGCTGTTCTTATCACAGATTGCAAACCAGAGTCATTGCTCATACCAAACTGAGCTGCAGTAGATCCTGTCTGAACAGAATGAAACACCTCATACCATATTTGTACCATATACAAATCTCATCTCGTGAGTTTTGGACAAAGCTACAGCTGGGCTAAATGAATGCAGCCTCTTGGTGCTGGAAGAGAAATGAAAGTAGGTTGAGAAAAAACATGAACCAGCATCAATATTGTCCTGCATACTGAGGTGTTATCTATGCAAAACACTAAAAAAAAAATAAATAGATCTTATCTCCATTGCTAGATGTTTCCCTCATATCAGGCAAACCCAAGTCTTGTCACTTCTGAAACAAGGGGCTGAGGTTTGGTAAGAGTCAAGGTGTTCCTGCAGCAGCACAAGCAGCTGGGAGGTGCAGAGCAGGAGGGTGAAGAGGACCGGGCTCACAGCTGCTCGTAGGGAAGGTGGATGAAGGTGCAGGGAAAGGACAGAGGTTGCAATCGTGGCTTCTGTCAGCAGCACTCCTTATCCTACACGATCCAACCCCTTCCTTGGCAATCCCAAGCTAGCAACCTCTGCAGCTTTTTGGCCTCTGGCACAGTACATGCAGACAACAACTATTTTCTTTGTCTTTTCTAGTTAAAGCCCTGAGCTTATATTTTGCCTAAGGTCACTCTTAATACCAAGACCAGGGCAGATATAGCTGACTTGATTATTTGGGAAGTTATGGCAAGTGCCCAATACACACCAGGTACTCTTCCAGTCTTGTCCTCCACCTTCCCTTCACTCCATAATCCCACATATATATACAAAGCAGTAGCATAAAATCACTTTGTATTAGTGAAGCATCTCCTGTAGAGATATGTGCAGTGATGTGTCAACATTATTGCAACTAGTCTAGATTTAGGGAAGACTTATGGAACCACGGAATATTCAGAGTTGGAAGAGACCTCCAGAGATCATCTAGTGCAACTCCCCTACTCAACAGCAGGATCCCCTAGAGCACAGCACTCAGGACTGCACCCAGGCAAGTCTTGAAAATCTCCAGAGAAGGAGACTCCACACATCTCTGGGCAGCCTGTGCCAGTGCTCTGGCACCCTCACTGAAATGAAGTTCTTCCTCATATTTAAATGGAACCTCCTATGTTCCAGCTTGTGTCCATTACCCCTTGTCCTGTCACTGGGAACCACTGAAAAGAGTCTGGCTCCATCCTCCCTCAACCCACCGTTTAGGTATTTGTAAACATTCATTAAATCATCCCTCAGCCTTCTCCTCTCCAGGCTGAAGAGTCCCAGCTCTCTCAGCCTTTCCTCACAGGGGAGATGCTCCAATCCCCCACTCATCTTCGGTGCCCTCCGCTGGACTCTCTCCAGTAGGTCCCTGTCTCTCTTCAACTGGGGAGCCCAGAACTGGACGCAGGATTCCAGTTGTGGCCTCACCAGGGCAGAGCAGAGGGGGACAATGACCTCCCTTGCCCTCCTGGCCACACACTGCCCTGTGCAGCCCAGGCTGGCATTGGCCTTCTTGGCAACAAGGGCACATTGCTGGCTCATGGATGATTTATTGTCTGCCAGGACTCCCAGATCCTTCTCCTCGGAACTGCTTCCCAGGAGGTCCCCCCCTAACCTGTCCTGGTGCCTGGCATTCTTCTTCCCCAGGTGCAGCACCCTACCCTTGCCCTTATTGAACCTCATGAGGTTCTTCTCTGCCCAGCTCTCCAGCCTGTCCAGGTCCTGCTGGATGGCAGCACAGCCCTCTGGAGTGTCACCACCCCTCACAGCTTGGGATCATCAGTGAACTGGCTGAGGATCCACTCTGTCCCCTCATCCAGGTCATTGATGAATATGTTGAACAAGACCTGACTGAGTATTGACCCCTGGGGGACACCACTGGTTACAGCCTCCAACTCGACTCTGCTCCATTGATCACACCCCTCTGTGATCTGTCACACAGCCAGCATGAAAATTAGGACACAAAAATTATGCTGATATCCACAGGCATCCGTCAGGATTTGGGCATTCATCATGCTGCACTTGATACAATCAAATATACCCATAAATACATGCACAAATACCAATCCAGAAGGCACCTACGGAACAGCAGCCAGCACCTGGCTCCACCTACACAGAATATGCAAGTTAATATTTTTGAATACAACGGCAAATATTTAAATGTAAATATATTAAACTGACTCAGTAAGTAGTGGGCTGGTATTTTCAAAGCACCTGGTACTCACTAAGCTGTACTCCCCACACAGAGGCTGAGAAGTTTTGAAAAAAATTCATCTTCTTTTTAATCCCACATTCACAGACAGCTCCCTATATTTGAATATGAATTGTTTTCAAAGCTTCTTGAGGGTAGGCATATTAGCTATGAGGTTTAATATATTAATAGTGAGATCCTGGGATGAAAAACATATGAAGCAAGTTTGTTGTAAGTGGCCTGTCATCTGTTTTAAGTATAATCAGACCACTGATCCTTTCACTTAAAAAAGAAACATATTTTAAAAATATGTAATTTTAATAGATGTTAATGCACTTCCAATGTCAAGTGCATTTTCAAATCAGTTAATGAATATTTAATTGGCATGAATAACTGTCATTAAGCACAGAAAATGGTGACACAGAGATAAACGTTGTTTACCAAAACTGCTTTCCAGGACATCGCTTGTGTTGCTGGACAGTGAAGAAAAACCATTGATTTCCCTCTGTGACCAATTCTTTGCTGTTCTTAAACAATTGCAGACAAAGCTTTGCCTTTATCTTTTAGCTCAAATCAAAGCATTTCACGGTTATTTTTGAAGGGGACATTTTGTCTCATATTTAAGATGAAATAAATAGGATCCTTGAGTATTTCACCCAGTTTCCATCACTTCCGACGAACAGAAGTGCTCCACAGTAAGGAAGAACATTACGGAACGCTCAGTGCTGGCCTCTCTGTCCTGTTCACAGTCCACAACCACATTGCTCTGCTGTGGTCCAGCCCACAGTGAACCCCTCCATAACAGCACCTAAAAATCCCATTCTGAAGAATTACAATTCATGTTAGGAAACTGCAATCTAAACCTGCAGACAGCATTTTGTAGAGAAGTCTGAAAGCAATGTCCACAACTGAGCTTAGATGCTTTAGTTATTTTAGTAAATATTATTACTCCCTGTAACTAAGCTAAAGGAAATAAAGAACAGCACACACAGGGAAGGTGCCTCTGCTACTAAGAGCTCCTGAAACCTAAATAAAATCAGACGGAAGCTGTTCTTCCTTGTGAAAGGAGTCTACAAATGTTTCCTTGGATTTCTAATAGTAACTTGATGTGCAGTATGGCCAGTAATTTTGGCAGCCACTATTCCCCATTACCTGACAAAAATGCAAATGACACCTTCGCAGGCATGAGGGGAGGCACGGCACACAAGACGGATATGTAATTTAATCAACTTTTAAAGACAGAGCAGAAAGGCAGCTTGCCAGAAAGTGTGCATACCACACAGTGCTGGTATCTAGTTAGGAAATCTAAAACACCATCTGTCTTCAAATAAACTGGATTTAAGTAAAGTTGTGCAGCACAGGATGTCTGTTCCAGGAAAAACTTCATTTCAAGCCGGCAGTTAACACACCACAGGAGACCAAAGGTGGGTCGTAGTGCTACACGATAAAGCACAACTGTAGAGCAAAGGCTGCTCACAGAAGGCAGGGAGGGGAGGGGTCAGCCTAGTGATACAGTAGGACATCAAGACAAATTTCTGGGATTTTTTTTTTTCCCCCTAGTAACTAAAGTAACAGTCAGTGGTTTTAATTCAATGATACTTAAGATTGTCAAGTTTGAGTATTCAGCTTACCCGAGAGGTAACTATAACTAGAGCTTTATCAGGCAAAAAATGCATCTTTCCTTATGAACCCAGCAAAGCGTAGCTACCACCTTTTTAATTGCCAGAACAAACTCCTCCTCATTACTAGTAATGATGGCTTTTAATACATAACTAAACACTTCCATTTCAACTCTACATTCTCCAACACTGCACTTCAGCGTCCTGTGCTCAGACAGAGGCCTGGGCATGTCTGACCAGGCCATCGTGGCTGGAAAACTGAACTGCAGAGTCCCAAGGACATAAAGAGCTGAAGAGGGTGACTCATAGAATCATGGAATGTTTTGGGTTGGAAGGGACCTCAAAAATCATCTAGTCCCAACCCCCTTGCCATGGGCAGGGACACCTCCCACCGGACCAGGTTGCTCCAAGCCCCATCCAACCTGGCCTGGAACACTGCCAGGGAGGGGGCAGCCACAGCTTCTCTGGGCACCCTGGGCCAGTGTCTCACCACCCTCAGAGGAAAGAATTTCTTCCTAATATCTAGTCTAAATCTCCCCTCTTCCAGTTTAAAGCCATTACCGCTCATCCTATCACTACAAGCTCTTGTAAAAAATTTCTCTCCAGCTTTCTCGTAGCCCCTTCAGCTACTGGAAGGTGCTCTACGGTCTCCCTGGAGCCTTGTCTTCTCCAGGCTGAACAACCCTAACTCTCTCAGCCTGTCCCTTTTTCAGTCAGACCCAAAACCGCTCTGCTCTGCTCCCTCCTACAAGAAGTCCTCCGTAAGCTTACAACTCACTATCCTTCATAAACCATTCCTTTCATGCTTATTTAATCAGTTTTCTGCAGAGGAGGAACATACTAGTGAATGTTCCCTGTCATTTCTTGCAAATGAAGAATACAATCTTGCATATAATTAAGATTTAATCACTTAAAGACATAAACTAGGAATTAATTACACTGGCATATGCATTTCAACAGCACCAAGAGGCTCTGAGTCACACTTGGGATCCCCTGCATTCGTCTGTATGCAAAAACGATCACAAAAGCTTGTCACCTAGAAAAGCAGAACAGATGGGAAACGCATCCAGATTAAGTGATTTCCAGGAATACTGGCGCTGAGCTAAGAACTAAGCACAGATCTTACAAGTCCCAAGTGCACGTCTTTTCCACAAGATCATTTATTCTCTGTCAACAGAAACCTTTGTGTGAGCCAAACCCAAAAAACAGAAGACAAATTAGGTAACGTGGGTCCTGGATGACAAATACAAGGTGTGATTTTATTTCTTAAAATAAAATATTGATTACACTTAAGGATTTCCATCCTTCCTCTTTTCAGTTTATTTAAAGCTAAACCAAACTCTTAAAAGCACTATTAGAACAACTACTTGGTTATAGAAATAGCTGATTAATTAACTGTAATGGCAATAACTGTTGTTTAATCACACCTGTACAACTGCTCTCTGGACCATTTTCCACCCTAAGGTGATGTTTTACAAAAAATGCCAAAAGTTCCGGAGATTTTAGTATCTCAGCTTAAATTCAAGCTTCCACAGTACCTTTCTTACAAAATCCACATCTCTTCTGTATTTAGATCCAGATTAACTTTATAGGTAACCTTACTCAGTAAGCTCAGACTACCTAGATATGCCATCTGCTTTTGTGGAAAAAACATCAAGGGTTGACTAGAAGTCAACCCAAAGACAGTCTTCTCTCCCAGTCACCTCCCACATTAGGTGAGATGAGTACACAGCAGACAGATAGAAACAGGGTGCATGCACAGAGTTTACAGATGGAAACACCTCATGGCTGATAAATGATGTGGTTGATTAACAAATTTGATCTTCAGACTACTTAACAGGTATTTTTCATTTCTACTGTTTTGTTCATCTACCTCAATCTGACAATCTTGTTCTGCCACCTTCATCCTTATTTTTTCCCACAAAAGAGTCTCATTATTGATCTCAATAAGACTATTTGCAGAATAAAGTATTACTCAGTGAGAAGGTCAAAACATATCTGAACATATGAAGGTTCTTCCATCTGTCAATACATTTTCAAGCCACTTCTTCATGAGGAACGTAAGCTTTGGGAGTTACATTCACCATAGGGATGCTGACCACCAGATAACAAATCATTCCCTGCTATTCAATACTAGACAAGTCTACTTCCAGCAACAGAAATACAATGCCACAGAACACGAGGCCATTAGAGAATAAGGCCAGCTCTTTAAAACATTTCAAATCCACCTAATGCTTTCACTGAAATCTTTCCTAAAGGCATCTTTTCTATTAAATACATTTCAACTATAGAAAAAAAGAAACTAATCTAGGGAAAAAACTCCAGATTAACATTAAGCCCTTTAATTTTTTTCTGCTATTACTCTGCTTATTTCTTCCCTAATTTTGCAAGCAGCTTTGCAGTTTTTTTGCCCATTACAGAGCTTCCTCAGCTCTCCTTGTGGCACTTCCCAATGTGCAGACAGCACATACCCAGGACAATAACAGCACACTTTGGTAAAACAAACCGTTTTCTTCATCCAGATACTGAGGTATGTTTGCACACATTTTATTTATGTCATCAATTTTTTGTGCATTTAATCACTGTCTTGATTCTGTATGTAAAGGTGTAGCAGGGAAAGCAGCAGGCTACACGCAGTTTGAGAGATAAATTACACACATGCACTAGCTTAAGTACTCCCTTCCCTTAAGATACTCACTTTCAGCTTGGACTGGTAAGAATATGTTGAACAATTGGTGTGGTTTGATAGCAGAACTTGAATGACTTTACACCGTGTGTCTATGGCCCCATAAAGTCTTCCTGAAGTTTTTACAATGTTTATTTGAATACTTAACATTCAGCAATGGAACACTGTCTTACAACTTTCCTGCTTGACTTAGTGCTTGCTGGTTTATTTTGGATACTATACTGCTGGTAGTTTTTATTTGCATAAAGTTGCTTCACTAAAGAAATATTTATTTCAACACCAACAGCCTAGAGAAGGAATAATTTTTCTCTTTCTTTTATCTTGTTCCCACTTAAAAAAAATAATCTTGAGTTGCTTGAAAACAGAAGCAAATAAAAAGACATCCCTGGTAAGAAACAAACCTTGAAAGCAGCATTTCAGGTAAACATTCTTAAGACTTGCCTTTCATATTGTAGGTTAAACTAATTATCATGTTTAAATCTAATGTAATACATTATTAGATATCCAAAACATTTCCTAAACTTTGGTGGCAATTACTTACAACTGGGATGCTAATAGTTACCTCTGCAACACTATTCTTACTGGTTGCATCTTTATACCCTTTTACTAGCCTCAAGAATAAGGCAACCTGGTTCCTGAAGGGGCAGGACATGTACAAAAGTGATTTAGTAAGTTCCAGTACGTATGACTTGGACTGAAATGAGCCCTCTATTAACAATACATATTAAATCCTTCATAAGATTAAGTACTCTAAGGGTTTGTAGGGGTTTTTTTTTTAATGCTTTTCCACATTTACCTATTTTACTGAACACAGACTGACCTAGTATTTCAAACAGCAGGGAAAACAAGCTTAAACTCAAACTGGCACTTACTACATAACCCAAACTTGGAAGATTTTAAACCTCCAGATGAAAAGAAATCCCGAAGTCTACTGGCTGTCATCCAGAAGCAGTTCTGGTACCAACTACACACAGTGGCAAATGTACTCTGGCAAGAGAAGGCTAACTATTATCCTTCTAGCATTGTTGGAAGCAAGAGTAACATTAAATGTTCCTAAATCATCTCTATATGGCACCCGTGGCTTGGTCACACCAGCAGGTACAGGTTAAGGAAAAAGGAAGCCACCTCTCTCTTCTTCTCCTCCTCCTCTGCTCTCAGTACCACAGGTACCTCTGAGGACTGACAGTCACTCTATGTACAGGTAAATAACTGACTTAAGGATGTAAATAAATTACTTGAATATTTGTAGAGGATTGTATTGAGTCTAAGAATGTTCATTCAAACACACGATGAGCTTTCCCCCATTTCACCTGTGTCACAGTCTCCCTTTCAAAGGCTAGCCTCATCTTTTGAGAGAATTTATTTTCAAGGATCCCTTCTGGTTTCATGGAGGGGCTGACAGAGAAGAAATACCACCTTCTCTATACTACTTTCGCTTACTGGTAGTCTGATACACCTGACTCTTCCCAACACCCAGTCTGCACCGCAGAGACAAGTATGAGGCAGAAGTATGGGAAGTGTAGCCTACTATCCAATAATACTATCAAGAACGTATTTAAACATGAAAGCAGCTACACCTTGTTACTGTAACACAAGCCCACTTTTTCTCTTGCCATTACTTCATTTACCTCAGACAAGACAGCCACTTTAAGAGGAGGGATGAGGTGTTCCACTCGCCTTTACCTTCTTTCAATGCCAGCAGTTACAGAAACCCTGAGGGAGCTGAATCTGTATGGAAGATGGAAAGGGAGAGCTCAGTTTAGCTGCATTACTCTTTTGTACTTGGGAAATGATTAATGGCTTTGCCTGGAACTGTTTACAGAAATGCTTAACTGTAAGCAAGTATTAAAGCATCTTAAGAAAGTGCTAAATTCAAACTGAAGCAGAAATCCAAATATTAATCCTGTAGTAAGGACAGGAATGCTGCTACGGAATTCAGTGGGCTTAATTTTAAGCCAGTGATTTCTAGAGCATGAAAGATACCACCAGAAAAAAGGATCTAGCCCATTACTGCCCTAAAGGGTGGCATCTCTAGTTAGCTGTACCTGGGGTGGGCGGATCAGCTTGAACAAAGCACTAGGCAGTGAAGAACCCAACCTCCAAGAGTGCTCAGAGTGTCACGTGCTCTCAACAGTCCCAAGTAGCAGCTAAAGACAGTCCAAAGCTCTCAGAGACAAGCTACAAGCCAAACACAGGTTATTACACTAGTCACAGCTCCATGCATTAGGCCATCAGCTACGTAAGGCTGACAAAGAAACCTTCCTCCTCCTGCCCATAAACAGCATCACCCTAAACAAAAGAGGGTTGACAGTCTGGTTAATATCAATGACACAGGAAAAACAAACCTTTGCAACTGGTTCTCCTTATGTAATGCATTATCAACACTACTGGCACTGTTTATTGCCTCCATCTGGTGACTCAATGGAAAAATCATTTCATTAGCCTGATCAAGGCATTAAAAAAAAAAAAAAAATCAATCTTGCAAGCAGAAGTTAAAGGTTGGTGCTCTGCTTTGATGCTCAAAGTACTTCACAGATGCCACATGAGTTCTTGATTTTTAGCAGGAGTGTCACTGCTCTGCAGTGTACGATTGATTATTTGGTTGAAATTTAGCTTTGGGCATGTAGTTAAGGATACAGTACTTGAGCCTGTCATCATCATCTGATACAAAACCAAACTACACAAAAAGGTGGCCCAATGCATTTTTAATAAATATTTATATGTAATAGAGCACCCATGTAGTTTAGCAAAGAGATCTACAGGGAGAAGTCTAGAGAAAATATTCTGAGAGTTTCTATGAAGCAGGTCACTCAACTGATCATCACTAATGATTACTACAGTGGCACTTAAAGCCAAAGAGAACCTGTAGTTCTTTTGCACTACAGGAATGCATTTGCACAGCAGAGCTCACAACAACAGTGATAAAAAGCAACAGCTTGACTAGCTGATAAACAGAAGGTGGTAGAGACAACTAAGAAAGCTAACAGTGAAACATGGCACGCTGTAACAGACCACTGAAATGTCAGTGGATACTTCTTATTCCCATACAACACACATATCCTCATTTACTTCCTCTTTACAACCCAGAGTTTTACAGACATCTGCCAAGCCCTCCTCATGTGTCCCTTCCGTGAAGCAAACTGACCTTGGCACGTCTCCTCTCCTCTGTGCAAGCTGTTCAACACTTCTGAGCTTCCCTGTTTGCACCTTCCCCATCTCTAATACACCCTTGAGATGGATTCTGTGCACTCTTCAGTTCCTTCAAGTTATGCACTCGAGGAGTGGCATACTGCATTCTCTAGTATTTTCACAGTCATTCCTAACCTTCTATTATTCTTTTGTGTGCTACCTAACCATTAAGGCTGATATTTTAAGAATTACCCCAAATTATTCAAAAACCTCTTTCACAAACAATAATAGCTAATTTAAAACCCATCAACACATACAGATAGTTAGGACTGTGCTGGGTTTGGCTGCAATAGAGGACATTTTCTTCATAGAGCTGGTATGGGGCTATGTCTTGGATTAGTGCTGGAAACAGTGCCGATAATGCAGAGATGTTTTAACCATTGCTGAGCTGTGCTTACACAGAGTCCAGGCCTTTTCTGCTCCTCACACCACCCCACCAGCAAGGAGGCCAGGGGTGCACAAGAAGCTGGGAGGGGACACAGCAGGGAAGCTGACCCCACCTGACCAAAGGGATGTTCCAGACCATACGGCGTCATGCTCAGCATATGAAGCTGGGGGAAGGAGGAGGAAGGGAGGGATGTTCAGAGTGATGGTGTTTGTCTTCCCAAGTCACCGTTACACGTGATGGAGCCCTGCTCTCCTGGAAGGAGTGAATGAATTCCTTGCTTTACTTGGCTTGCACACGCAGCTTTTGCTTTACCTATTAAATGATCTTTATCTCAACCCATGAATTTTCTCACTCTTACTCTTCCAATTCTCTCCTCCATCCCACCAGAGGGGACTGAGCGAGCGGCTCTGTGGTGCTTTGCTGTTGGCTGGGGTTAAACCACAACAGACTTTTCCCCTCAACACATTTCCTTGTGTCTATCAACACTGAGTTTCATCTGGCATTGTGTTGTTCATTCACGGTATTTTCTGCAACTCCTTACACTCAACAGCATCAGTGCCATTTCAACACTCTGGAACAACTGAAACTGTTTTCTCCCTAATTCAGTACTTTTTTCCAGGTCAGTTAGGAACGCAGTCAATGCTACAAGTTTTAGTTGCACTGCTGAGGACTGTCAGTGTTAGACTGATGGCTGGACTCAATCTTCAAGCTCTTTTCCAACCTAGATAATTCTGTGATTCTGTGATACTAGTAATGAAATCTGATCAATAACACCCGTAACTGTCCCAGTTTAACCTGTTTATTTACAATGGATATCTAGATGACATTCATCTACAAATGCTTATCCTGTAACAGCTTGAATACTTCAGGAGCCTTCAGTGAAAGACATTTTTTCAAGCTTTTGGAAATACAAACACCACATCACTGTTATCAATCTGCCCCTTCACAGAGCTCTAACAGAGCAACAATACTTCATCTTCCTCTACAAAGACATATTGAATTTTTCCTACTGAAATCAGATCCATTCATAAGTCAGAAATGTTATCATTTTCCCATTTCATAAAAAATAGGTCTTGGTTTAATATAAACTGCCAAAGGTGGCACCTCTGAGGAAGGATGCAATCTCTTTCATCACTGGAACACCATGAGAAAAGCTCTATGGTAAACACAGCATGAGTCTCATATTTGAATACTCTAACAAATAGAGTTTGTTCCTTCAAATAAAGTGGAACTTCTTAGCAAACAGAAGGTGTAACGAAGAAGGTTCTTGATGCAATACATCTGGATATTGTAGTGTGCTGAATAAAGCACTCAGTTCTGCAACACAGCCCATCCATGGGTTGCTGAAGGAAAGTGATGCAGCATTGTCCTAGGTGCAGGCCATAGTCCCAGCTTTTCCAGTATGACATGGAGCCTGCTTTGGGCTGTTCAACAACGCTTCCTCTGCAGCCCCTGCATCTGCTGCGATTCACACAGCTTCATCTGTGTCAAACCAAATGCAGCTACATCACATTCTCATTATAGAGGAAAATTTTACTCAGTTCCCAGTCACGGATAACATGATGCACTCCAGATCACTGCCAGATAAACCTGGACAATAACTGTCACATAAGCTTCTCCAAGTCAGTCATCATTTTTCCTAGAACATAGCCACAAGTAAAATTTGTTACTGCTAGTGTTCCCAGTTATCACAGAAACAATCTAGTCTTCCCTCCTAAAAAAGCTTCTCTGGTTGCCATTTCTGCATAATACCACTCTGTATTACCCTATCACCTTCAGGAACTGTACACCTTAGCACCTGCACTAATGCATCATACTAGCTTGCTTTAATCAATGCTTACTGCCTAAAGGAGCAGAAGCATGGTTTCTTATTATGACAGACATAGTTATAAAGGACATCTAGTACTTTAAAAAAAAAAAGAAGTTCCAGCTACTTGCTCTGAATAATTGCCCAAAAGCAGGTCCTAAAATAGGATCTGAGTACACTTAATTCTGTTCAGGACACTGATAAAAGGAATGACAACAGTATGAAGAAATTAACACAGCTCAGATCAATCATTATTTAATTTACAGAGCTTGGTCTTCTCTGCATACCATGTGCTGAATAACAAGCAACTTCATTAAGCTAACACAGATCTTCAGTAAAGCAGCTATTTACAGAGCAGCTGCAGCCTGGCATTCCCGGGCTGATTTTTTAGATAACCCTTCTATTCTTCAACATTTGCTCTTCCTCAAACTTAGCCCATCCAAAAATGGAAAGTGCTAGAAGAAGATTCTCCAAGGCATCTCTTCCAACTTCTACCATGAAAAATACATCTAAATCCCTTTTTTTCAATCAACTCTTCATAATAGTGCTGTCATTAAAGAAAGGGTACTCAATACCCGCACTCGACCAGTAATTAGAGACCCTATTTCCAGCTTTAATATTTCTTATCCTGTTAGTTGGTTGTTTTTAACCAGCAGCTGAAATACAGAGCATCAGAAGGGTGATTTGTAATTGATGTTTTTCTTCCTGTTGAATTGGAGTGCAGTTCAATACCTCATGAAAAGCCTTAAGACTACAACAGCCCTTAGCTTCTGCTTTTGATCTCCCTGCAAAAGAGTGACGGCTACCAGATTCATTAAAAACAACTTGATGATTGCCCCCTGCTCATGTTTTTTCGACACACTGTATACACAGCGAGCTGACTTTAATTCTGCCATTCCTCCCATTGTGCAAACAGCTCACTCTGCTGGGAATGTGCTAATCAGGCTCCGTAGGTCCAACTCACACCACAAACACATGTCACAACAGTGGGCTGAATTTACCAATTTGCTTTCAATTCCTGCTGTTCTCTTCCTCCTCTGACTTCCAACTCCTGTCTCCATTTGAAGCAAAAATAACAGGTTTTCCAGCAGGACCAGCTACACCTTGTGAAAAAAAAAAAACAACCAACAACCCTCCTCAAAACCAAAAACTAACTAGGCAGATTCTTTGATAAGCATTAACTGTTCTTGTCTTTGCAACACTTGTATGTACATAAATTTCAGAAAATAGTGACAGTCCAAAAGCACTAATATCCCCTTCCTCCTGCCTCCCACTGGGGAAAATGTCCGTAGTTGATGGAAACACACCAACTTTTGCAATATTCTAGAGATTCCAGAACTCAGTGACAGTGCTTGGCCTCTAGGCCTTTCATGTTCTATCTCTGTTGATTTTTACTTAGCACTGGCACACCGAGCTTATCCAGCACCCTCCAACCACCCTGCCTCCTTGTCCATCTGCTAAACACAGACCTTTGAAGCCACCACAAGACCCTCTGCCAACTACAATTACTTAATTTTTGTCAATATTCACACTGGATGCAGCATGTCTACTCTCCTCATCATTGCTGGGGAAAAAAAAAAGAGGTTTACCTCAAAACCAAGCTAAATCATTAAAGGACAGGATCCTATTCCACCTGCCTCTGATAACAAAGATGCAGAAAGATAGAGGCTCCAAGTTATGGCTTTAGTAACTTCCCCAGCCATGTGAAACCCCTCATTACAACCTACAAATGTTCAAGGAAATATGAGCATAATGGTATGAAATGGTATTCAGTCAGGCATGCCCAAGGGTAACCACCACAAGTAATTCTCTTTCAAAAATCAATTGCATTAATGGGAGCACTGGGCAGTTGTTTTTAATTTGACAAACTACCACATATAACTTCACTGGTGCTCTGTATCTACAGAACAATATTACGTGCCTGGAGCAAACAAAACATTTGGAGAATTCAGCTACAAAAGGAGCAAACCTAAGGATGCAGGACACCCAGACTGTCCAGGGATTCTGCTGCAGCTGTGTTTTCGGGGACAGCCACAGACAGCCTTCCCACCAAACTCCTCCCACAAGAGCCACATCCTCAAGTTCTCCACCAGCTGCTTCCCAGATGGGTGCCATGAAGGAATTGCCATGCTCTGCTGGGATGACAGCTTCCCACTGCCAGAGATCTGACTGAGGGTGGCATCCAGCCAGAAACATTTCAGCCCTTAACAGTTCATGATGGATAAACCTTTAAATATTGGACAATTTTAAATAAACTTTGCTACTAGACCCATATTCAGGTCAAATAGACTGTAGAGCCTCTTACAGAGAGAGAAGTGCTGCCCACCTGAAAAGTTCCTGTATTGGGCATAACCAGCAGTGCTTGGAGAGCAGGAGGCTGCTGAAGCCAGTGTGGAGGCCACCAGAATTGTACCATGCTGGTCATGGTCACTTCCATCCAGCTCAGTAAGAGTCCAAAGCCTCAGCCAAGGACAGCAGGGGCCAACATGTGGGAAGCAGGGTATGTTTCCGTACACTACAGAAAGTATAGCTGGAGTACTAAGGCTGAGAGAAAGCACTGCAGGTCACAGTCGTGTGAGTCTCCTGAAAAGGGTCTACTAACAATTCAGCACTGAGTTCTGCTCAGGACAAATGAAACACCAGAAAAAGAGCTTTTGCAGTGCCCAGCTCCTCTTACTAAAACAATACAAGTAACCAGCATAACTCAGAAAAACATCTTGCAAACAAATTAAACAGTCGAACCATCCTCCACTGTGCTTTTTAAGTCAGTTTATTGTCTCCTTAAATGAGGCAAAATGGTACATTTCCCAGTAGCAGGGGGGTTGGACTAGATGATTTTTCGAGGTCCCTTCCAACCCCTAGGATTCTGTGATTCTGTGATTCCTCTATTCTAGCCCTCAGATCACAATATCCCCTGAAAAACAGGAGGTGTTTATGCAAAAAAGAACATCATGTATTTTCCATCCCCTTTATGTCAACATGAGTTTGGGCATCTTCT
This sequence comes from Podargus strigoides, assembly GCA_028020825.1. Taxonomy (NCBI): domain Eukaryota; kingdom Metazoa; phylum Chordata; class Aves; order Caprimulgiformes; family Podargidae; genus Podargus; species Podargus strigoides. The sequence continues at coordinate 23,273,984 of CM051628.1, forward strand.
GCTTGCTCTATTGTGGACTTACCTGAACGCTCTTCTCAGAGACACAAGCAGAAAAAACCCACTAAAACCCCAATTCCTTAAAACAATAAATAGATTTGCACAACAGACTTTAAAATATTGTATATTCCTACCAGGGAATGTGGGCAATTTATTGCCACCCACCTTTAAAGAAACTCACATAAGCACAAAGCATGATCAGATGTCTACAGCTTACAAGCACACTCCTATTTCTGCATTTGCAGCTCATTAGTTCTCCTCCAGCTCAACAAAAAAGAGTGAAGACTGATAGGGGAGGATTGACAGACATATACAACAGCAACATCCACTCCCAGCATTTCAAAGGCAACTGCAGTTTAGTAAGCACTTCAAAAGATACAACTTTGTTGCACAAATAAACAAGTGACATATTTCTACCATAGGTGAGGAAAGTAATGTCAAGACAGAAGCATGAATATCTGACTTCTCAAAGACTGTGTATATTTGTTAGCAAAATTAAACCAAGGATGAATTACCCATATTGCAGAGAAATATACTGGCAAGGGAAACAAGATGTTAGTAACACATTTCAATTCTTACAGAAAAGCTGCAGCATGTTTAAGTCTCTTCTGACCAGAAGACTGAAACCTCAATGCTCTTTTTCTTTTTTTAAGAACTCTGTTGATTTTTCTGCCACTGTATACAAAGCTTAAACAAAAAAGCATAAATCCAGACCTAACAACCATGTTCATAACTAGCAGCATTTAAAACTCCATATGGCTCTCCTCTATCAACTTCCAATGTACACAGGTAAGCGTCATGTACAGAAAATTTATTAGATACAGTTTTTTTGCAATAAATGGCACCATTTAGGGATTCAAGGTAAAATTTTAGAGTTTCTCAAAAGCACCAAGTTGGAAAATTTCCCCCACCTGGAAAAGACCCATACCTTGATATATGGCACTGTCTTGTAGACTGTTGATACCCATCTCCTTCAGCTGGGGTCTGAGGCAACTAGGTAGTAGGGAAGTACACCCCTTCCCATGCCTTTTCTACTTCCAGCTGAATTTGATAGTATGAAATCCAAATACAATCCACCTCTGCTGGAAAATGTAATCAGACTGCCAGCTCACTTCACAGACTAGGAGAGCCTTCTGGTAGGAATTTATTCAGGTCATTCCATCCCAGAGCAATTTGCCCTATTTAGGCAGAAAATTACTTTATTAAGAATCAGAAATAAGCCTTTATTCGACTACCTTTACTTCTCCATACATTACAAATCCAAAAGTGTTAAAAGCACAGACACTGAGATGATGTGATGGTAGAGAGCCCTCAGGACAGGAAATCCCTCTGCCTATGTTCAGCTGCACACCCTGCTGCTGAGCTGCTGCCTGCCTGTAGGACAGTCACTTAACCTCCGTGCCCTTCATTCTCACCCACTTTGAAACTCCTACCTTTAAAGAGCTCAACTCTCCTTCATGAGTGTACAAATGCTTGACAGGAAGGGAATCTGGTCTTGGCTGTAACCAAGTACTGATAGAAACTGAGACCAGAACTTGTCTGGAATTGCTGGAGTACACAGTACTGTGGTATCAATGCTTTAATACCAACTGAAGTAATCCAGCCAAGGAGTAAATCATATTACAGGAACCACATAAACAATAGAGAGTGAATTGTAGCTACTTGAAATCTAAGTTTATTTACTACACTTTGCAGATTTTAACATGAGTAAGCTTCAGTTACAAACCTCAAATGGATTCACATCTTTGAGATACATTTGGAAAGACCCATAATGCATTTAATTCTCTACCTGTCAGTTCTTGAAAAGTGAAGATAATGGTGTATGCCAATCATTTATTTAAATAAAGATTTAGTCAATTTAGACAAAGCCCAGTGATCTGACAAGCAAGGTATTTCTCTCCAGGCTGATCTGAAAGGGAACGCGTCTGTGAGCTGGGGTATGACTCCACAATTGCTCTACTTTTGGGCTCCCCTGCTTTGGCTGTATCTCTGTTCTGGACACTCCAGAATATTAAGGCCAAGTGGGTTACAAACAACTTGCACTGTCAAAGCCATCTTCACAGAACAGAACCAGACACTTAAAGGACAAACGATGGCTGCCAGCCAGCCTATGTGAACAGCCACCAGAGTGGCCTCTCAGACACTGCCTTGATCCAACAGAACTGTCACTCAGTTGCCTTAAATTCAGAAATCTGAGAAAGTACCACAGAGTAGTACATTAACAGCAAAACAAAACCACTGACAGCACAGCTGAGTCCAGAAACTGTAAACTCTAGCTTCCCTAAATACAATGCTGAATATGCTGTACTATAATTAATTGCCTCATCTGCTTACAAATGTCACACAACTATTTTTGCAACTACTCTCCCCACTGCCAAGAAAAATAGATGTACTGTACATACAGATACTCTGCTTAGTATCTTTGAATCCACAAGCATAATGGACATGCCATCTGTATCAGGAAAGCTTCAAGCACTAGAGCTGCATATTCAGCTGAACAGTTTCTGCTGTAAAGGTCCTTACCAGATGCAGTATATATACACTCTCAAGTAGATAAACCCAAATTAACAATACAGGTGCTTAGTAAAAACACCAAGTATCTCCCCCAGGGAGTCTGCTCTAGAGCTCAGCCCTGCCTTTCCTGCTGCAGGGCACTGACAAGAAAAAGCAAGTCAGGGGACTTGATGAGAACAGACCCCAGTGACTGGGGCCTGTGCACATGGGATGAGGCCACTGCTTCACAAACAGCCTACACAGAGAAAAATCAGGGCTGACCAAGAGACAGATTGGTTTTATTTTATTCTCTTCCCCAGGGGACAGACCTTCAACACATGATGAGAATAACAGGTAGTTCAGAGAACAGAGTAAGACTTGAGCGTTTCTGGCACGTCCTCCTCTCAGCTTCTCTCTGGGGGCTGGGAGGCAGACACAGAGAGCTCGAAGCACAGGGCAAGGTAAATCCCAAGGGACCACACATCTCCAGCTCTACATCTGCAGCATGGCTGGAATAGATCACTTGTTCCCCTGATGCAGACCCAGATAATTTTTTTTCCTAGACAGTAACATCTGTGCTCTTAATAGTAATTCACACCTGACTCTGCTCTTGATAATCCCACCATGCTTTCTGGTCCTTTCTTCCAAGGCACATTATTCCATGTCACATTTATGCCATATGTGATCTGTCCTTTGAGGAGTGTTAGGCGTATAAACATACCTTAGCAAAGCAAATCTTTGAAACACATACCTTAAGGAGTATCAGAGTTCAGAGCAACAATGAGCCCAACACACCTATAATATTCCTAATTCAATCCCACCAATCACTCTGTAGTGCTGCAAAACGTGTGAGCTGTAACCTACTCCAAGCCAGGCCAAGAAGCCTAAAATCCTTACGGGATTACTGGATATTCTGTCAAGCAAGAGACATTGGAAACGAACAGGAGTCATTCCTTTATAATACCATGCATTTGTTCCAAAGGATTAACTTCATTTCAGTAGCTCTCAGTCCAGCTGCCTCAAGGGAATACTTTTCTGCACTTTGAACGAAGGACATGGATCTAGCATTCCATATTACTGAACAAAAGCAAGTTGATAACAGTGAACACCTCAAATTTTGATCATCTGAGTTGTTGTTTTAGCAAAGAAAATGACAGAAACAGATCAGCATACCTCCTATAAAATTACCACAGATAAACTTGAATTCCTGACCACACTGTGAGCTACACATGTGCTACAGGCACGGAATTTTATAAAAACAAGATAGAAAGTCATGGATCTGTCAGAGAAGCATCCTGTCATCTACAGCAGCTTTCTAGACTTCAGCCTCTTCCTATAGTGTTAAATTATGCTGACAACAGGATAATGCAAAAACCTCTGCTTTCAACACTCTTACTGTGTGTTAAAGTTGCCCTCAGAGCTTAATTTGTGTATGCTTCACATACAGCAGACCTTTCACACAATGACAACCTGGGAAAGAGAATTTTCCCTGTACCAAGTAAAGTAGCCTAGACAAAAAAGGTACCATTTGGTACTATTACATATGCATATACTTACATACACAGTCAGGCCTGAGTACACACACTCCTGGCTAAGATTCCCAGAGAAACTAGATGATCATTCAGGGGAGAGATACACAATCTTTAGAAAGGAGAAACTTTCTGCAAAAACATCTCTTGATACTCTTACACCCTGATTGCTCCTTGGAGAGAACAAGCCAGGAGTTAAAATTCCATGTGGTGTTTTCAGTAAATGTACAGCTAAATCAACAGTTGCTTTTCCTCTATATCCCATCTCTTTGTGTTACTATGTCTTTACAGAGCCTTTGGGAAATTAAGAATCAACTTTTAAAGAGAGTTCAAGGCTAGACTTCCGCGCACAGGGACTAGACTTCAGGCTAGACCTGCTATAGCTAAGAAATGAGATTTACCTAAACTTGCCCTCCAAACCCAGTGTTTTTGTGTTACTCCCACCATTATAATTCAGTATGCACACTTTGTACTTGCATAAAATACATTTACTAATTATATATACACAAGTTTATAGCAGTGCCTCCTACAAGAAAAGCACTCATGCCAAGCACACAGACACATCCTCCTTCCTTTACTATGGGCAGAGTCACATAAATATAACCATACAAGGGATCTAGAGAATTACAAATGGCATTACCTGTATTCATGTAATCGCACTGCCACAGCTGCAATTTTTACCTTGTAACATCATCAGAATTTGGTTTTGATCATTATTGAAGTCAAATGGTCAAAAAAAGTAGACTAAACCACTAAAAAACCCCAAATCTGAACAAATTGTGCTAAAAAACCCAACCAACCAACAAAAAAGCAGCATAATCAGTGGAGTAACTAATGCTTTAATTTAGCACTTTCTATAGCTTTCTGGAAGACTTTTATGCCATGTGATGAAACAAATCATTGCCAGTAACATTATTTGTGATGAAAATGGAAGTTTCAAACTGACTAAGGAATACAAGCCAGGATTACAGAAACACACTGCTGAAGAAAAAAAAAAAAAAAAAAAGGCAAACCAAAATATCATCAGGCAAACATGAAACCTGGAAAAGACAAAACTTAAGATGCAGTTACATTTACAGCAAAAGGTAATGCAAAATAGGGAGTGATCAGCAGTCAACCTTCAAATTACCTCTGAAGTGTAATGGAAATAGTCTCTCGGGTATCCCAGCTGGACACTGAAAAGTCTCAAACTCACTGTAGGGGAGAGATCTAAGTAGGTGGGTATTTAGCCGACAGCTGGGGAGATTTAGGTGCTTAAGAACAGACCACACATTGCAGTCTTGGTGTGACCACATAGCCCTGCAATACAGTAACAAGCCATAAACTTCCCAGGGAATTTGCAAGGTGTAATTAAGAGCTGTGTAGATGAGGTGCCAAGGGACATGGGGTAGTGGTGACTTGGCAGTGCTGGGTTAATGGTTGGACTTGGTGATCTCAGAGGTCTTTTCCAACCAAGGCTGTTCTACGATTTTCTGACCCAGAGGAGCAATGGAAGGGGGCGTGCACTGCCCGGGCAAAGGGGCAGAGACAGAGAAGTGCCCATATTACAGTGTTAGTGGCATTGTGGAGGGTTTTTTTCTGTAACAGATCTGCACAAACAACAATTTGACTCTCAATTTCAATTATACTAACAAAAAATTCTTGCCTTTACTTCGAAGGTTATGCTTTCTCTGTGTCCATAGATTTTGAGCATTAGATAGAAATTGCAACATTAGACAGAAACAGCTGAAGTTTTAGAAATGACAAAGTAAAAAACCAAACCAAAAGCCCTTTGCAACTGCTGTGCGACTTTCACTATTAAGTCAGCCAGTCATAGTATTTTCTTCTTTTCATTCATTTCTTCTCATTAAAAGTGACTGTGACATCCTCCCTCTCCTCATGTCTTCCAACCATCCCTACATAAATGCTGATAAAACCTCTTCTAAACTCCTTTCAATTTGCTAGGAGATCAGAGAAATTTTGTTAGAAAGGAAGATGAATATGTACAGCTTTATCAAACAGCAAGACGGGAAAATATCAATGAAGCACATATACAGCAAGGAAATTTAGGCTGGCCCAAAGATACAACTAGAAGGGAGAAAGGTGGATGGATGGCAAGCAAAGCTTCATGACAAACAAAAAGCATTTGGCGCTCTCAAGAAAACTCCTGCAATCTCTGCTCCTCAAGAGTTCTGAAACTAGACTCAATAAAATGTGAGAAAACCATATCGCACTGGCAAAGAAACAAATTATACAGTCTATCCTTTTCTATTCCTGATTTCTATTCCTCTGAAGCATTGCATCAAGACACTGAACTAATATCGTGTGTGTTCACCTGAGGCTGGAAATTTTCTGCTTTGCTGCTGCACTACTTACAGCTTTCAACATAAATTCTAACTTCCCACACAGGCAGGAGAACTGGGACCTGCTCCACAGTACCATTCGAAAATACTGAAACATTCTGTCTCCTACTGGAAGTGCTGTACAGTCCCCACTTGACTGCTCACAGCTCAAGTCATGACATGCAAGTTTAGTCTTCAAACTGCCTACGCAGCCCAACACAGGGATGTGCACAGTGCAATAGGCATACCCATGCCAGCATCGACCTAAGTAACAGGCTTAGCTACCAAACACAGCACTAAAAACTCCACAGCCAGCAACCGATGTTACCTATGTCAGCCCTGTATACATTTCGGACAAGCCCATCCACACCAAGCCGTTACAGCCACATGCCCATTAATACCGTTAATTGTGCTACCAAATTTGATACACACTGCCAGCAAACCTACTTGAATTACACAGCTGGCTTCACTTTGATGCACTGACAGATTTTAGCATCCTTTCTTGTGTGTTTCTCAACCTTGCTGCCTGAGCCTGCCTGATAACAGCTTTTCAGGAAAATGGGATAGTCAATGCCAGCTGAAATTAACCCTATTGTTTAATCAAGATGACTATAGCAGCTCCTTGGAAAAGAAACTGTAATTCAAGATTTCTCTGTAGAAATCTTATCTCAGGAACCATACATTGCCATGGAAGATATGTCATTAAAGTAACCAAAATACAAAGGTTCAAACTAAAATTAAATCATGACCCACGTTCTCTGCTTAAATGATCATTAACTAAGTTACCATCTGCTAATTCACACAGCTAATTCTGAACTCCCAGCTAAACATGTAAAACGTCCTCTTTGGTGGAAGAAGATAAAGCAAGAGTGGCACGGCAAAGAAATCCACTTGAATCTCTTGATGGAAATTTTGGAAACAATACAAAACCATCAAGAGCTCCTCTTAATGCTAGTCATTCCCTTGAATCATTACAGGATCATATTTTGTACTAGAACCAAAATGAATACTTCTTGATGAAATCTGAGGTAGTGGCTGAGGTACATTAGGCACCAAATTTAATAATCCAAGCAATTAAAGAGTTTTCCTCATTTTTGTGTTTCATAAAATCCCAATTATTTTTAATGATCCTAATTTAAATCTTCATTGATGTGCTTAAAAAAAATAAATCGAGAAATATTGTAAAAAATGTGCCAGATGTATCAACCCAAAAGGTTATTGCTAACGAATGTATTGAAAAAGCAGTTAAGCACCATTTACTGCCACCACGACAAATATGACAGGTTTACAAATTAAGGCATTGGATACTTAATGTTAACATCCATGTTCTGTCAGGCCCTCCTGTGACTAATCGAAATGTAGCTTTGATTGCTGGGACTAATAAATAATCCCGGGTAACAAAACTGCTTTATCTTTTAATTATGGCAGTGTGAACAGTATCTTAATTATAGCTGTGTCAGAGCCTCATCTATCAATCAGTGACGAGCAACGCTTCTAAAGGTTCACAAGCAGCAGAAAAAAGACCCAGTGCCCACCCAGTGGACCAAAACGGTCCATTGCCTCATCTTGCTCAGAAAGATGTGTTGAGCTTAGACCCAAACCGAGACTTACAATCAGCAAAGCTCGGGAACACTCCACTTCATAGAATATATAACCATGGTAATAAAACAGTATCAGATTTTGAGGTGTAACATGCAAACTCAGACCTGGCTTACAGATGTCCAGGGTGGGAGCTACCATACTGCATTTGTTGGGATGAATGCAGCAATCTTTCAAAGTATTTGGAAAGAAAGCAGTTACTGGGATACACAACTGGTAAGCCAATTTGAGACTTTGAGCACCGGAGGTGTGACTGCAAGGACAGGTACTAACCTGATTGCAGAGATATTGCACCCTGTCGTATGAAGTGATCCAGACAGAGGCTCGACACCTGAACAGCAGGTACCTTACTCATGACTGCATATTTCTGTACATGAAAGGGTCAGTCTTGGACCTACTCTGTTAGCCAAGTAAATCAGTCAAAAAGTGTCAACTATTGCATTCAGGCTTTGTGAGACTTACCTGGACACAGGGTGAATGGTACCAACAATCACTTCCTCCAGTTGCTATCCAAAATAGGTATATTAGTGACATAGTGCTAGAATTACTCAGTTTGAACTAACACTGGAAAAATCTCACTATCTATTAAGAAGTTAACAGCAGGAGGAGGGAGGGATTACAATCACATGCTGAAAATTCAAACTTGTGTTGTTTTCCACCAATTCCAGTACTCTCGGAATTCAGTGAAACTTGTGTGTTCATAGAACAGTAGACACAGGCAAACAAACCAGCCCTTTTCGGTGTGGGATATAACAACCAACTGGTATCCTTTGTCTTTTATTACTGTGGCAAGCATGTTTCTTAAGTCACACTTCTTAACACTGCAACTCAATAGCCATCACAGACTTCAGGCACTGTTTCCTTCCACTAACTTTAAGAGCTGGGAAAGATCTCTCTCCCCAGTTTCCCAGCCATACACAGATGGCTGAGTGCTGATCAGGCCAGTGCCACCATTGTAGTTTAATGTTAGTTTTAAACCTCCTGCTGTTCCAGTGTTAATGTTAAGTATTCTTCCACAGGACTGAACAGTTACTGATAGTAAAGATGTCTAAAAGGGAGTCTCTGCTTCTGCAGAAAGCACAGACTGCAGGAACTGTCAACCTTTTAAGTTCTAAAAATCAGGATAGAATTGCTATGCAAACCAATATACAGCACAAGCTCCTAAGCGTGAGGGCAATACAGAAAGCAAAACTACTTCATTACCTGCTTGTCAAAACTAGAAGCCAAGACAGAGAGACTGGAGCTTTGAAGACACAGGGACACTGACCTCAGCAGGAGCCAGAATGGCAGGAAAGCATCAAGACTGTGGAGAACTAAGGCTGGACATGCAAACTGCTTCACTTTTATTATCAACCAAGGAGAAAAAGCAGAATGAAAGCAGCAAAAAAATTGCAGTGCACTCCAGCAGGACAGTGAAGGTCAAACTCAGCAAAAGACAATGCATTCTAATGAATTTTTCCTCAACTCCTGGAAGATTAGATTCAGCACACCTTTAAATCCCACCGATATATTAAACTGCTCCAAAAAAAGAATCTATCAGACATGCAAAGCGTAGAAATATCTCATTTTGTCCTGGCAGAGCTTCTCAAGTGCAAGTCTCCAAGAAAGTCGTGGGACAGGTATCGATATTCAAAAGATTAGTTATCCTGTGTAACAAGAACCACCACTGCGAGGAAATGAAGTTAACAGTCACTGCGATTCCTATAAGGAATAAACTCTTCACATTTGTGTTGACAAACAAGTAAAATGTCTTCTGCTAATGATTAGATCTGCCAATTTAAAAGCTAACATGGCTGGTGGGATGGAATAGAGCCCTCTGCCAGAGGATTAGAAGGCCCACAGGATCTAAAACAGACTACGGTCTACATGTATTTAGTCAATACACAAACATAGGTTTAAACAGTACAAAATTCCCCCTGTATAGACCAATTCATCAGAAAGGACAAAAAAGGGATTCTCAAGCCCAATTGCAACCATGTCTAACTTGTAACTAACATCTGTCCTTGACACACACTACACACCATTATCAGGAAGGTAATGAACTAAAAACTAAATGATAATCTTCTGAAGTTAAAAAAAAAAACAAAACCAAAAAAACCCCACCATGTTAAAGAAGGATACATTAAATGGATTTAAACCCAAGACTACCTTACAGACACACCTCTGAGCAATAAAACGCTATGAAGTAGCAAATGCTTCAGTACCTGAGTCATGTCTGCAGCCCCAGCTGGTCACCTGCTTACACTGCTTTTCTACAGTCAGTACACAGCACCTTGCAAGACCAGACTCAGAGCATCTCCAGAGAGCTAGATTTACATAAAATGAACAGTTAAGAGCTTAAAGCAGTGTCAAACAAGCATGCAATAAAAAAAGTCAAACCAAACCAACACAATGACCCCAGAGGCATGAATATGAATCCCAGTGTTGATGTTCGTACTGCGATTGCCTTTGCTCTGTTGGGGTGCACCAGAGCAGGGGTGACGTGGTGGGGCAGGGCAACGTGGTGAGGAGTGGGGTGCAGAGCAAGGAATGGGAGGTTAAGTGAGGTTAAACCAGCAGCAACTGAACTTCACTCTCAACAAGACAGAGGACCCCAGAAAGCAGTTTCTTCCCGTTGCAGCTATTCTTCCTGCAGCTTGTGTCCTAATGTGAGCCTTAAGAGTGATCTCAGTGTTAAAGACTGGCAGCTTCCTAAATGCACAGCATGTGTGACCAGTGCACCACATTTAGGGTAGCCTGAAGTCACAGGGACATGTATCCACTACACTATTGTGTGTAACACCTCACTGCAAGCTTACTGCCATAGGACCTAACATGTTTCTGAATGAGGAGATAAACAACTGAGGCTCAGTTCACTCCTGCATTGTCCCTTTTCCAAGTGTAACACGTACAGACTGTGCCTTTTTCAGACCTTTCTGCTATACAGTCCTAGTTGTCAGCAGAAGATAAAAGAATGAAACTCACATTTGTGAAGTTACATTACTAAGCCAATTAACACTGAAATAATTCCTTTTTATGATGCTAGAACAGACAGTAATTTTGTGCAGGAAACGTCTCCTGTTTTTTCAGCTGCTAGTTTTTCCCCATCTAAAGCACTCAGGCATATTTTACCTTCAGGTATCACAGTTACAACACAGTGTTACTAAAGAAGAGAGCTTAAAGAACTTGTGAAACAAACATTTCTACTTCTTAAATGAAACAGGAAAAATGTCCAGATTACATTCCAGTAAAATTGATGCCTTCCAAGGATATGTCTGCAGAAGAGGACATAAGAATGATTAATGGCTGAGAACACTCTGTGGGCACAACAGCTGATAACATTTCTTCACTAGAAAAAAGAAAAACAACGAACGTAAGTTGTATGCACTATACACAGCATTCCCAGCTGTTAATCTAGCTATAAAACATGCTTTAGGTCTCCCAAATAACAGACTGTGAAGATGGACAGATGTGAGGAAGAGGGGAGGTAACAGTGTAGAGGACCACACTATACTGTTTGTTTCCTCTTTGACCATGTTCAAACAACTTGAACCAAAAGTGACTTGCACAGAGGAAAATTCACTCAAAAATTCACAGGCAGACAGCTCTCTATTACCCATATGCTAAGCATATTCTGCCATTTCAGCAAACTAGATATATTTGGTTATTATAATCTTCTCTTAAGTTAACATTTTGAGCCTTTACCACAATCTGCCTTCAAGACAGGACCATATTCAGAACAGCTATGAAACAAACTTCATATTGAACTGCTTTAATCTCTCTTAATTTGTCCTTCTTCACTACTGCACAGGTCTTCAACTGTTAGTTCTTGGTTTAAAAGCAGGCAACCATGTCAGATAATTAGCTGAAGGTCTACCAGAGGGCTTTCCTGGGTAATTTATAGCTTGACTGACCTATAAAAAAATTATAAGGAAATAGGTCTGTGGTACCTAAAAGTAATGGGGGTTTGTTCAGTTCAGTACTACTTAATTACTTTTCCTTTAGTTCAAAGTAAAAAGGAAATAATTTGCTCTTCAAAACATTTCATGAGCTAATTTAAAACAGCTGACTTGAAAATATTAAGAAAAAAAAATGAAATTCTTAGTGTGTTACAATGCAACAGCAGCAAAAAATCCCACCCCCCTTCTGTTGTATAGATATAGGATAGTTTCTCCTTTAAGTAGGATACTGGAGAACAGTGAGTATACAGTGAGTACACTCATCACAGTTCAGGAAGCATACTATAATAAAATAAATGGCATTACAGCTTAGAACATTAATAGGTGTGTGCTCGACATGTAGCTGTTTGGGACAGCCATTCTCATTGGATTCCACTGTATAGTTACTAACAGTCACAAAGGAGGCCTGACACTGATTCAGCAAACCTCATACTTCCACAAACATGTATTTGTAGAAGAGGTTCTTACTGTACAGGGAGCAAAGCACAAATCCAATGACAGTAGTCAAATGTTTCTGCATACAGCAATGGTTCTGAAATGATCAAGTGTAAGAAATTCATTGTTCACACATCGTTAATTTTAAATGGCCAAACTTCCGATTTTGAAGAGAGGTGAAACAGAACAAGAAACAAGTACAGATATCTAAGCAGACTATTTAATTTAGGCACATCTGTAAGTTACTTCTGAAAGCAGTGCTCAAGTGTCTCTCAAATAGTTTCCTTCTGTTCAGAGCAAGAAGAAAGTAAGAGCTGATGCCAGGCATGCCTGTGCCCCCAAACCACATCCACCTTTCCTGCTGTCACGGGCAACCTCATTAGAAAGGCAAAGACTAAGCAGGATGGAGACCTAGAATTATTTTCAACTTACAAAGCATCTTTTTCCACTTCTACAACCTAAGTAGCAAATAAAATAAATATATACTGACAGTTGGCCTGTGTGTATTAAAAATTCATCTTTTTATCTTCTGGTTTCTGAACCTTAAGAGACCATGTGGGAGAGGGGGCTTACAGCAAGCCACTGAGCACGACCCAGTTTGTTGGGTTCTTTTATCACTGACGACGAGATACTGTTTGCAGAGCACAGAATAGAACTGCAGTTGCACTGGAAACAGGCACATATGTATGTATGTGCATCAGTCCAGTGAGGGATGCTCAAAATGCAAATTTTGATATGTGAATTTGCACAATATGAAATTGGAAGATGGGATTCTTTAGCCCATATAGTAATAAGTTTATTGCAAAGAAATATTTTATATCCAGGCCTTTAAGACAATTTCAAAGTACTGTAAATGCTGCATCTAATCCCATAATGAACATGCTACACAGTGACTCCAAATGGCTCTGAGTGACCAGAACAAGATGTAGAATAACACAACCAAAAGCTAATATTAAGTAAATCCAGAAGAAATAGATACTGACCAGGGATAAGACCTAGTCTTTAATTTGAAAGCTATACTAACTTTGCAATCGTTCTAATTTTGAAACATAATTTACGTCCCCAAAAGCAAAGCATACCAGAGAAACAAAAATACTATTTGTAATTCAAGCTGAACGACTGAGCTGAGATACCATCTGGACAGAGAGATGCCTCTGTCCAGACTCAATTTCCTAACAAATTCATTTTGCCCATTTGGTTAACATACTTCTCTTGTTTTCTGCAATCTCAATGACCTACTTTACCCCAGAAACGTTTTCTCAAAGTGAATTTCCAAGTGAAACTAATCTGTGCAGAGAATATTTGCATGCTTTTCCAGTAGAGGTAGAAAAACACCCCATCAAAACTTCTGGATTCCCCACTGCAGTACTGAATTCAGAGTTTGCCAGCAGCATACAGAAAGATATTTGCCAAGTCCATTTGCAGAGAAGGTGAAGGGAACTAAAGAACTCATTGATATTCCTCAGGCAGAAAAAGGATTAATTCGTTCAATAAATTGCTGAGCTACCAACTTAGACCTGATGCATAAGTGCTTCCTCTTTTCTTCACCAAATAGTGTTCAGGCAAAAAGTGCCTATTTCTGTCCCTTACTCAGCTGTAATTAATGGCTTTTATTAGTTAGTGGTGGTGGTTTGGGTTTTTTAAGTTAGTTTTATTGATACTTAAAGATGAAAAAGTCAGCTGGGGTTAAACATCTCCTAGATTTCATACTATAATGCAATAGAATCTAAACCAAATTCTAGTAAGAATGATGTCCTCAAACATATTTACATCTGTTAAACCTACATCTCTTCTGTATAAGCAGGTTTTGCCTTGTCAATGCAAATTCCAGTTTGTGTTATTTGCAGTATTTCAAATATCCAATTAAATTGGATACTAGGAAAAATTCCTTCACTGAAAGGGTTGTCAAGCACTGGCCCAGGCTGCCCAGGGCAGTGGGGGAGTCCCCATCCCTGGAGGGATTTCAGAGCTGTGTAGATGAGGTGCTGAGGGACATGGGGTAGTGGTGACTGGGCAGTGCTGGGTTAATGGTTGGACTGGATGACCTTAGAGATCTTTTCCAACCAAGGCTGTTCTGTGATGAGTCTATGATTCTGCAGCTATGGAGAATGGCAAAGAGAACAACAGCCAGCTTCAGACCATGGATAAGACCTTTACAGCTGTGACTTAGCTATAGTTTTCCGTTTAAAGAAACTTATGCAAAGACTGTACCCCCTCTCCTTCTTGAGCCTACCCACAGGTTTTCAAGACTTACTTGAACAGAATCATAGGATTCAAAGATAACTTGGTTCCTGCAAGTTTTATTAAGACTAAGAGTCAGGTAGAGAAAGAAAGCATGTAAGTGTTCAGCCTGGAAAAACCTTCCCAATGCAGATTTGCATGAGATACCTGGAAGGAAAACTTGAACTTCGGAGGAAGCATTGTAAAAGGCATCAGAACCAGTAGACATCAACCCCACAACACATCTTTAAGAAAAATGGTCTTCAGGTATTTCTGCAAGCAGAAGAACATATTTTTTCCTACCTTATAATTCCTCCCAACCATATATCACTTCACTGGGACCAATATTAAAAAACATATATATATATATAGAGAGAGAGAGAGAGAAAGAGAGATATACGGGGTCAAATCTATATGCTTATTTCAGGTTTCATCTCTAAACAAATCCGAGGAACAGCAGACTGTGACAGTAGATCATATCTATTTTGAAACACATAAATCAGCCTTCCTCCTCCTGCCTCTTTCACCAAGGAAATCAAGGCTGTCAGTTAAATGGTTAATGCTAGGAAGCTCAATGTGACCCCCCTCCTAATCTCCTACCACTTCATTCCCCTTCAGGAAGCTGAACTGCTACTATGCAATACTTGACACACCGAAAACCTGACAAATAAGGAGCTCATGGAAGCAAATTGATCTTACTCTCCTGTTCAGCAAACGTGTTACTGGTGATCAGAAAGGCAGTACATAAGTGGTTACACATAGCATTAGTTCTTTAAATGCTTTGAGGCATTTTTAAGTATTATCAAGTTCCTGGGTGTAAAACTATGGGTACGTTTAGTCTGGTGTTCGAGCAATCAAGAATTCCATTCATTACTGCCCTCATTCAATAATCTTACACACATAATCAATGGCTAAACTGATAAATGGGAAGACTTCTTAAAAATCTATTCCTTGAGTGCTGGAACTAAATGTTTTATTCTCGACAGCTGTAATTTATAATTTAGTGGCAAGAACATTTGTTCCAGCTGTTCAGACCTATTTCACACTGCAGAGAGAAAGCACACCGGATTTCCAAAGCCAGACACTACATTTGGATTGGGAACTGCTTGATTTATTTAGCATATCAAGTTATTAGCTAACTCAAAACAATCAGAAGACATTCTTAACGTCCATAATTAGAACACTCATCATGGGAGCCACGAAGCTAGAGTTCTTTAAAGCTTCAGGAATAATAAAGTGCCAGAAAAAAAGTAAAACAAACTAGTATCTTTTAATGTCAGGGCATAATTTTTTCATGCAGCTAAGTAATTTCCTCCGTTTAATTGGGATGATTCATGCCACGTATGCTCTACGCCACTGTTGTAGCATTCAGCTCACATGTTACTGAATCTGATCTTTCTAGGTCTAATAATCAACATTTCCAGTGCTATTTTCCTTTCCACCTACAGCTAGCAAAACCTGGCTAAACCCTTTCCCTCAGAAAACTTGGTCCAAAAAGCTGACAACTTTTTCTGAAGTACTGGAAGGAGAAGGGCAATTTCTTATTTCCACTGTACGGCAGTTTTTGAGCACTCAAGAAACAACAGTTTGGCTTATTTTATCTAAAATTTCCCTGCATTCTTTTCATTTTCTCAACAGGAAAAGGTACTTCGGACCAAAGTACCAAAAATGTACATCGTAATATCAACTGCCTAATCCATTTAATTTTATACATAAAAATATGTATTAATTAAAATAGTCTAGTTCGTGATTAACTAAAATGTTCTTTAAAATATTTGACAGTGTGTGGATACTGCACTTGCTCACCCTAGTACCTCTAAGTCCCAAACAGCTTCTAGATTACCTAGGGAAACTAACATTAAACTTCTCAATGAGAAAAACAATTCGAACAGAATAATTTGCAGTGTTTTATCTTTCAATACCTGTATCTCCATATTGGCTGAATGTGCAAGCAGGAAACAATCTAATGACATTGGTACGTG
Organism: Podargus strigoides; assembly: GCA_028020825.1. NCBI lineage: Eukaryota > Metazoa > Chordata > Aves > Caprimulgiformes > Podargidae > Podargus > Podargus strigoides. Next base: position 23,290,498 of record CM051628.1, read on the forward strand.
CCAAAATTGAACCCACTTTTGTCCACTGCCTTTGGAAGTTCCTGCCATGAGATTATACTGCATATTTAAGAAATACACTGTGCAGTGATATGAAAAAGCATTTTCAAGGCTATTAAAGATTTTTTTTTAAGTTCTATGATGTGGGAAAAAAAAAATAAAAGAAAAATCACACCGGATTGAAAAGAAGCCCATTTTTAATCAACAGGGACTCAGAAAAAGCATGCATCTATTCCTAGTAGACAATTTCTTATATTTTTTAACATTTCACTTGAAATACATGGCATAGTAACAGGGGAACTGGAGTAAAAAGATCTCAGCTCAGATCTCATCTCTAATGTAGCAAGAGAAGTCATGACCTTTGGTAGGGATTTTCACTCTTCATCTACACTTCTAGGTTCAGAGCAGAAAAGCACATCAAAATCATCATTATGATAAAGCATCAATTTTCACGACACATAGAGAGTTCCAGGAGGCTGCTACTCTGAAGGAAAGGAGTTTAAAAATAAGTTCAGGGTACAGCAAGGTGCTACGGGGTGACTAGATGACTCCTGACAAAAACAATAAAACAGGTTTTTAGTGTCAGCAGTTCTCACCACACAACTGCAGGTTTCCTTAGAATGATAGAATGGTTTGGGTTGGAGGGATGTCAAAGAACATCTTGTTCCAAACCCCTGCCATGGGCAGGGACACCTCCCACTGGACCAGGTTGCTCTAGACCAGGATACTACTGGTGAGACTGCACCTTGAACACTGTTCAGTTTTGGGCCCCTCACCACAAGAAGAACACTGAGCTGCTGGAGCATGTCCAGAGAATGGCAATGGAGCTGATGGGAAGCAGCTGAGGGAACTAGGGGGTTCAGTCTGGAGAAGAGGAGACTGAGGGGAGACCTCACTGCTCTCTACAACTCCCTGAAAGGAGGGGGTAGCGAGGTGGGGGTTTGGTCTCTTCTCCCAGGTAACAGTGATAGGACGTGGGGTAATGGCCTCAAGTTGTGCCAGGAGAGGTTCAGACTGTACGTTAGGAAAGACTTCACAGAAAGGGTTGTCAAGCACTGGCCCAGGCTGCCCAGGGCAGTGGGGGAGTCCCCATCCCTGGAGGAATTTAAAAGATATGTAGATGTGGTACTTAGGGACATGGTTTAGTGGTGGATGTGGCAGTGTTAGGATAACAGTTAGACTCTATGATCTTAAAGGTCTTTTCCAACCTAAATGATTCTATGTTTCTCTCTCAGATCAGAGACTCTAACCTACTAGAAACAACATAAAATGATAACTCAAGGACGTACAGGAGTACCTTTCCAGATGTCCCAGCAGTTCTAGAGATCAGACACCATGCTTATGAATGCTGATAACTTCTTAGATACCTGGGGGCCATCAGAAGGATTTATGCCTGGTCAATGGTGCAGCATGTGTACCCATGGTGTGATCTGAACAGCCAAGTGCCCATCTCCTGGTGGTAAACAATTCAAGTACTTACATATTGATATGGGAACACATACAACTACTCAGTACTGTGGCTATGCTTGTGGAAACCTCAATTCCACATGACTATGACATTTCTCAGGTGCAATTTCATAAGGTGTAAGAAGATCAGTCTCGGGTCCTAACCAGACACCACACAATCCACCTTACCTGAGCATCTTTAAGTGAACACCAGCAAGGTACTGAAGGATATCAAGATGAAGGTCCAATAGTTACCTACATACCCCAAAAAACAACCTGCATATCTGCATGAGTAAACAGCGAGAGCCAGGCACTCAGGAATGCAAAACTTCTCAAGTTTTTCAGGATAAATAAAACTTACCAATTCCACAAAACATTTTCCAGTGAATCATTCTTTATAAGGAACAGCACTCCCTTCAGATAAATGCTCCACTCCTAGCGACTTCCATGTGCAGACTCTCAACTATTCCCTTAACGTGTCCCCTCTGCACCCTTTTCTTACTTTTCATATCTGAAAGTAACATGAAAAGACTCTTCAAAGACAAATTTCAGTATTTTCAGAGATTTTTCTTTCCCTCTACAATTGCATATAAAGGGTCAATATGTTCTTTGTCATTTAGTCCTTTGTTGCTTGGAATGCAAAACTGTAGCCTTTTGATACAGGCAGGCAGTGCTCCAGCTTCAGCTGCAGTTGTTTTAATACTGTAAAAACATAGGGGACACTTACTTTTATCTTTTGGCTTCTGTAGTCTTTTAGAATGATGCACAACATTTTGATTTTCAAAATACTGCTGAAACTAAAACACAACTCACTGCAAACCCCAACACAACAATCCCATTTCATTGCCTAGGGCTACAAGTTCCTGCCTCTGTGTCATGGTGCCCTGGTGTGACTTCAGCCACAGCCTGGATCTCTGCCCTGGGGAGGCTGGGGTCCAGCTAGTCCACATGGCTGTGGAGATGCTGTTCAGGCCTTCCCCACTGTCCCACACATATGGAGTGGCTCTGAATTAATGACAAAACAAATTTACTGCAGGAATCTTACCACAAGTTGGTCACAATAAGCAGCTGTCAACTCGCAGCTGCTTAAGTCCTGAGCCTGAATTAGCACTGCAGACAAGGAGCTGACATGCCCATGGGAGGCCAGCTCTGCTGGTAACTGTTGCAGCAGTGGTTTCCTAAACAACCTCAAGCTAAACATAAGACAGCCATAGCAGGAGATACAAAGGCCCACACAGCCCACGATGCTGCCTCTAACAGTGGCCAGAACCAGGTAACCAGAAACATAAGAATGGGTCACACAAAGAGCAACACTTCCCCTGAACCAGTCTCCTGCCAGCTTAATTTAACGTCCCCCAGCTCTTCTTCTGAATTAGATCAATCCATATCCACTCTCTCCATGCCACACAAGTTTATAGCCCTCTATCATCACTTTCCTCTGTTGTCTCCTACCCTCATTACTTACGTCTTTTATGGAGCCCATTCCAAGCTTTTAATTAGCCTTGCTGCCTTCTCAGCACTTCAGTCAGTTTTAGCATATTTGGGACAGCAAAGGAACCATAACTGCAAACAGTATTCAGGATGCAGAACTTCTGTGCATTAATATGAGCATATAAAGCATTTAATGCCACTTCAATTTTTTTCTCTACTCTTGTTCTAACTACTCTCATATCTGCTATACCTGTTGGACCACTTCTGAACACTGACCTGGCATTTCTACCTATCTGCATTTAGCCTGTACCCAGGGCTAAACTGCAGCAGTTGTTCTACCACCCAGTGCCCCCTCCCCAGCTGAGAAGGGGAACTGGGGAGAAAAGGGAGAAGCCCCATGGGCTGAAGTAGAAACAGATTTAATAACAAAACTAATACAACCATCAACATAAACTGTACAAGGTTCTTCTCAGCCTCATCCTTGGGATCAGTAGCAGGAGGCCAGGAGGGAGGAGCCCCAGGAAGAGGAACTCCATCCTCAGTGAGCTCCCTCCTTTTATCATGAGCATGATGGAGTGGTATGGGATACACCTGTGAGTGCCTTGAGTGGATCTCCCAGCTGACTCGGGGCTGCTCATGGCTGCTTGCATGGCTGGGCCATGGGTCCATGCCTGGGGAACCAGGACACCATTATAATCCAAGATCTTGCTCAAGACCCAGCTCAGAGCCCATCTAGTTCTCTCCCATTCAGATTCCCTCCTCCCCCTTATACAGCACCTGGTTTATCTACACCACAGTTCTTTCGTATTTCACTGCCCAGTCACTCCATTTCATTAGGTTCTTCTAACATTCTTCAGTCATCATTAATCATTCATTAGAAAACCTCCAACATTTTGCATGGCCTGACTCCTCCTTACAAATGCCAGGGTGACTCTTGGCTCTGCAAGAAGTCTGTCCCCGTATCCAGTAATTCCACTCTCGATATACCATGGACTAGCAATTGTTTTGGTACATATCCCAAGCTCATCAGCCTGTGGTTTCTCATATCACCTTTCTAGGAACTCATATCACATTTGCTGTCTTGCATTCTTAAGGTACCAGAGTGCTTTTATGCACCACAGTTGGTCTTGCTACCTCATTCTTGAATTCTTACAGAAAGCTTGGGTTAATAAACAAATTATTTGGCAACTTCTTCTATTTGATTCATAAATTCCCCTACCAACTCTTCGATTTGAAAGATACTTGCTGATGAATTCTTCTTTAAGAAGTGTTCCAGCACAGGGAACTACCATTTCTTCACGATAAGCAACAGATGCAACGAATTCATTTGTCATTTCTGAGCATCTACAAGCCCTAGAGATTTTTCTGGCAGGCTTCCTGATGCTGATGTTTTTGAAGATGTATTTCTTACTAGTTTTCATGCCTTTTGCAAACAGCCCTCTAACTCTTTTTTTCAGTCTGCCTTACTGCATTTCTACATTTAACCTGTCAGTTTGTATAATCCTTTATATTTCCCTCATTTAGGTAACGCTTTAAGCTTTCAGAGGACTCTCTCTTGCTTTCAACAGTTACCAACATGCTGCTATTAAGCGATGATGCTTCCTTTCTGCCCTTTCTGAAGTGTTCCTCCATAGGTGGGAAACATTTGTTCTCTGCCTCCAGTACTGCATCCATCCATCTCTAACTTCCAGCTTTCTTTTTAACAAGCTAGCATGAGCTACTCCACCATTTCCACATACCTCTACAAGTAGAGCATGGCTGCAATAGATTATTTGGCTTCTGCTTCTCCTCCATGGATCACGGAACTAATTATACTATTTCTGCTCTTGGACTGATGTTCTGAACCAGGCTCGTGCACTATTTGGCACTAAGTCAAAGGTACCTTTTTTCCTTAGAAAAGAAGAACTTATGCCACTATGATAGGGCCAAAAGTGAGAAGAGTTTTTGCATAGCTAAAGGGCAGCTCTGAATGCTGATACCACAGACAGTGGCTCCTTTAAACTATACAGGACAAACATACCTTCGTGACTCCTATGATCAAAGCAGGCTCAGCTCTGCACACGTGTCCTACCCATCACCAGTTAATAAAGATGGTTATATGGAGGGTACCTGGGGTGCTGGTTACCTCACCAAGACATAAAGAATAAAAGAACATTTTTAACCATGGTTGCTGTAAATTTTCTATCATGTTAATTTTACTGAAGTTAACAGTTATGCCTATTTTGAAGATGCAAAAGTGAATTTTTAAATCCAGTATGCACTGCTGAGCTTACTTATGGGTGTGCCTCCCTCTTTCTTCATAGCCTGAGGCCATGCCACATCATACAGCGTGTTTGTAACAACCAGCATCTGTACAAATGGAAGCCCATGAATATGATGCTGTACTGATTCTTAAGATGCAATTTCTATTTCTGTCACCACCACAAACTTGCTACGTGACCTTGAGCAAGTCATCAGATTTTACTGACTCATACGAATATCTCTAAAAAAGGGTACTGCAAAGCTTTAATATCTGCAGATGATTATTATACGGATAAATCCTCATCATCATTTTCATCACTATTTTCATCACTTGCTATTTCACTTTCATTCCAGATATGAAAAAGAAAGCTCAGTGGAAATATACAAAATAGATACCATTTCTGGGGAAAAGATACAGCCTCCATTTGCTATGCCTCCCAGTTCTGCCAGACAAGGGTACCTCCCAAGGTGCTGTAAAGAGACGACACTCCACTGCAACGGTCAGAGGTGGGGGGACATGCATCTGCTGAGGATGCAATTCTTTATGCTCACCACATTAGGCCACACAAAGTAAGAAAGAGGCTGAAAACCTCCCTCTATTGTCAGGAGAGCACAGCTCAGACAATATGGGGAAGGCAGGAACAGACACGGAGAAAATAACAGTGACTTGCCCAGTTGTGCCTATTAGCCCCAGTTAGCTACACAGCACATATCTTTTGAGACAGCCAGGCCAGCACCTTGCTACCTACCATGCCAAACTGCTTCCTGCAGGCTTTTAATTTAGTCTTTTCTCAATACAAATTAAAAATATTTTTACTTTTTTTTTTAAAAAAAAATAATCTACATTCCTTAGAAATAATAACCAGCAGTTGTAAACACTTGAGCTTTGTATTTTTCAGGTCATCTTTACTTTATGTTACCAAAAAGAGGGCAAAGCAAACAGAAGGCACAGAAAGCTCTTCTCTGGAAAGGGTTCTGTCCTGGAAGCCGTGAGCAAACAGCTTTACAAATGGTCAAGCAAAAGATCTGCTTCTAATCAGTGAAGTCAGTGCTAAGCTGTTGATGCCAAGGTTTGTTGTACACAACCATAATTGCTGACAACATACTTAGCCAGGGGGGTCACCTAACACCGAGGGAACTGGACTTTCTAGGTAGCACAGAGACCAAAACATAAGCAAGAGCTCCACGCTGAATCATCAGCTGTTATTACAATAACGAAGCTCTACATCTGTATGGCCTTACACTTAATGCCACCCATACACTGAACACTGATATATTGAATACCAACTGGGAGAGGGAAGGACAAGCAGGATACTTTGCCCACTAAGAAATTCCTGTGTAGGAATTCTAGTGGCATTTCTATGGGCATCACCCAACAGTTCCAGAAACTGCTCATCAGTACCACGTTCTACACACAGGCTTGTGACAGAGACTGTGCCTGCAGTTTTTTTGAAGCTTCCCTGGCTGAAAATGGATTGTCTTTTTCCCTACTCATTATCTCCTGTGATACCCACCTTCTCTGTTTGCTGAGACTGAATACATCAAAATGAAAGTTCAAACTCCTAAGCCATCAATATATTTTAAATTCCCCATGCTGTTCAGAAGGCTGTTCTTCCAATCAGTGACTCACTGATCTCTCCTGACTCTACATACATGTAAAGAGATTAGAAGCAAGCATAAAGTAATATTTAATAGAAGATTTTGTATGTTAAGTAGGAGTCTTTAAACATATTACAGGAATGAGAAAACATCCCTCTTCTGGTTCTCAAATATTTATGCAGGTTAAATATTTATGCACATACCACCCTGGAGTTCTCCACTGGTTTACTCACATACTCAGAATGTGTGGGACTTCATCAACATGCTTTTCTCAAGGTCTATGTTTTTATGACATATTTACCAATACTGAATCCACACGCCTCCTCTAGTATTCAAAATAAGCCAAGCATTTCATATTGTGTAATATTGTAAGAAACAGTTCCAGCCATGACTAAAGTTAAGATTACCTGAGAGCCACCAGATGGTGCTGTTAAAGATGGTACACAGTTATTTCAAACTGATCGTATAAAGAAAGACGATTTTTAAAATAGTCTTAAAATGCTGTTCTTTTAATTCTATGTTTATTAAACCAGCAAGGCTGCTACTCTGACTGTCTTTTTAAAAAGGTGAAAAGTTAGTGCTGCCCATTAAACTAGAAAAAAATTCAGTTGAAGTCTCTAGGAGTCAGACTGTGCATCAGCTAGCTTTTAGGCATCTGACCACAGAAAAGAAAGCAGCATGATCCTGACAGACATACCCACACTCCTGATACGCTGCCTGGGCAGAGACAGCATGCAGGCTGCTTCCAGCCCAGCTCAAGACATTCAAGTAAAGTGCTGCCTGGCATCAGCGTTATTTGCTGCTATTCAAAGTCTCCAGCTTGCTGAAAAGGAAAATGCTAAGAGTCAGTCTGAAACTCAGTTTGTTCTTCCAACACCCATATTCAGGGAGGATTAGGAACCCATAGTTCAACTCTCTCTGGAAGACAGGGAAGGAGGCCCTTTCCTCACTCCTCTGAAAGCAGCAGCTGCCAAGGAGGTTCTCTCCTTGTGCACAACTGTGCTCCTCCAGGATGGGAGGCTGAAGTTCAGAACTCCCTGGGTCTGCAGGGATGGGAAGGGGGGCAAGAATTTTAACTAAAAGTCATTTCAGAGAGCATATAAATCCTTCTGAAGAAATTACTGGAACCCATGTTTCGAACCTGTCAGGCATTTGCCCTCATTCCTTTTGTACATTTGGACCACTAATCCCCAAATCCTTCAGTAAGGGTAGGTAGGGCATGCCTCCAGCCCAAACTGCCCGTACTCCAGTGGCTCCAGCCCTGCACAGGACAACAGGGGATATGAATTCACACTCTCAGGTAGGTGAAGCAGTTGAATTCAGGTCCCCCTGCTTCCCTCAGCCAAATGCAAAAAATAATAATTAAAAAAAACATCAGCAAACTGTAGAAGCAGGAGGCACAACAAGGCTGTGAGTGGCCTTCCTCCACCAGCACAGTGATCCACCCCACTGAGCTCCACGGGGCACTAATGGGGAGCAGCACCCAGTTCTACAGCCCAGGCAGACCTGGGTGCAGCCCTTCAGGCCTGCCAAGGCTGGGGACCAGCACAGTTCCAGGCAGCTGATGTTTTCATTTTTTACATCCCTTCCAGAGTTTTGACAGCAGCTATGTAGACTTCTTCAGGACAGCAATTTTAGGCACCTACATCCTAGTCAGATCTCAGGTCAGCACTTATTTTGGGTTGTTTTTGTCACTTCAGAACAGAAAGCTTTGTATTAAAAAATAGCATTTTCCAAAGCCTGGAATTCATTGGCCCTCACCCAGTTATTTCTAACTCACTTCATTTCTACCTTTTTGCCCCCTTGACTGAAAAAACAACAGATGTGAATATTTCATGAAAAACAACTAGGTCATCCCCTTTTGCACCGGTGTTATCAGATGACTACAAGCTGTGTATGCGAACAGAAACAACCCTACTTTTAGCAACCTTTATGCCAACGAAATCTAAAGTGCTTGGATACAAAATAAACACAAGATTGGGAAACCGCCTTTGTTAGCAGGCTAAATTTTAAAATTATGTAGGAGATGTAATCATCTCAGCTTCCAAACAGATTACATGAGATACTAAGTTATGCAGTAGTTCAGCCACAGAGCCACACATTTATTGCAGTGAGGAGAACCAGAGAGGCCAGGTTAGCCAATACTCCAGGAAATCTTTGACAGTTCACTCTGAGCCTTCTCCAACTTGTGATGGGAAGTCTGCAAACAGGTCATGACTGTATGTTCAAAAACATGTATGTGGGTTATGATGCATTTTGCTCACCAACTGAGATGCTTTACTGATTGCATGAGATGTTATGTACTTGAATGAATTGCAGCCCTGGCTATTAACAGTTTAATAATGGTTCTGTGAATTAGCATTAAATTACAGTGAATGTTACAGAAGAGGTTCTAATATTTACATAGGGCCTAATGAGTTCCCTATAATTAATATAATTGCACTGAGCCACAGAAATTAATATTCAACCAATTATTTTAAAGAGCTATCCAATCTATGGAGAGATTTTTAGAAGATACCTTCCCAACAACGACAAAAAGGATTTTATTAAAGCACAGGTCCTGATGCTGCCAGGAGCTCTGCAGGGGTGAATTTCATTGCAGGATCACAGCCTGGATGCTGAAATTTCAGAATAAATTCATTTACCCAATTTCCTAAGCATTCACATTATGTTTACTCTAGAAATACTGCAACACAAAGCAGAAAGCCTATTCAGTTCTGTGCTCCATCTTAAGCATGATTTCTGAGGTTGTAGCAAACATGACTAAGGTAAAACAGTCCGGGACAGGTGACAGGTACATAAACAGCTTCCAGTGACATCCCTCCAGAAGCAGTGAAATACACTGCTTACAGTTCCAGATAACATGATTTATAAGGCAAGAGGATTTAAAAAAAAAAAAACAACTTTTCACCTGCAAGGAATCCAGCAACACTCCATGTCCTAATTTCTGAAAGGCAGACTTGAGGGAGACGCATAAATGCAGAGCCCCTTTGAAAGCCAGGTGTCTTTGGGGACACTGAAGGGATCATTACCTTGAGTTGCCATACTCAAACATGAGCCTAATGACTTTCTTCCCATTTTTTCCAAGTATTTTGTATTTGGAGACAGCTGACCCAATTTTCTATTTGTTTGTTTAGAAGTTTCATCTTCAATCAAAAGACAGATACCTTTCCTTCCTCTCTATGTCATGTTTAAATAAGCACTGCTGTTTCATTTTTCTATAGCAAAGCCTATACAAGAACTTCAGAGATACTGTTCTTCAAGGTAACTGATAGCAGTAAGGGCAAAAAGTTAAGTATGTAAGTCTTATGTATTAAAGGATAATTAATCTTGCATCCTCAGCCATCTCTGCTACATCTTCAGACATTAGATTCAGTTCTGTGTATATCAGAGAGCAATTTCATGTTTTAAATAGTGCTGGAGAAGACCATCAGAGAACCATATCTCTTCCTCCCTATCCTCTCCCCTTCAAATCCCCTGAGAGTTATTTTCAGAGTAAACAAAAAGCAAATAAAATTTGTCAGCCAGCCTACCCAGAATCACATTATAGTTTGAGAAAGCCTGCCTTATGGTGAAAGAGGAGGCATGAAGACTTCGAGCTAACACTGCAAGAGAAGAAGGGCTCAACTTGAACTTACACCATAGTGGTAAAATACTGCCTCTGCTAGACCACAGCTAAATAGCACCTTTGTGAAAGGTACCACCTACTAAAGCACTGCTGGAATAGACTGGTCTGCCCATTCCACATGGCTCAGCACAGCTCTGCAATGCTGCTTACAAGCACAGACAAAAAAACAGGGAAAGGAGCATGGCACTTAATGACTTGCAAAGCCAAAAGACCCTTCACTACCCATCTCCTTTAAACCTATCAAGTATTTCTCTGCTTGAGGCAGAGTCCAGCAGGAGGTTGGAAAGTGTCAGAGAAAGAGGCAGCAGAAACACCGCCTGTCAGTTGATTGCACTTTTTTCAGTTATCCCTTCCCCTCCAAAAATCGTCTCATTCCTTCCAGTTCTTGTCCATCAAACTCCTGGGATGGCAGAGTCTAGCACAGCAAGGACCTGGAGCTGTGGAGGGGAAAAAGTAGCTGGAAAAAGTGGGAACAGGGGTCTTTTCAGCCTCTCATTGCAAACAAATAATTTTTACCTTTTATTTCTTATCAATTATCAGTTGCAAGTACAAAAGCTAAATTACCCACCCTGAACTACTCAAGGATGTCCTTCAAAACAGTTTTGCCAGTTCTGCTATTGGTATTCTTTGCATACTAACATTTGATTTGCCAGCTGCAGCTACCAATGTTACATTATTCTGCTGCTATTGGTATCTAAGACACTGAGTCCTGCTTCACTGTTTGCCTTAATGATTTTCCATGACAGCAAATGCTCCACACTGTTTATCTGTCATGATGTTTCCCAAACTCTTTCCAAGCGTGTTTCTTCTCATCAGCTAGCATTCCTTTATTCTTGTGCTGCAAGACAAGGTGAATAGGAACACTGTACTGTTTTATGTGCCCCTCTCGTTATGTTTTCTCTTACTCGGGTACGTATAAGAGACAGACAAACCATCAAGAGAAAATGTGAATCCAGGAGACATTTGTAAAATACCCAATTTAAGACTATCTCTGTTGCAATTTTGGGGCTGCATGATATTTTAAAAATGGGATTAACAGCATTAAGAACAGCAGTTAGGCTAATAAATAGTTAAAAGTGAATCAAAATAATAACATCAGACATGCTGAAAGTCATCCTGCAGTTTACATTCGGATGTAGATACAGTCTGAAGGAGGAATGGGGCAGGATATCTATTCTACTGGGCCACTGAATAGGTCAGAAGTGTGGGTGGGTGGGTAGAACAGGGACCTTGAGTATAAAAAGCACCAATTTAGCAGTTCATTGTACCTCAGGCAAGGTCTGAAACAAAGCAGTGGGCATTAAGTGCATTAGGGAATACAAATGGATATGAGCATAGGTGTACACCACACAATCCAACAACACTGCAGAGGCACACAAGATTACACCTCAAAATAGAGCAACAAAACAAACATAATTGCCCTAACCGCCCCCCAGTCACTCCACACACACCCATCAGCAGACCTAACCAGCCTGGCTGGGTTGTCATGCTGAGATCACGCTCCATAGAGCACAAGTAGTTACGTGTGACTGCACTTAGATCAAAAACCATCACTTAAACCCAAAGCTCAATCAACATCTAATGCCACTGACAAAGAGCAAAGTCGCTGTGCTCTTGTTGCCCAGGTCCAAGTTCCTTCGGCGTAACACAGTTCAGCAAGTGTTGGAGATGATGGAAACAGGTACAATTTGCTCCAGCTGCCATCGTACCCACATTTAGAGTATGAAAGGTAAATTCCCCTCACTGTAAACTCACTATATCTAATAAAGGTTAAACACATACTGCAGACTAAATTTATAAAGGCATAAGGTAAGATCTCTCTTTATCCAGCCAGTAGCTTTCACAAAAACTTGCAGGAAGCTAATTATCTTTTAAGACCTTTACCTCTGTCACATTGGATTTACATCACCCAACAGTTCAAAGTTACTAGGGAGATGGACAGACACACATACAGCAGAGAAATACAGATCTGTTTCCATAGTGAAGTGCATTAAAAATAGAAAGAAGATGACACTGGTGTTTCTTTTCAGACATTGCCATAGGGATTCTTCAAGACACTGTTCTCTAGTGAAATCTAACTATTTAAAAAGCAGCAGTAGGATCCTTCATAATTCTTGTGCTGGAGAAATTAATTAGACCAAACTCCTCTGCATATTCAGGACAGAAGAGATGAGAAAAATCTCCCATTGGATGCTTGACAGTTTAGCGTAGCTTAATTTACTGCTGCCATACCATGTGTGAGTGGTACACATGCCTGTATTGTTACAGTATAGCTTAACTGTCAAACTGAGGTATTAGACTAGCTGTAATTTGCCTCTTAGATATTTGATATCCTGGTGAAAGGCAATACCTTCATTTTCAGCTTTACTGCTACTTCTCCAGACTTTATTAAAAGTTGGACAACAAAATATTGCTTAGGGAAGGTCTATATATGAAGAGAAGTATTAGGAATGTTAGATTTTGGGTTGCCAAGAGACTTCTGTATACGCGCATACTAATTTAATACATCAATATCTGTATGGGAACAGTGTGCTGAATTAAGAGCTACCTCTTCTGCAAATGAGCAGAACCCAACTCTGAGGCACCATGCAATATACTGCAGCAGTGATTTGTCCCCACGGGGAGAAATCTAAAACCAGCCTCATGACTCGGGAGCCCCCGAATATTTACAACAAACACTGACTCTCTGTTGAGAATATCAAATATCCACAGAGATGGCAGAGACAGCCGAGCTGCACGGAGGAGCTGCGGTGGAGAAAGTGACTCTGTCAGGTAAGGAGCACCCAGGAAAGTGCAAAGACCACAGTCTGGGAGTCTGCACAGGTATTTCCCCAGTACTTGGGTCCAGACACGTAGCAATGAAGGTGAGGTTGTTCTTTACAGAACTTTACAGTTCCTCTTCACATAAGTAGCAGCAAAGGCTTATCAATGCTTTAGTCTGCAAAGCAGTCAGGAAAACCTTAAAAATTTAGAGTCTTTTCCTTTCCCTGATAAAGCCAGTAATTTTTGTCAGTAAGTCTGTGATTTTGGCCCAAGTCTATTACTTAAAAGTATGAATTCTACTCTTCCTTTGTTTGTATGTAGGAGGTCAGAAAAAAAGATGAAATACCTTCAATTGAAGGGTCCAAGCAGAACAGCAAAGCAGCAGAGCCTCAGAAGACCCATTTTAGAGTGGCCATAGCAATCAACAGAAAAGCTATAGGACTGACAAGCTCAGTGGGAGCAATAAGCAGAAACACTTCTGTAAAAGGTCACCCTCTGCTGAAGTTTTAATCTTCTAATGTGAAGCATTTTGGTAAAGTGTGGGAGACATGCTGGCCAATGCCAAGGCAAATGCAGAAGCAATCTTTTTAAGTTGCACTTTATCTGAAGTGGGCTTTTGCCTACTTTCAATAAAGTAGTAATTTGCCTGGCTGCTAGATGACAAAGCATTGAACATACTAAATATACTGAAAGCAATAATGCGTCTCTTTAGCGTAGTGAACATGGGTAATGGGAGAAAGATGGCAGCCCTCCTGCATCACCCCAAGAGTGATGCTTTTTCTTTCAATCTCATCATCTTGCAGCAAATGGCCTGCACACATCCTCTGACAAACAGTCACAGACAAGCTGTTGACTTCATTCAAATCCTGAAACACCATCTGAATCAGCCAGGTATCATTAGCTGAAATTGTTTTATAAATAAAGGCAAGGTTTTCTTGTGAAGAGCTTTTTCTAATGAATAGCATAGCAGAGAACCTACATTCAAAGTCTTTTTTTTAAGCTGTAATCTAGACTTCACACTTAAGAGCGACCTAGTCTCCTAGGTGGTTTTGAATGGCCCGTGTCTTTTAGATGTAAAGGCAGGTGTATCCATAGCAGCACTTGTATCTGTGTCAGGTGTTCTGCCTCTTGCAGCTTCTTGTCCCAGCTAGTGCCCACAGTGCTATTGGCCTGAAAATAATCCCTGCCAGAAAGCTGTACCAGCCAAAATGGACTTGTGTTTTGCAAAACTTGACACTTACCACTTTTCACAATTACTAACATCTTTCACTAATATCACCAGGTTTTCTCTGAGCTCACTGAAGAACAGGCAATAAAGGGTAAATACTAGCAGCAACCCAAAGGAAGCATCTCACTTGTGTTGAATGGATGCTGTTGCATAGACACAGGGAAGAGTGATTCCTAAAAAGACCTAATTTATTGGTATTGTTCACACTGGGTAATGTATGTATCAATATCAATAATGATAGAATCAAACATCTTGAACAGGATGGTCTGTTGCTGTCCATCTAGTGATGAGTGTCTCCACTGCAAGTGTCCTTGTAAAGGTGCCTTCAGCTGGATGAGATAAGACCCTGAACCATTCTGGAGAATTCTTACATCCTACTAGCACACCCATGTGACTACTCCAGCATAGGCATGATCCATACCTATTCATTACCTTAAATTATGTACAAACCATCTCTTAACTATCTTAACCACCACCAAAGACTGCTCTACAAGACCACTCCTACTCATCAGTTTTGTTTGAATATTTAAAGTTACCTCCGTACAGTTTGGTTAACACCTTTGCCTACAGCAGATATCAAAAGGGAGAACCCCCAGGAGTTCGTGGCTTCTCTGTCCAGGAAGTTAACCAGAGCATCCCAGCATACAAGCAGTGTCTACACATTAGTCTGTGCACAGCAAAAGCCACTTGGGAGAGTCTCTGGGACTGCCTGAAAGTCCTGCCTGCAGAGCTTCTGTCTGTTGCTTTGCTGCAGGGCTGGCTAGATGCTCAGGCAACCACCCTGCCTTCAGGCAGTCAGACATGTCCTCTCTGCAGAGATTAGCTCCAGCTCATTAAGTGTGCTGGGTATCCATACAGGCATAACCCTGATATTCAGCTACATCAGAACTGCAGCAGGATAAACCTGAGTTTCATGCTTATACCACAATCATATCTTACATACAGCACACCACAGATCTTCACCACAGTACCCACTGAGTTATTTTAACAGCAGCAACTTGGTAATCCTTTTGATACAAACTGTACACCATTCCTAAGGCAGACACACTGACCCTGCAAGGCACCCTCCTGATCCCTGCTGTATGTACATGTGGAAATGGGAGCACAAGGGAAAACAGCAGATAGACATGGGTGTGAATTTTGTAGCCATTAGGCTGAGCGGCTGGAGCACTGTCAGGCACCCAACTCCCCCTCCTCACTCTGACTCCAGCTGCCCAAGAATCTTTACAAATCCCTTTGTCACTTCCCAAACCATCTGAGTGTTGAACCAGAAAGCTAACAGTTTTTCTGACGAAAAATGTTTTTTCTGAACCTCCTATGGGAGTAATGAGCCTCTCCTGTTAGGAAGGGACAAGTCAGCTGAAAGAAGCAATAAAAGAACTAATGCCATTTGCTAAGATGGATTGCTATTATTTGAGCTGTCCATCCACATGTATTTGTCCAGAGCATATTTTTAGTACTAGAAGCAATGTAGTTACAGATCACAGAACAGCCAAACTGCCAGAAAACATGGACTGACTTACCTTCATCAAAATAAATCACAACAGGTTTTGGGACTCCTATAACTCAGAAGCCAAGGGTGACCTTGAGGGAGAAGTTGATTAAAACTGTCACACAAAGCCCAGTGTTATACTTTATAGCTAATGATGCCAAGTTGCCAACTGAACCATGCCTGCTTGTGTCTGCACTGTAGTTCAGAGCTGAGATGTTGCTCCTAAATAATATCTGATAGAAGGAAATTCAGCAGTCTGACCTGCTCCCTAAATTACAACGCCTTCCCATAAGGCTGTTAAACTAGTACTGTTTCAAGTGGCTCGAATAGGAATAGGAAAGAACCCAAAAGCAACGGGCAAGATTAAAAAAGAAACAAAAAGAAAACAACCACACCCCAATCCACAGTCTGTGTTCCCCTCCAACCAGTTTACTTGTCTGGGTACACCAGAAAACATACCCAACTATTAGGTACAAAACACTAAATCCTCACCTTGGGCAGCCAACACCACAACAACTCTGACTTCAGCAGAACACTGCATACACCCACAGCACTTGCAGCTCACAGGGACCAAAGCCAAGGGCTTAGCTTCCCTCGGGGGCCCGTGCTACCACGCTGCCAAGAGCCCGGCAGCACCGTGCCTGCTCCTGGCCATGAGGGACAGCAACCACCACGGGGAAGGAGACTGGCTTGAAAGTCTTCGCTATGGGAAATGCTGATAACTCATTCACACAAAAGAAAAGGACATCGAAGAGTTTCTATTAGTGTGTTCTGATAATTTTGCAGAAAGCAAGCACTGGTACACCAGCCAGGTCTGGGGATCCTACTCAGACACTGAAAACTCAGCAGATGGAAAAGCATGAGAAGATCCAGCATTTCAGTACTAGGGGCCCTCAGCCCAACAGCACAGAGCGTGGCAGCCCTGAGGGCTCCAGCCAGGGCTCGACCCTCTACAACACATCAGGACCAGCAGTGTGCCCAGCACGCAAGCCCTCCCCCTGCACCAGCCCTCCTGGCTTCCCAAGCTGCTGCTGCTACAGAGGGGATGCCCCAAGGTCCTTCCCTTCCAGGCAGCCTGTGCAGCAGGGGCTCAGAAGCTCCAAGCCCAGGTCCTTTTCACCTTGGAGGAGGCAGAGATTTCCAGGAGAGATATGCCTGCATTCCTCCAGAAGTTATGGACATTTAAGTAAAGGACTTCAACTTAGACAGTTTCACATTTTTCGAAAAAAAAGCTGTTAAAGCAGCATATCCCCATGTAGGCTGAGCTACTCTTTCATGAGTGTTTCCCTGTGAACACTACGATCCATTACTGCGTATTCCCAGACTTCAGACCCTGCAGAAAGTTTCTGAGGTTGGCCTTCCCAAAGGCAAGTATTTTTGCTGAAAGTTTTGATCTAAAACAGCTCAGTCATGTTTATGAAAGCCCAGTCTTGACAGAAGAAGGAACTATATTTTCATCACAGAAGTGGCATTTTTTTGAACAATCTGGGATAAAGATTTAAAATAAAAAATAAAAAAAAATCAGAAGCTTCTTGTTGAGGAGACGTGCTGAAAAATGCATGAGTGAAAACTGGGTATGACCCAGAAACAGGAGACTGAAAAAGTGTATTCAACGTTTTGTATAGTTTGTTCCTAATGGTTTAGTGCCCATAAAAGCATCTTATTTTCAATGAGACTGTACAAAGTTTAGGATACTTTTAGGCAAATGACAAATGGGCTCTCTGCCCTTCTAAAGACAAGGGTGACCAGATTCATCCCACCCAGGTAGGACATCCGAATTCAATCATAACTGCTTGAACTTCTGAGCAGCCAAAACAAAGACAGGCTTCTCCAAGCAGCAATTCACATTTTAGATTGTCTTCTTCCTCCATCCCAAAGGCAGCTATGCTTTTAATTAAGCATTTCAGCTTGTCATGGAGGAAAGTGAATTCAGATTACAGCCTCTAGTTACCCTAAGAAAGAGAAAACAAAGAAACACTAGATAGAGGCCAGAAGTGGCAGACAAGACCCCGAGACCATTCTTTCATTCAGTGCAAACAGTAGCAATAAGATTAGAACACTGTAATTAACAGTTCATTGCATTTTGCGGAAAAACATCTAAGAAATATTCTTACGAAAGCACATAGGCCAAGTTCTGACAATTTGGAAACTACCAAATCCTCCATTTATTTTAACTTTCCTTTTCATAATTCATATATGCAGAGACCCAAGAGCAGAGATTACCTACAGATAATTCAGTTGTAGCAGTCAGTTTTGACTTTCCATCACGATAAAGCCAAACATTTACAGTGTTTGAGTAGGATGCCAGTGACTGCCATCAGTGAACAATATTCTCTCACTTTTTTTTGTGGCAGTAATTTACCTGACCAGGGCTCAGTAGAAACGAAATAATAATAATAAAAAAGGACTTCTTTACCTTCTTCTTCTTGGGTAACAGCCTGACCTGTTAAGAAGGTAGGCTGCAGGAGGTCTGTGAGTGTATTTAACCCCAGGGATATTTCCTAAATTGTTCACAGCAAACCAAGCTAGCTCTGCTCCTGAACTTTGACCGTGCCCTTGGCATAGTACTGTTATAGAAATACAAAAAGTATTCAAAACTGCCTTGCTGCTGTCTTGTTGCTGGGGTCAAACAAGGACCAAGTACAAACTTATTCAAATATATACTCAGCATGTAATTTATCAATATTATGCCTAGTGAAAATGGTCACATATTCTGCCTATTACTGGCTTTCTTCGACATCCCTAATGCTAATGGTGTCAGCCAGTTACTCCGCTGTGCGAGGCAGAGATCATTGTCACACTGGTCAGCCTGTTTATACGTTCAAACACTACAAAACAGCCAGATGAGACAATGGAGTGTTAGCACCTTCCTCGTAATTTGAGAAAAGTCCTCTCGCTCACAAGCTTTTCTCTGTTGTCAAAAAGCTTTTCTGCAGGAAATAATGTTGTAATACTGTAGCAAAGCTCAGTGCATGGGCTTCTTCTAAAATAATTGAATTTAATTGATTCATAACTGATTTTATTTTAAACAAATCCTAGTTCAGTCACTTTCTTACAAGCACTACGACTCGTGTCCGAGCGGGGTGGCCCGCAGCCAGGCACCAAGGCCTGTTTACCAGTGTGGTCTGGAGACAGCACAGAGGACCAGGCCATCAAGTTCCTGTCCTGTGTCCTCCAACGCCTGCTGAGTATGTACTGGGTTTGGATGTGTCTTTTGTACCCTTTAGGAGCTGACAGCAACTGTGATTTTTTTTTTGTCTCCATCCTGTCTCACCTTTCTGCTTCATTAGGGCTTACTATCCTTAAGACACCTAGATAAGGAGATAAAAGAATGTCTTCTGCTCTTGCCCAGGTGTGGTCTATTCCTGGTTTAGGCTGCCCCTTGTTTTTCTAACCACGGTGTCCTAAAAAGCTGCAGGTGGATGTGCAGTATCTTGATAACCTGCTAATATAGAGGACACCTGCTATTCTGATACCCCTTCCTTCTGGCACTTCCACATCTCAACCCTCCCATTCATAACTTGTTTTTTTTCAGTTTTAAATTAGCTTTCTGCAGTGCATCATTAGTACTGCATCCTACCTGGATAAAAAAAAGAGAAGTGTATATTAAATAAACAGACTACTGGGTTTTCTGTCTTTCTGCCAGTGCGGAAGTTTCACTCAGTGCTGCACTTTCATGCAAATCTTTTCCAAGTTTAACTGATGCCAGAGTGTAGGTAAATGCTATAACAGTTGCACTCAGCACTGTCAACTGTTCTGGTATCAAAGCATTACAGCAGCAGTCACCTTTCAGTTGCACAATGTAGTGCATTCCTGCCATGCTCTTGGAACAGCCAGACAAAACACATTCAAAGTTTGATTTAAAGACTTAGCCTGCATTTTCTTGACTAAAGCCATCAGTTCTCATTCTGTACTTGTTGGCCAACATTAATAACAAGGCTCTGCCTTCCTCACAAAATCCCTACCCGTACCTGAACTAAAGTTACATTTATTTTCCTTCCCTGACTAAAGATATCCCACTGTTTCATCTTTTTTTTTCTTTTCTGCACGCCTCTTCAGATTTTGGAGAGCAAGCTCAAACATGATCTACTTGGCATAGCTCTAAACAATAAGGGACTGGTACCTGCAGCCTTTGCCAACTGCAGAGTGACTCTGCCAAGACAACTTTTCTTTCAGTTAGCACCTACAGAAATTGCTGCACCTCCCGAGCTCTATGGGAGCACACTCACGTCCAAGACATAACGATACAAAGAGCATTCTCGTATAAAATGTCAGGTGACTGTAACCCAAGAGACCAATCTTCCAGTTTACTTCTCTGCCATATTGCCAAGAAATATCTTAGACTCCCTGCATCTCAATACTGAGCCCAAGACATTGAGACTGCATCCAGATCCTATTGAGCTCCTGGTCCCTAATAATTCGCCTCTCCATTCATTATTCCATTGCTTCGAATTAGCTGTCATCAGCTTCAAAAAATCTCTGCTAGCTCACATTTTTGATATGCTCAGAAGAGAAAATGATCTCAAACATTTTGGAAAAGATGCCCAAATCTAGATTCTTGGGCCTGATTTACACTCGCATCTGGAAGCTGAACTGGGAAGCTGAAGGGAATCTGAGCGACTCAGTAAAGAGGTGCTAAAAAAAAAATCAAATTGGGAATTCAAAATTGAATTTTTTTCTTTTGGTTCTAACTCAGGACACACACTATCAAAAAGATGAAACATCAACTCAAGGGTTATTAAGAAAAGCATTCATGTTTAGAAAGAAGTCATATGATGCAGTTTGAAGTACTATAGAGCCCATAAACTGCAATCTTCAAAGCAGTAGCAGACAGTAGGTTAGAGGAAAAGATCATAAAAAGTGTAACAAAATTACGAATAGCTGCTCCTTAACTATTCCTTGTGTACATATCTGATACAACGTAAGATTATCTAAGTTGTTACTATTACCACATTTCATCTCTCTCTGCTTGATTGATTTTTCTGCTGCATTTCATTCAAAAGAGGGCAGTATCTCTGGGAAGATGTGTTTTTATTCTGTGATGGGTAGTAAAAATCCGAGGATTTCTCCCCTGATTTTCTACAGGCACAGGGTCATGTATAAGGAATCACAAAACAAGTAAGAGAGCGAGCTTGCAGTGCACAAGCTTTGAATACCCCTGGTTATATGTTTCAAAGAAACCTGGGCTTCCATGCTGACTACAGAAACTTCAGCCCCCATCTCTCCATCTCAGCCACGGCAACCATAGCTCACTCTGGACTGCTATTTATGGAGGGTGTCTCTCCAATAAAAGCTTCATAAGAAAAGACATACAATGCCCTTAACAGACAGCTGAGGGTCTCCTCTTGGTAATAAGAATGCTTTGGAAATAAAAGGATTTTAGCCTCCTTTAATGCCTTTGAATTTTAACATAATAAATCAACCTATTCTTCTGATAAGCACTAAAAAAATAAATCAGTATCTCAGAGGGAAAAAAGAAATTCAGTCAAAAAGACCTGAACTCCAGTCTGAGCCACTCCAACCAGCACTTCACAGCAGGCTGACCATTTTGGTAGCGTCTTCAAATGGGTACTGTTGTATTTCACATTCATTTAACTCCCTGCTGGGGTTTGTCCTCATGCCCTTGATTTCCCTCCTCTGCAGCTAGAGGTAACACTGGCCAGAATTAGCCAACCCAGGAAGCAGATGGTTTGGAGCACATCAGACTGACACTCAGTTTGTCAAAGCTATTGGATGCCAGCAGTCCTCAGCCTCATTGTTCTAAGAGCTGGCAAAAAAAAAAAAAAAAAAAAAAAAGCCCCCAAGAAAACAATCTAAAAATAAGAGAATTACAAAGGATGACAGTTAAAGGTAAAGTATTTCTTGTACAGGGTAATTTCCATGCAGAATAAGTTCCTGAAGAGGGACATTAAGCAAAGAATGCAACTATGTTCAGGAGATAAGTAGGCAATTTTCTAAAGATGAAGATGGTAGGCGCATGGAGAAAGGAAAATAAAGCAAAGGAAAAGGACACACTCATCATTCAATAGCCTCTTTTTATGAGTGTTTCACACTTCTGTGAAACACAGATAGTAACAACAAATTTCACCGCGAAGAAACAGCCTCTAACGACTAGGGGCAAACCTGCTAAGGACTAACAACCCCTCGGTGCCTGCAGAACACCACACACCCTGCTCTGAAAGAGGAGCCTCAGGAAAGGCGAGCACAGGAGGCTCAGCACACCGCGATGGGGCGCAGTGGCCCTGCCAGCCCCTGGGCCCAGCACCTCGCAGGGATGAGGAGCAAACCCGTGGCAGGCCCACAGGCACCGCTGCCTTCAGAGAGCCTCCCAGTACAGCAGTGCACTTACCAGCCACCCGGGCCTTGCTCCCAGCACCACCTCCGCCTCTTTCGGCTTAGCAGCCGCTGCAGTGGACCCTCGCGAACACCGTGCTGCCACCCAGGAGCCGCCAGGGCGGCTGCTCCCCCAGGGAAGGCGATTGGGAGCCAGGGCTGACCCCGGCGCGGCAGAGCCCTCACCGAGCAGGCAGCGTGCCTCAGAGCCTGAGCCCGGCCTCCAGCCGTCCATCAACGCTCCCGGGCAGGGCGAGCAATGAGCCAGGCCTGGGGTCCATGCAGGGAATCCAGCCAGGGGCAGAAAGTGCCAGAACCCAGCGCCCACCCGGCAGCCGTGGGCAGAGGGGCTGGGAACGAGCACGCCCACAGCTGAGGCGATGAGGCGGGAAGAGGCCCCAGGTGAGGCTGCTCAGGGCAATCAAAGTGCCGCTCCTCACCCCCACACACACCTGGAGCTCAGGCCCCTGACAAGGCCGGTGAGGGCAGGCGAGGCCTGGTGGCGCAGTCCCCCAACAGTTAACATCTGCACCCAATCCATGAGGAAAAGCAAAAAAAATAAAGTCAAAAGAGCTTAATCCCAGCATCTGAACATCAGCCAGAGAGAGATCCAGATACAATAACAGTCATTTATGGAGAAAACTCTGGCAAAAAGCAGAATCTGGATTAAGCAAGGCAGATATTGAAGTCTTCAGTGCTCTCTGCTTCAACAAGTTTAAGCATCCTTCCTGTCTCTGCCTGAGAAAACCAGGACTTGCCTGCAGCAGGACTGCACACGCCAGGGCACAGCAGTGGGGAAGCACGCAAGGAAACAACAAGCAGGAGCTTTGGGGTGCCAGGCTCATCTCCCCAACAGCACAGTGGTCTACAAGAGCTGCAGCCTCCTCTCCATCTGTCTGTTTGAAAGATTTCTTCCTACCTAACTACTAGTTGGCTGGCCGTAACTCCAGCACTTCAACCTCCCCAGTTGGGACTGAAATTAAAATTTGGATTTCAAATTGCCCTGCTAAACTCATGAGAACCATCTGCCATTTGTTACAGCTAGTTTAACACTCAAAGACATTTCTGTAGCCAGAACATTTAGTGCTGAAGGAGCACCAACAGTTAATAGAAGTCTTCATCTTGCAGTAGGTGAACAAGGTTCAGGATCTGGCAGCCGGTGGAAGAGAAAGATTCCCTCTCTTGCACAGGCAGACCTAAGATCACGTTTGTGTGCAACTCTAAGGGTCAGTCCCACAATGTACTTGCAGTGCTCAGTCTCACACAATACATTTTTGTGGTGGGATTGCTACCCAGGCAAAAAATCCACTAGAACAACTGTTCTTCCCAAAGTTGCTCAGTTCATAAAAAAGGTCTTGTTAATGTATTAAGCAGAGATAAAAGAAAGTCAGAGGCATTTGGTAGGGAGGAATTTAACTACAGAGATTTGCATCAGTTAAATATGCAATCGATCCTGTTTACAAACTGCTATGTATCTGGCACCATTCATAAATCATATTCTGTTTCTTCCCCTTAATTGCACTGACTGTGCTAACAAAATTAGGAGAAGAGCCTAACAAAACAGAAATAGCAGATTATTTTGAAAACAAAATTAGCAGCCTGAGGTACTGTGGCATATTGCTGAGAGAAAGCAGGTGGTCACAGGCAGCTCTGAGCCTCAAAAGGTAATGACTACCTATGTGCTGTGCTGTAGGGCTTGGTTCTACTTTGATGAAATACTCTGTCTACAAGCTGGCACCACACATTTGTTTTCAGAGCAATTAAAATCTACAGTAGATCAGAAAACACCATTTTTATGAAAACCCACAGAAGGAAAATAATTTACACACCTTTTGTACATAAGCATAAGGATTTTGTCCTTTGGGCAAAAACCTCATTATTTTTCATTTCATCCCATTTGGACTTCTTTTTTACCTTAACAGAGGTGTAAAAATTTAACTACCACTATTTGGTTACATCTAACAAACTTCATATTGCATAGACAGATGCTGTGAAGGTGTTACCATCTATTATCGAAGGTGTTATTATCTGCCTTTCAAGGTAACAGATTGTCCTGTGAGCTGTGCTCATGCAGCTACCAATTTTTAGTGAGCCACTGCAGTACAGTGAATGATTCATTAATTGGTATCAAGGATAAGATGAAGTTAAGCCTCATCTGAGGGCACAAAGATAGACTGAGATAACCATGTTCCATAGAGAGATTTTCTGAAAATTAAAATATCATGTCTATAAAGCTTACTCATCAACAGTGAAATTCACCACTTGGGAAAAAATTCCACTTAAAAATTCATCTGCATGATTTGTCAAATACTGTACAACTCATTTTCTATGATATTTAGGCATTTTCTAGAATCCAGGGAAATGGTGCTTCAGTCTCCCCATAGATCTTCTTGTCATTTTTGCACTGCAGAACAGTATTTTGTAGTGCTGCAGTACCCTTATCCATACTTACCACTACAGTGTTAAAAAAAAACCTTCATGCTTGCAGGTTTATAGTTTATCTTTTCAACAGACCATTCCATCTAGGATCCCCTTGTCGCAGGAAATGAAAGAGCCTTCCTTGTGCCCACTGAAAGCCTTAGTGGTAACACCCCAAAAAAAGAACCAAGTGTTCTGCACCCACATACAAGGCAACCCCAGGTCATTCTGTTTTACAAGATCCCCCCAAAGACAGTTCTTTACAATACCTCCTGGTATTGCTGGTGTTAAACAACTCATCTCACTCATTTTCCAAAGAAATATTCTGTGTAAGTTTAAGGTTGGGCCACAGCTCTTTAAAGCCTTGTCAACCCCTCTTCTCTTTCTCTTCCTACATCTTCCACCCCTGTATTTTTATCATGTTCCCTAATAGTCTTAAGAAAAATTATCATTTTAGCTACCTGTTCTAAATTGCTCTGACAAGGGGCAGAGGTGTAAACAAGAGCACGTTCCCCACTGTAACACAAAGAAATAACCAAGCACTTCCTACACCTACAGAAATAGTTACTAGGGCAAAAATTAAATTAATTTCTTTAAGCTCAGTCTCTACCTCCCCTAAACCAGAAATATTTAAACCTAACCATTTAGAGAAAGAGCATGCAAATATTAAGCAATATCAAAAGTGAAGTTTGTCCATAATTGGAAAAAGCAACTTGGGTGCAAATGGAGGAGCCTGAAGCGGAGCAAGCGAGGCAAGTCATTCTGCTGTGCCTTTATCCAGTTCCTCTGGCAAAGAGGGGAAAAAATAAATCTCTAATTATAGTCTCCAATAGAGTATTAAGCATTTTCATATTGCGCATCTCTAACAAAAAAGTGTTCTGCTGTGCTAATTATTTTTTTCAGGAGTCCCCTTGCTCTTGCATCTTGGGGACATGTGGTGTCACAGCACACCAGGCCTCGAGCTGTGGCATCTCTTCCACGCTGCTTGTCCTTTTCCCTCTCCCTCACAGCACACAGAGCAGAGCTAAGTTGCTGTTCCTCAGCGATGTCTCCCCCTCTTCCCTGCCCTGAATTACACTCTGCATAAAAATTCAGCCCTGGTCTGTCTCCCACTGTGTGAAAAGTTGCTGCTTTTAATCTTAATTTCTCAGCAATCCTTGCAGTTAATGCTCACACACCACAGCATTTCACTGGCAGTAAAAACTAACCTCTCCCTCTAATCTACATTTCCAGTGTAGCTCTGCTCCTCCTGGCCTGTCCTGAGGGGCACACGTTGCTTACTTTACATTTCTGAACAGCCTCGTTTTACTGCAGTCACCTAATGACCGAGGTCAGAGAGCACCACTGAGCATTACCTGCACAGCATTGAAGCTGTACCCACAGAAGTTGGAAGCCTGGAATATTCCTCTTGCTCAATAAAACACTGGTATTACTGGCATGGTCCCTGCGGAGCACACAACAGAGTATTTCATTGCTGCACACAGAGCAGGAGGCAGGTAGGTATTGCCTCTGCTAAGGCACATCAAAGAGCATTTTTGGCCAAAAGGTATTCCCTCCCACTGCCGCTGAGAACAGTTCTGGCTGTGGCACAAAGCAGGGGGTATGTGTGTTTTTATTATTACATCACTAGGAACCTTTGAGGAACACTAGGGGTGTTCACAGAAGAAACAGAGAAAATGAGAGTGTCCAAGTCCTGCACGTGCTGGTTGCTGTTGTGCAAAGTTCTTGTGCACCATGTGAAGGTAGAAAGAGGACAAAGCTTTAATTCATGAATTGCTTGCCTGTCAGAAAGATATTAAACTTATGAACAGACTGTATGGCCCCAGAGTCTGAAGCTTCTTCTACATTCTTTATTCTGCTTGAGGAGTACTCATTCATACAGGAGCTTCAGTAGGATTACTTACGAGAGACAGTGCTTCTCAGTTCTGCCCACATAGGAAAGCAAGACTGGACTTTCCCTCTTGGATAGAGAGGGGCAAAATCAGAGCACCTGAAAAGAATATTCAGTGCTCAGAGAACACAGCTGGCAAAGTCAAGAATCAGCAATATTTCTAGCATTTTCTTTTACTCTGTATTTATTCCAATTCTATGGATACAGATCAAATGAGTATTCATTATTGTTTCACCTGCTCTGAAGATGGAACTAAAACTGCCTATAAAAATGGCTTGAAAAGCCCTCTAATGCTACTAAGATGCCCACTAGACTTGTGCTTAAATTTAATCTGTAGCTTCTTACAGAAGTTTCTTCCAAAAGTTTCAAAGAGGTAACACTCTACACCAACTGTGCATTCGTTTTTTTTCACACTGGTAACTAAATTTGCTGCTTTCTTCAATGCTGACAAAGGTCATCTGAACAAATGGCCAGATTGCAAGAAGCACTGGAAACTTTATGATTAGTTGCTTCTCCAATGCATGCTGATCAATGCCAGCAACCCCTCTGTAAAGAAGCCTGTATCACATAAGCAGCAATATCATTTATTTTGCAGAACTGCCAAAACTACACTCGTTTCAATGAGGACAATTGAGTAAGACAGGTCCACCTTCTCCATCGCTCTAGTTCCCTCAGCACCTCACCTTTTGTAAAACAGACTGGAGACCCTAATTCAGCAAAGCATTTTGTCATACACTGAAGTTCCACTAGAATCAAAATACTTCATTAAATCAAGGCCTCTGTGGTTAATGATTTCTGTACCACTGAGAGGAAAGCTGAAAAAAACTGTTATTTTTTCAAACACAGGCAAATATTTGAACATAGTTCAACAAAAAAAAGCATCAGTGCAGAGCAAGATCTGACATTGAAAGCATTATCACTGGCCTGAAATCAAACTGACAACCTTTAAATCAGACTTCATCTGATCTTCAGACCATGAAGAAATACTTCTTCCTTCATTCATGTACGGCATTAAAAGACTGGAAGCCCAGAGATTTTACTTAGCCTGGTGGACAACGCAACCGAGGTCAAGCAGTGACACAAGTGTGTCTTCATTGCATTTGACTGAAGTTCAATAAACTTCTGTAGATACAACTGTCAAAGGCAGGGATGCTGTTAACAATTTCATGAAGGCAGAGCACTCGGTGAGATGAAAGGCAGCTGCCAGCTTGCAGCCACAGGACTCTACTGTTGCCAACAATAAACGGAGACAAAATTATTGATTAGTGCTTGTTATCCAACTGGTTTGTCTAAACTTGGTAGATCTTAAGAATTACACTTAACAGAAAGAGGTCATCTTCTCCCCTCTTCCCCCTCATCCCATCCAGATTATAATACATGAAATTAACTAAATAGTCAGTGGAAGCTTACAAATTTGGGGGGGCCTCAGAAGCAGTTTTCAATTTAACTATATGAAACGTGCATGATTTGATCCAGCTCATTTAAATGAGCTCAACAGGAGAGTCTGCTGGTATAAAATAATTTGCTTGGGAATGAAATCTGCCCCTATCCTTCAGCAGTCCTGTCCCTCTCCATATCCATGTACACTTCCTTAGCTGTGTACACAGTTGCTTTAAGTAACAGAATATTATCTGAAAATCCATTAAAGCCACAATACATGAAAATGAATTTGCGTATGCCAGACCCTCTGCAAGATCTCATTTCCAGACATTCAGTAGTTTCCATGCAAGGGCAGGTAAAACAAATTCAAACCAACAAATTCATGCTGGTTTGAATATTCAAAAACTGTTCTTGAGCACTTGTGCAGATGCTGCAAATAAGAAGTGGTTTTGCTCTGTTTTAAGAGAAAGACATTCCTGTTACAATTCCATGGCTGGAGGGCAGTTGAAATCCATGTAAATAAGTAGCCCATTTGTGCTCCTAGTATTTAATCCATCTTTTAACTAAAAGTACTATAGTACCTAGTAAGTACTCATTAAGTAGCAGTATCAAAGATATTTCAGAACTGTTTGCTTCCTATTATTCCTCAGAGCCTCCATCTAGCCCCCACAGGCACCAAGACGAAAGAGGACTAACAGGAAGGTATAATAACTATTGTGAAAAACAAAAATGAAACACCAAAATCAACAAGCTACAGAGCATCCAGCATCCCTTCCCATGGCAGCAAGGATTCCATCATGGAATTCCAGCAGGAATTTCAGCATTATCTCCTGTATGAAAGACACAGTGCTGTGAGCAATTGAAGACCAGTGGAAGTGGAAAGGGGGAAGAATGACAACTCAATGGGATAATACAAACAGGTCCAGATATTTTAGTAATAATCAGTCAGTGGTGCAAAATTAACTGTAAGCTATAGAGGATGTTGTATCCAGGATTCATTTTTACTCTGCTAAAAGTAATGCTTGGGCAATAAATTTCATTTTGCATCCAGTAGTAAATACCACTACGATTTACTGTAATTTCAAACAGAAGTAAGCAGCTGACACAGTGATATGTACCATCATTTGAGCATAAATTCATAGCAACATTTAATCAGCCATTTGTTATAGAAGGATATTTGCCTGCTGGATTGCCTTTAATCAGTACTAACAGAATTAAAAAGAAACATATTTTGAAATGGAGAGGAAATTAGATGTGCCATTAAACTGTTTCTCTCTCATGCTTGAGATTTTGTGACTGCAGTCACATCTGATGTGCCTAAAGGTCCATCTCAATTTTCTTTCCTGTCAGTGGGAGACTTTGCTTCAAGGATACTGGATCAGAACAGAACTGGAGTAGGCTTTTGTTTTTATTTTTTTTTCCCTTTGAAAGCTCAGCACATGGTTGCAGTGGGCCCCATGGTAGATGGCACTGCACACTTCCCCATCATTAACTCTGTGCATTCCTTTTATCCTTCACTTTTGGGGCTTTGCAACTCAAGGGCAATGCAAAAAAAGTAAATGGATGTTTTCTCTCAACAGCATAAGATTTATTTAATTGCATTAAAAAAAAAAAAAAAAAAAAAAAAAGATTGAAATTAGACATAAGGTAAAATACCTTAAGAGATTTTCAAGTATTGTCTTAGAATACTTTCAGACTTGTTAAAAATACTTTGGAAAAGCTGAGAGATTTCTCTATGTCCAACTAAGCACACAAGATATGAAAGAACACTATTTCTAACCCTTGTGAGAGGAACTGGACAAAAATTGTTCAGACATAGGTAGATTATCCCCCTTGAATTGTTCTGGGAGTTCATGCTCTGACTCTACTGACAACTCAAACTGAAGCACTGATAAAATCACAACTCTAAATTATATATAGACACACAAGCAGTTTAATGCCAGTAAAAAAGGAATAAAATCTTCCAGTCTTTTCTGCCCCCACAAACAAATCTCAGTGTTAAAAAGCAAACCAAAATAATAAGTGATTAATAGTCACACCAAACCAAAATAATAAGTGATCAATAGTCACACAACTCCAATGGTGTTTTCAAAGCAACGGTAACCTACTAAATTATTCACGAAATGTTTGTTGCTGGTTAAAGGGTTTATTGTTAAAAAAACCCAAAGCAGCCAACTTGAAAGCCACCAGAATCTGTGTGAACTCAACAGTATAAGGGCTCTGGAGACCCTGGCCATGATCCTGCTCCGCAGGTGCTCTCCCACACCAGCCTGCACTAGCTCCTCTGCCTCCCTCCCTCTGCATTTCTCCCTGGGTAAAAAGGAACATTTGCTTCCTTTGAAAAGTGCTACCTACAAACGTGCACCGAACAAAGCTGTATGACCTACCAGTGCCTGGTACAACAAAATTACATCAGTCCCAAAACCACAATGAAAACAACTTCCATGCCTATATTCCTGTTATCTGTCACACTCCTAAAATTACATGTTTTACCCATAAAACAAATCACATGTGTTCCACAGAGAATTCCTGTGATAGGATTTCTTAAAGCAATACAGCATTACAAGTTCAGGTCCCTTATGCAAAGACCCTATGTATGTCTATAAATATTTAATCCAACTGAAAGCTGTCAAATGATACCTATGCCTGTAAGCATCTCTGCACTGTATTTTTGTCTCACAAGCCACATGTCACTAAAAACCAAGAATTCTTGAGAAAGTTCACCTGGGATGATACTCACATCAAACTCTAGGAGAAGCAGCAGCATTTCTTCCACTTACTGCCATGAGAAACTTGCTATACTGTAGGTTTTATATTTTGTGTGTGTGTTTATGTATTTGACA
The DNA here is from genome assembly GCA_028020825.1 of Podargus strigoides. NCBI lineage: Eukaryota > Metazoa > Chordata > Aves > Caprimulgiformes > Podargidae > Podargus > Podargus strigoides. The sequence goes on from CM051628.1 coordinate 23,321,188, forward strand.
TATGCAATACCACATCTTCATTACACATACCCTTACATCACTCCAACTTGTATATAGGGAAGGATCCAAGTAATACCAGAGTCCAATAAAATCATTTCTTGATCTACAGTACCATATAGCTTAACTGACTTTATACAGCCTTTTTGGCAGCAGTACATCTACTGTAGTTTAGTTCGTATGCCACTTTCAAGGCTCCAATATTTCAGCACGATTGCAAATTAATGAGATAGGTCGTCTCTGTTACAGAGATAGCAGCAATCTGTAAAAGGGTATTAGAGAAGGAGTAATTTATTGGCTCATGAAGGTTCCAAGTGAGCAGTCACATCAGCATGACAGCAGGAGGTCAAGAGACTCATTAGCCAGCAGTTATAAGATATGCAACTTGGGATTTCTATAGTAGCAGGGCATACATGCAACATCCACTTCAGCAACTGCAGTTACTGGGGCGCTCACTTTGGCATTAACTTGGCCTGTATTTCCCAACCCACCTGAAGCCTGTAAGCACCCACTTGTGGGGGTGGCTCATTGCTGGGTGCCTACACTCTGTTCTAAATATCCAGCTTTGTTTCATACACTGCTATATTAAAAAAAAATTTTGTCTAGTAATACTGTGGGACAGAAACAGTGAAAACAGCAGAGGTGAACATCTGCTGTCCTCCTTACCTGGGTAAGTGATCCTAATGGCACCAAGAGAACACTAACCTTAGCTTGGCTGATGCAACCATCAGGGATGGATCTTGTTAATACCTGAGCTCATGTTTTCAGTTTGAACAACAAAGGAAGCACACCCTGAGTTTGAAATTTGGCAGTGAGGACAAGGGGAAGGGAAGGCAGATGATGGGTGAAAAGGGGACAAAATGTGTGTGCGTAGGGCTGGAGAAGAGATAGAGCAGCAAGGCAGAACTACAAAATGCTTGTTCTCAGACTGAGGAGAAAGAGTGTCGAAAGCTTTCACCTCGGATAAAAATCTAACTGTATGACATGGTGCAAAACTGAATAAATTAACAAAAACTGAGGTGTTGGATCCTGATAAAATAAAGTGGCATAGCTCCACTGGTCCTTGCCGTTTTACACCCACTGAGGACAGCTCTAGCTCGTTTTACAACACCTGCACTTTCAAAGGAATAAAATCTGCAGCCAGTCTAAAACTTCTTACTGCGATTCATTCACACGGGGGAGAAAAAATGTCCCAAATAACCTTGCAGACATACACAGTTCTTGTACGGAACAGCAAGGCCAAGAGGGTGACCAGGTATCTTGTTTAAATTGGATTAAGGTTTGGCTGGAATTTCTTGTCTCTCCTACCCCTCCCTTTCTGGTCAGACACCTCGCATCCTTTGTCTATGGAACAAGGGATTAAAGCAATGACATACAAGTATTTTTGTCTAAATCAGATATGTAGAATGCAATAATTGCCTCTGAATGTGCTTCATGGCTGATATCAGCAAACACCTTACTTATTAATTGAATTTCTTCAAATTAACTGTATCAAAGCCTAATACATCAACTCTTATCACAACTGCAGCACTCCAAGACTTCAACATTATTTCTAATTAAACACATGGGTACCTATATGCAAGAGAAAGAACATGAGCTCAGTTATTTTCATAGATTTCAGATGTTCCTTAAATTTTACAAGATGTTGTTTTTCTTAATCACTGGGTTATTTCTCATTAAGAGCTGATTTATTTTTTTAATCAGAAACATCAGATATTGCCTTCCCTTACAAGTATTTTGGCCTATTTTTGGTCTAACCTAAAAATGGCAGTGCCAGACTAGCACAAAAATCAGAGTGAGAGCAGAATAGTGATCAAATCATGAGTCCAATACTAAGCAGATCTAGGAAGGTTTCATTCAGCTCATACCTGTACACTGTTGGACAAAGCACTGTGCTACACAGCCCTGTGGTGTGACTCCACACAGCTGTCCCACGCTCCTCATCCTTTTCATAAATGTATAGGGCAGCAGACTCGGACAAACTGAAGGGACAGATGTTGAGCAACTGCAATATATAGGGAAGATATGTGAATGAGCCAGTAGGAAAACATTAACTAGAGGAAGTTACATTTAAAAAAAAAAAAAAAATGTAGTGATCAATGGGTCTGAAATAACTGCTTCATCTGCTCCTGAAAATCTCATTCCCACTGGCAGCACTGCACAACCAAGGGTGTTTGAAAAGCAAGGAAATAAAAAATAAAACCTCTCTTTTATCAGGACAGATGCTGGCCAAAAGCTGGAGAGCCTCAACCAGAACAACAGCTGGCTTAGCATCCCAAGCCTCTGTTTTTTATTGAACTGACTCTAAAAGCAAACATGGCAAGTTCTCCTCTCTTCTAATTCCATTAGAAGAAGAAAAATGTTCATTGAAATTTATAAACATAGCCTTGAAGTGTAACAAACTTTAATAAATGAAACCTATAAGGATAATGAGCATTTCACTCTCATTTTGCCAAATGATCAGAGACATCAGCCCTCCACCCTCTCCCCCACTCGTTTCTCTTTTAGGCCAAGCCCTGGAGTTCAGTGTTTGAAGAGCCATTTCACCCATGTTCTTTAGGGTGGTTCCAGTGAATCCCCAAATCAGTAATTAATATTTAAATCAGTAGAACTATGTGTAATTATTCCAAAACAGTTGTATGTATTATCCTACATATTAGGATAAATTATTAGGATATTCATAAAAAAAAGGAACCTAGCAAGTTAGACTCGCCATCATTTTAATAAATACCCACGTGACCACTTGTGAGCGTCACCAGAAAACACTTGTAGTGTTTGCAGTTACACATTTCCTTATCTTGATCCTTCAGTAACAGCACAGTAAGTTTTTTAATTAATGCAATGCTAACAAGTAACATATTCCTCTCTTTTAAAACCAGCCTGGGTGACCTTTCTGTGCCCACAACTGTGAATCTAGGTCGATCGCTTCAAGCTGAGATACTGCTCCCAGTCAGAAACCAGCAAACATAAATGGACTTCTGTGGCCTTTGAATAACAGCCAAGATGCAAACTTGGGGGAAATAAAAAATATCCCAGTGACGTAGGAGATGGGTACTGCCATGTGGTGGATTTCTTGTTTTTCTTTTACTTTGCCTCCAGCACTGCATCATAAAAAACACATTTCCATTTTCAGCTTTCCTATGCAAGTAAACCAGGGAGGGATTTTTGTTGTCTTCTCTACAGGTACAGAGCTTAACCCAAGCCAGAATTTACCGAAGCAATGAGAGTGAGTAATTGTACCTACACACATTTGCTTTGTATCCTTCCAACATCTTGTTTAAAAGAATAAATGGCAAAACAGTCCTACCAAAATGGTCTTAAGTATGCACATAACTCTATACATGTTTGTACAGAGTCACACAAAACCATACCAACATAGGTACCATGCCAGATATGCCAACACACATACAGAGTAAACAAGTTTTAAGGCTGTGTCTTAATAATAACCCAAAATAAGACAGTGATATGATAATGTAGTCAGATCAAGTTGAACCACAATCCCTTCAAGTATGTGCTAGTGATAGATGGCCTTCAAATTGTCAGACTTCTAAAACCACAATTTCTGGCCAACGCAGGCATTCTGTCAGGAGTCTCTTCTCCACCCCCAGCCCTCATGTCCTTTCTCCTTTTTCTCCTCCTCCCACACCACGTACTTATACCCACTCCTCTCTCTGACGACTTGTCATCACATTACCTGACTTACTTTCATCTTCCTTTGTACCACATTCCCCTTCCTCCACATTGTAACAGAGGGATATCTTTCCAGTATATGGAAGGAACAGAGATAAAACCTCCTTGCTCAGGGTGTCATACCATTTGACTATTCCAAATTGCACTACCAGGCTGTGCCTTTTACAAAGCTCAAAGAACCAGACCTGGAGCCCAGCACGGGAATTGAATATCCATTTCCTGGAAAGGTCAGTCCTCCTGGAGGACCCTAGTAGGTCACTCTGCCTTCTCCTGAAATGAGGGTAGACACATAGATGCTGACCTGGGCTTCCCACCAAAATAAAACCGAAGGTGACCTGAAGAAGAGTTCAGGCTTTGCATCCATACAGCTGGCTCACACGTTTCTTTTGAAAGCCAGTGGAGTGAGCGTGCGTGAAATCTGAGAGAACTTCTGGCAAGCCTAGCTCTCACAGTGTGTTAAGCACTCACCCTCTCAAAGGCTGGCCAAGTAACCCTGAGGTACAAATCACTTTCTCACTCAACTGTTGTCATCTGGAAGGTTGATAAAAGACAGCATACTGAAGGAATGCCATATGCTAAACCCTCTTTCTCCCTTATTTTTTATTCATCATTGCATCTGAAAGAAGCAAGTCAAAACCCAAATTGAGGCTTTGAGGCTGCACATACATAAACATTTTAGCAGACCAAAAAGAGCCCTCCATATGTATTAATATTTTGTGCCAATAGTTCTATTCAGAAATGCCAGGTAAATCACAATTCACTGTCCTTCAAGCCATACACACATATATGCTGTCCCTGTCCTAGATAGCAACTGTATCCTGGCTGCTTTCCGGCTCAACTTTAAGCATACATATGCTGCAGCTATCTCTGCTTCCATACATTGTATAGGTTTGGGTTTTATCACATTTTCATGGAAATTCAGTTCAGTGCTCAATTTGCCCTTATTTAAATGCTAATTTCAGTGAAGTGGTTTAACAAAGCAATTATGAAAAGAAAAAGCTCTAATCTTCCACTGACTGAGGAGGGAAAAGCTCAGAATGTGGGAGACAGATTAACCATGTAAATGCAATATAAGCACTCTGTTTCATACTTAACACATTTGGTTGATAAGCGATTCGGTTACAAAGGTGACAGTTCAGCCTCCTTTACTAAATATATAACACCAAAGAATCAACAAAACACTAACACCTCATGCAACCTTTAATAATTATGCTTAGCAACCTCTCTTGTTTTCTGTACTTAACACTCCCATTTGTTTTCCTTCTTAATGTCTGTTTATCCATTTTATTTATTCTGTCTGTAAGATATCATCAGACACCTTAGAAAGCATTTTTTGCTATAATTGTAGTTAGTCAAGTGCCACAATTTTAAGTGGTTTAATGTTAATTCCACCTCTCTCCTCCACCAGAACTGCAATAGAAGCTGACAGTGCCACGCAGTTCAGGATGCTTCCACCTACTAGCATCAAAATGCACTAGTTCTACCAGCATTCCAAAGCCTCTTTGGGCAGAAATTAAACATGAACATCCAACTTACAATAATATATTTCTTAGGGCAAGGGAAGACAGAGGAAATGAGTGATGCAAGGGAGTTATCAATCTGGTACTCACTTCTTGGATAATCCACAGTGCCATTAGAATTTGCAACCTCTTTCTGCTCTTGGGAACAGGTAACGTGACTGACAAATCTCTGAGATACTGTCAAATGCTCAATCTTATGCCTCTGAATCTGTGGAATTTTATTAAATCCTTTGTACATTCAACTTTTATGCCATTGTTGATTTATGAGCTTCAAATACCAACTTTTTATTTTCTAAAGTTCTCTTCTTTGAGAGACCTGTTACCTCTTTTTAAGAACTTCCTCACTGACTTTCTGTCATCTCTTCAACTCTACCCAATGCTTTCCTGATTTCTCTCAAGTGTGTTGCCCCAAGGCTGTATGATCTGTAGGGACAGGGCGAAGAAGGACGAGAATAAAACAAGGGAAGCTCCTCCCCACAGACAGAATCCAAGGGCTGAAGGAGCCAGGAAGAATCTATGACAAGTAGTCAGGGAAGAGTTTTGGCCATGAAGTTAAGGCTTTCACCTTTTCGACTTATTTGCATCTGAAGAATGTCCATTAGTAACAAAAAAGCAAATTATACCAGACAATACATAATTTTTGTGAAATAATTATCACAAGAACAAATTAATTGATGGCAATTTCCAAGCTCAGCTTAGTCTTTTTTGTTTGTCGCTCCCCAGTGCATCATGAGACATCTACATGATGTGATGTTCACCAAAAGTTGATGCTACACAGTATTGCTGTAGCACAGAAAAACATAATTCTTGTGAAGCCAAAGGAATGACTCCTGTTTAAGCTAAGGCAAATTCCATGTGCAGTATAACTCTGCAGCAACTCTGTTTAACAGCAGAGAGGCAGTGGTATACAACGAAAATAGCAGGATGCAAGGACATGCATACTTTTTTCATAAGCCATCAAAAGGAAAAAATCTACACTGGAAATCTTGAGCCATGTAACCAGGTATTGATGTATTCTGTATGGATTGCAAGCAATCACTTGAGTAGCACATTCAAGGGGGAATGAGTTAAATTTCCATCACCCAGCCAATGCAAATAGTACAGCATGCAACTAGGATGCATATTTCTAACTTTTCTAAATCAGTGGGCAGCTGTGTTGGGTCTCCCTGTTGCTAAAATACACAAGCCAGTGTGGCACTGTGCCAGCTCAGTGGACTAGGAGGGCAACGTCTACGCAGGACAGCCAATGCACTGCAATTCCCAGAACACAGGGAAAAACTGCAGCTGCCAGACCTGTAGAAGTTCTTGTGCTACCCAGGGTTGTATCTTAAGAAACCAGATCTGTGATGTTCAGAGTGCGTGAAATGTACTCAGTAATTCTGGTTACTGGACATCTCCAAAAAAGAACTGTCACTCCCTTTTCCTGAACCCATCTGAGGTTTTACACAGGGAAATGTTGTTCTTCCTGTAACAATATAATGATACAATGCAGGAAAGGAAGAGCATTTGATAGAGAAGAGATGACAACAATTCAATGTAAACACAGTCACACACCATCCACCATCCTTTTGACCTATACAACCTTGTTTTCTTTTTCTGTCTGTCAACTCTTTTTATCTGTCTGGACTAGCTATCTAAGCACAACGGAAAGAAAAATACATAGCATGGCTGCAAATTAGCAGAATATGCCTGCCTATTTCTCCATGAGTGTGCATAAAGAACGAAGGAGAAGAGCTGTAGAAGAGAATGGGGACGAAGGATGAGAAACAGTCAAAATATAGTTTTTCTAAACTTAAAAATCTTATTTTTGAGACAGAAAAAGGTCAGGAAACATGCTCACTTTCATTATCCGAAGGGTGAGCAGCTCAGCCGTGCTCAGTACTCAGCTCACTGTGGGGTGGAGACACAAGTATTCCCAATACCAGCCCTAGGAAAAAGGCTCATTGGCATTTACTCACTTGGAAACATTCATTTTGACAGTCAACAGTCATCTCTTCAGAGGTTACTCCCAGGCATTATTTCTTCTGCTGCCTGAAGGCAGAAAAAACCCCCAAACCAAAGCAGCAGCACAAAGCCACAAAGATATGTACACAAAATCCACATGTGTTGGGGTACTGCCTGCAGCTGTGGGGTACTGCACCAAAGATGAACCACACCAAATGAATTCACACGAAGCAAAGCTGGCTAACGAAGAAAGCTCTTCATCCTCTCAGTCTACTGCAATCACTGTCCAGCTGGAGAAGACATTCTATGTTCTCACCAATGCAATTAAGATCTTAAAGGTTCAGAATTGATCTTTTGTCTCCACCACGCCATGAACAGTGTATGTCCTTACCAGAAACAGCAAGGACCACTTGTTAAATGTGTCCTATCCAAGAGCTGGCAGCTATGGCTAGCCAGAGTCAAGACAAGATTTCCTCATGGCACTTAATGCAGGCCTTTTGCAGGTAAACACCCTCAGGAATTGATCATGAGCATTCACTGCATACTGCAAAATACAACAAGGAAGCAAAGTCGTCAATGTTAGCAATGTTAGCAAGGTCTCAATTAAGTCTAGTTCTGAACAACAAACTACTTTTTGGAAAAAACATCAGTAGTGAAAAGTGATCAAGAGAGAAGAGCAACAACAGCAGAAGCTCACCCCAACCTTCCAATGGCAATGTGGAATATGCACTGGGTATGAGTAAACACAAGCGAACAAACACAAAGCTTTTGGACACAAGGTAGGTAGGAAAGTGGACTAAAACACCAGTTTTAAATTCCTGATCTCAGCCCAGACCCATGCTTTAGAAATTGTTCTACTCTAAAAAGCAGATTTACAATCCTAGAGCTGGGAACATTGAGTTCTGATTTAAATCAAGAATACATTTTTTCTGATGTTGACTTGAAGTTTTAAAGCTATACATTTTTAGCATGAAATTACATTACAACTTATTCAGCAAGGTCTTTATTCTTAGACAGTTTTCATTAAAATAAGGCTGCTATATTTGTTTCAAGAATACATGATAACTACAAATACAGCTATCCCTCTCTGGATTTTCGTAAATCAAAAGTTTCATTCAATACATTGACCTTTTATAACCCTGCCCTTGATTTGAGAGTAATGTCTAAACATAAACAGTAGGGAGAGAAGAGCTGAGTTTACACACAAACCCACCAAATACTAGAATATAATACCAAATCCACAAAACGTTCAACAAATTGGAACAAAACTTCAAGTTGGTCTGAAACATAAGAAAAAACACATGCTCCATGCTAAATCTTGCTTGAAGGAAATAATATCTAATTTTGATTTCACATGTTTTATATATATTGCAGGAAAACAATAGTTTTCACTTTTTAATACAGTCAGTTTGCATTTGAGTTCTCGTGTTTAGTAGAATTCAGAGCCCAAACTGAAGAGAGCCTATGTGAGCAAGGCAAAAAGTACTGTGCAAAGCCAAAGCTTGTGAGCAGTGCTACTGGGTGTGAATGCACAGTTGTGTCAGATAAACACCCAAAGTCCTGCAGTTCTGCAATTACCCTGACAAATCCAGGAGCAGGTGCACTCAAATGAAACAAGGTTTAAGGCTTTAGAACTCCAATGAAAATAAAAGACCGTTGAGGTGAGACCTGGTGGCGGCAGGGATCTGTAGAAGGAGGGAGGTGTCAGATGAGAAAACCCAAATTCCCAACAGTTCAATATTCAGTGTTGTTTGAATCAATGGTTACCCACAAAGAGATTCCACACAACACACACAACAAATCTGAGTTACAAATCCATACCCATTTGATTTAAAATAAGTGCCTTGGGACAGTAAAGCAGTCTCCCATGACAGATATTTTTTCATTAAGGTTTTCCTAAACTTTACACAGCACAGTAGGCAGAATAATTTTATTTCCAAATGAGTTAAAACAGCTTTTGATCTGGTAGAGGCACTTAATTATGATCAGAAGGGCAAGAAACTAAAATATATGTAAGTGTGCTGGGCAATTCATGTCATTTCAGCATAATTATCCTACCTCAGGGTCAGCTCAAGTCGCTCCCACAAAAGCTGACTTCCTCTGAAGTGCTATTTGTCATGGATGCTTGATTCTTAATCACCTCATCAGATCCACTGCAGCTCTGCCTATCCCTGTGATCATCTGGAAGGTTTGGGGCCCCTTCTACTGAAGTTAGTTATGAGGTGGCTCCATTCCAGCTGCTATGCTGAAAATTTCCTAAAAACTGAGAACATCTCACAGTGTTTCAGCTGATGCAGAAGAGTTCTGTGGAGCTAAAGTACTTGCAAAAAAATTACTCAAGTAATGTTAAAGAGCAAACCCTTGTTTGATGTTACAGGAACTGGGGTTGTTCAGTCTGGAGAAGAGGAGGCTGAGGGGAGACCTCATTGTTCTCTACAACTCCCTGAAAGGAGGGGGAAGAGTGGAGGGGATGAGTCTCTTTAACCAAGTAAAAAGCGACAGGACAAGGGGTAGTGGCATCAAGTTGTGCCAGGGGAGGTTTAGGCTGGATATTGGGAAGAATTTCTGCACAGAACAGGTTGTCAGACACTGGCACAGGCTGCCCAGGGCAGTGGGGGAGTCCCCATCCCTGGAGGTGTTTAAGAGTCGTGTCGATATGGTACTCAGGGATATGGTGTAGTCAAGGACTGTCAGTGTTAGGTTAATGGTTGGACTCCATCTTCAAGGTCTCTTCCAACCTAGATGATTCTGTGATTACTGAATTCTGCGAAACTCCAGAGAAGCTTTTGGACTTGGGCTCTGCATCAGCAAACTGAAGCCAACAACGCTGCTGTACCTTTGTATACTGCAGGTCATACATTCACAGTAAGGCTCCTGGTCCCTTCCTACCCTTAGTCAAGTCCTACCCTCTGTACTTTTACAAGGTTGTACTTCTAACACATTTTATAGCAGCTGGGGAGACAGCCACATGAACCACGCAGTCCTCTGTACCCACCCACCAGTACCTCAAGAAGCACAGAGTTGTTTGTGAGTGATCTTTAGATGGTAGCAGCAAGACTCACGAGAATTTCCCAGGACAGTCTGGAGTCTCACTGCCAAAACACTAGAAAACTGCACTGAGGTACCATACCTCAGTCATAATATATGGCTCAGTTTCATTTTTCCAGCTTTACAGGTAGGTCATAATTTTTAATTACAGTATTTGTATTTAAGCTCTGCACACAGCAACTAAATTTCAGCTCTGCAGTATGTGCCAGATTCTGTCTCAGCAGTACTGGAAAAAAAAAAAAAAAAGGGAAAAAAAATACCAACCAGCTGCCTACTTGTTCCCAGAAACAAGAAAACATCTATCAAGTCTTGGCAGGAGCAATTCTTATTTCTGTTTTATCTATTTATTCTCCTAAAAGCATCACTGAAACAATTCACAAGATTCATAATCCACAAGAAAAACAATTTAAACCCACATCTGTAGAAAAATATTAATTTACAGAAAACAGTAATTTACCTGAAACCTACTTAGGAAAACACTCCTGCCCCAAAAGAAGAGAAAAACATATTATTCTGTTGTTTGTGCTTTCTAGGTATAGAACTGCATATGTATAAGAAGAACATGACACAAAGCCACCAGGAGACATTCTCCAAGAAGCTGTCCATCAGATGCAAATCCCAAATCACGGAATATTCAGAGTTGTCAGGGACCTCCAGAGATCATCCAGTCCAACTCCCCTGCTCAACAGCAGGATCCTCTAGAGCACATCACTCAGGACTGCACCCAGGCGAGCCTTGAAAATCTCCAGAGAAGGAGACTCCACACATCTCTGGACAGCCTGTGCCAGTGCTCTGGCACCCTCACTGAAAAAAAGTTCTTCCTCATATTTAAATGGAACCTCCTATGTTCCAGCTTGTGTCTGTTACCCCTTGTCCTGTCACTGGGAACCACTGAAAAGAGTCTGGCTCCATCCTCCCTCAGCCCACCCTTTAGGGATTTGTAAACATTAATTAAATCACCCCTCAGCCTTCTCTTCTCCAGGCTAAAGAGTCCCAGCTCTCTCAGCCTTTCCTCATAGGGGAAATGCTCCAATCCCCCACTCATCCTCGCTGCCCTCCGCTGGACTCTCTCCACTCGTTCCCTGTCTCTCTTCAACTGGGGAGCCCAGAACTGGACAGAGGATTCCAGTTGTGGCCTCACCAGGACAGAGTAGAGGGGAAGAATGACCTCCCTTGACCTACTGGCCACACACTGCCCTGTGCAGCCCAGCGTGGCATTGGCCTTCTCGGCGGCAAGGGCACATTGCTGGCTCATGAATGATTTACTGTCTGCCAGGACTCCCAGATCCTTCTCCTCGGAACTGCTTCCCAGGAGGTCCCCCCCTAACCTGTCCTGCTGCCTGGCATTCTTCTTCCCCAGGTGCAGCACCCTACCCTTGCCCTTATTGAACCTCATGAGCTTCTTCTCTGCCCAGCTCTCCAGCCTGTCCAGGTCCCGCTGGATGGCAGCACAGCCCTCTGGCGTGTCACCACCCCTCTCAGCTTGGGATCAGCAGTGAACTGGCTGAGGATCCACTCTGTCCCCTCACCCAGGTCACTGATGAACATGTTGAACAGTCATCCGTGGGTTAGGTGCAAACAACGTGGCCCTGAGCCCCTCAGGTACAGTCCAGGCTTTCCAACTGCCCTCATCACACAAGCGAAGTGGCATGGCAGAGGAGGCTAACACCACATTTGTTCAGCAAATCCAAGAGTTTAGAGCATCTTCAGAAGTTCTGTTTGCTTTAGGGGAAAAAACTCTGTTTGCTTTAGTTCCTTTCCCCTCAGCCCCCGCAGACAGACAGCCCAAGGCCGAGCAACATCGTCACGACCCTGTGGTGTCTGCTCAGAACCAGAGTGATCCCAGCAATTCAAATCAGCCTTCCATCCTTAGAGGGCTCCTTGGCACAAGGAGCGAACAGAAGCTGACCTGCAGGTCAACCCTTCAGAAACTGTTAAATCCCAGTGTTCTACCTGCATGTCTGCTTTTCTGTTTCTATTATGCAAACACTGCAGTGCTGAGCTGGATGGGGGTTTGCTTATGGCAGCTTGGCCCGCCCCAGTGCTCCGTGAGCAGCATACAGAGACATCTCCCTCAGGTTAAGTACTGGCTTGCTCTTTAATTTACTTCCATTCAGATTGCTCTTGTGTGAGTACTCCAACCCCTTCATGCACGCACAGAGCTTTTACATACTGCATTTGCCTTTGAGAAAACCCAAAAGTTTGTTCTTCCACTCTGTTCAGGTAAAAATGTACCACAAACTTGCCCAGAGATGTTACACTCCTGGGACTCCTTAGTCCCCCTTGCTCATTCAGAGACTCCTCCTGAGGAGCCCAGTCTCCAGAAGAACAGACAATAAAAGAACTCACCGGTGGTCAGCAGCACCCCAAGTGTTCACTCATTCACGGGCTCTTACCAACACCCACGTCCCTGGTATGCTTCTGAATTGGACAGGAATGCAATCGAACAAACCTGACTTTGAAGACGACTACACTTACCTGAGATGGAGACTACTGCAGGACAAACGATTTAGCTTAGGTCCTCCCAGAACATTCTGTCCTTGTTTGACTAAAACAGAACCAATTTTCCTTTTAGTGATTTTACTCTTCAGTTAAGTCACATCCTTTTTCATTTCAGATGTTACAAAGCCTTTAGTCTGTCTCATGGCGGGGAGGAAATGAAACCTGCACGTGTGAAGGGCATGGAGAGCAGGGATAGACTCTTTCCAGGAAGACCTGAATGCACTGCTCTCACTCCAGATTCACACACTGGGCTTACTTTCTGTGGCAAGACTCCACAGTTCTTAATATTTCTCAGGAGACAAGCAATCACAGGGGGATATTTTAGTTGAATGGCTCTTGCAGGTATGTGTGGGTCTGGAGCAGTGAGTAAAATGTTATGGACCAAAAGGGGGACAGGACATGAACAGACTCCTTGAGTATATTTGCAGTTCTGTGGGCAACAGATCTAAAATTTTATGTTTTCATGGATATGATGAAGGAATAGTACTTTGCATGCCTGTGTTCTCTTGCCCATTGCTTTTTTCCTTCTACACTTGCCAGGGTAACATTAGCAGTAATGCCAAAGGTGCCCATGCCAGTGAAATATCAATACACATATATGTAAATAGTTCATGGAAATATTCATGGTCAACTTAGCCTATTGCCATTTCTCAGGCTGACATAGGGAACAACTGACATAGAAATAAACCATTTCAGGCCAAAGATGTGATGCAACAGTCATTAGCAGTAGCAGTTCTTGTCCTGGGGAAAATACAGCCTCCCCTCAGCCTAACCTTACACACAAAGTGCCATCAAAAGGTAAAGACTGCAGAGAGGTGCCAGGGAAGAGCACAGACACCATCTGACACAAAGTGTTAACCAGCTTCACAATTTCTCTCTCTTTTCTAATTAACAGATTGTAACTTATCTGACATGTTTCAGCTGGAACCTGCAGATAGTTTTAAAAAAGTTTTTAGCTCTGAAATAATTTTAAAACACCAACATGATACAAACATGAAAACAATCTTTAAATAATCTGTAATGCTAAATTAAACTTTCTTTCGAGTAAGAGGAAGTTAAATTACATAAATGAATACACAGCAAGTAGGCAATTTAAACAATGAACAGATAAAGATGGAAGCCAACAGGATACCAAGCAGCATCCAGGCTTAAATATGAAAAACTCGTTTCCCCTCCCCATCATAAAGGCTACTCAGGCTATTTCAAACTACAATTTCAATCTGTTCATATACAAAAATGTGCACTAACAGAAGAAACAGTACGGAAAACATCACTTGAGGTGGCCTTCTGCCTTCTCAGGCTGCCACCTGTATGTTCCTTGCCAAGGAAGCTCGCATCACTTCCAGACCTTTGTCTCCAGAAATCTCTCTAACTACCAGTACTTTGCATTACTACATTTCCATTTTAGAAGAAACCAAGTCTCCTCTTCAAATCTTCCTAGCAACAAATTAAGTAATCCAGACGAGTACAGCAGATACCTTTTGGTCATTACAGGAGTGACAGTTCAGTGTTCCCTAGCTATGCCTTTGATAATTTCCTGAATTCAACGATAAGGCCAATCTCCCCACATCTACATATTCTACCAAAAGTCACTAGTTAAAAGCATGTTTTCTTCACTGTTTCTGAATAGGGTTCTCTACATTTTCATAGCTATAATTACCCATTCACTGTGCAGTAATACTGCTTCCATTATTTCCCTTTCTCTGACCAAAACGTGCATTGTAGCCACCTTTCTTAGATGCACATGCAATGAGCCATATGTCTTCCTTATTAACTTCTCTTTCCCAGTTAGAGGTAGGAAGACTTTGCCCATCTCTGTCATTCATAAAGAAGCAACACATTAAACATGGAAATAAGCATGGACTATGGGAAATGCTTCACTGTTTTCAGCCATCTTTCATAGTACTCTCCTCTTTATCTTTTACATGATCATATTTTCCTTAATTATGTCCATTATAATTATACTCATCCTTCTACTATCAAACCCTTAAATTACAGCCTAGACTGTCTATCTAGAAAATGACAAGTCTTGTAGGAAAAGGGAAGAAGACTGAAACAGGTTTTGCAAACTGCAGTTAGGCAGTGTTGGGAAAGCCTTGAATCATGTGCAGCCAGGACCAATGCACTGAAGTGCCACTCAGTGTTCGTAGGACCCTTTGAAAGATGAGGCTTCCTCTCCACTCCTCTCCAATCTATTTCACTGAAAAGCTTCCTTTCATACCTTCAATTTCAGAGGCTTTATATTATTCTTCCTCCTCCCACTTTCCAGTGCATTTAGACCTCAGGGTCTCTGCTGTTCTCCCATCAGCAGTGATCCTTTCAGGGAAGGAGTTTCTCCACACAAAAACTCATTAGCAACCTTTCTGAAACTCAAATTAATCTTCAAGGGCCATAACTCAACAAATTAATTGAAACAGGTCCCTGCCCCAGCCCCATTCAAACCCAGACCAGCACTCAGTGAGACTGCACTCAAACTGGGCTTTCTTTATAGGGACTGGGCTACAGGATGCTATTTATGCTCGTCAGTGTCTCAAACCCCAGTTAAATCAGAGGTGGCCAATACAGCCACTCGCCCAGTGCTTCCATCAAGGAAGGGAAGAAATCACCCACAGAGTCACTGGGGAAGTCACTGGGTTCCCACCTCCCAAGTCCTCCTGCTCTTGGAAAAACCCTACCCAGCAAGCAGCCTCTGTATCCCCTCAGTGACCTCCACTCCTCAAATGCCTCCCCCTTAGACCATGATCCTCTGACCTCAAGCTTTTGTGTGAATGAGACCCAGAAATGTCCATGCTGCCATCCTGATTTGGGAAGTTTTGTGCTGTAGCTGAGTTTCCCTCCCAGACTTCTCTCTTGTACAAATCTGCAGCCTGTGTCTTTGCTTCCTCTACTCACACAAGTGCCATGAGATAATCATCACCCACCACAGACTGCTCAAATTAGTCATAAGGCAGCTACATCATAACAGCTAATTGGGCCGATTAGCTATTCTCAGTTGAGACCATTATCTGAATAATCTTTGCTTGTTCTTGTCTGTTTATGATTTTGCACTGAACCAGCACATCTATTCCCCAAAATACTTTTTTTGTTCGTGCTGATTCTGTATTCCAAAAGCATCTAGAGCAGCTCACATTAATAGAATCTGCAGATTTTCTGATTTCCTTAACTTCTCAGGAGCTGGCCAACAGTGTAATTTAGCTGAACTGACCTTGTTTAGTTTCAAACAGAAAATAGGCACCAATTCCTAGCTTGTACTTTAAGCTAATACAGCTTATTCCGTTAGCAAAGGAAAACTGTTCTATTTTATCTCAGATCTGGGGTGTATCCTGTGCTCAGCAACACGCCTGAAACTAAACAGAAATGGCATGATCATAAGGCCTTAGTGCAAAACACAGAGCTTTCATTTATCTCCAGTCACAGAGATACTTAAGTAGAGCCTGTACATGGAAATACCAAGGAGTATCCAGAGCCACCATTCATGCTCAGAGCTGCAGAATAAAAAGCTCAAATGCTTAACTCAACTGATGGAATGTGAGATCCTCAGATCCTGGTACTCCCCCATCTCATGTCACACCCCAGGCATTGCCATATGGCTGGAGTAGATAGTAGCACGCTTGGTCCTTCCATCAGTAAATCCATCCCTGTTCCAACATGCTGGTGCTTCTCATGAGCAAGGCAACAGGATACAACATGATTGTCTGTGGCCAAGCCGAGTGCAAAGAGGAGCTGCTTTTATCATGGTGGGTACTTACGCAGAGTTCCAAAGGATGCTCTAAAACATTTCTAGCTTTCTGCCAGCTTGCTGCTTGCACAGGGAAGCAGCTTCCCCCAAAAGCTAGCTCATCTCCTTCATATTCTCAATGATCTCCTTTCCCTCGATGTCCACACAACATTTCAAGGTGAGGTCCCCATTGTTCTCCATGGTAAATGCCTAACAGCAAAGTTCTGGAGTTCTGGCACTAACACAGGGCAAAACCACTTCTCTTCTGGGTTGATATAAACCCTACAGATGCACACAATACCCTAGAGGGAAGAGAGGCAATATAAAGCAAGGACAGTTACATACCCCTAACAAAAAGAACAAATTATTCCAAGGAGAGGTTCCCAAGGCTGGCAGGCTGCACATCCAGGGGACAAGGCATTGATCAGCAGAAATGATCAAAACAGAAGAAAAACAAAATTGTGCACTGAGAAATCAGAAGAGAGAAAGCCACTGGCACTGAGCAAGCATTAACAACATGGCCCCAGGAAAAGCCAGAGACAACAGCTTTTAAGTGAGCTTGCTGGAGTCCTGCTGTGTTCAGGGACTTTGTAGATTCTTTATAAATACCTAGGACTGCATCAAAGTCACCCTTAGCTTACCAATTTCTCATCTTAAGTGGAAAAACTGACAGAAAACCTCCCTCACAGACACTTTTTATTAGCTTCTTGGGTCAAGTGAGGCCACAGTAATAATTGTAGCCTCAGCAAGGAGATGATACCTTGTGCTAGAAAACATTATTTGAATCAGGATTGAAGGGACAATGCTTTTCTGATAGCAGCTAGGTATAAGAGGACCCAATTTCTTTCTTATCAAATACAGGAGGTTTCATCCTCTTTTGCTGTTAACCAATTGGTATGTGTTCTGGTCCTACATTTGTCTCACTCACATATATGTATAAATATATAGTATGGCTGGATGATTTGCTCAGGATTTGAATTGTTCAGGACAACCACTTCTTTTAATCTT